>OZ037771.1:7743407-8075907 GCA_964035545.1 Bugula neritina
AAAACTTTCAAGAGTCATGCATGGTTAGAATACAAGTGAACTTCTAACAGATGCGTTTAAGAGTTTTACAGAAGTTGACAAAGCTGTTATGTGCAGGAAATGACCTGTTTTTGTGGGGAAAATGCAACATGTTTTTATTGAAGACCAACAATTGTTTGTTAAAATAGATAAATGATAACGTCTGCTAAACAATTAGATATGAAGAAAAATTCCCCAGTTATATTTTGACAAAACTTAAGGCTGCTAATTCATTACAAACACAATTGGTTTATATTTTTGTGTGTGAGCCATTTATGCATATAAGCAATAACTTTGGGGCAATGCATGCATCTAATATTCTTAGGGCCATTTTATTATATATTTATTATACTGAACGCATGCTTTTAATATACCATACTGTATACTGTATAGTACAATATAATTACACTTACAAATTTACATGCTGCATTTACAATTAAGAGCAGGTTTTGGCATGCCTCTTTGTGGTGTTCATTTTTATTTCATTATGTGCGGTCTACAATCTGTTTTATTTAAATTATATAAAAATAAAAAACTTTAAACATGGAAAATCTAAAAGCATATGTCAAATTAATCAATTGGAATTAAGTCTAAGGAAGCAAAGTCTAAATGTTTTAGTGTTTATTTACATTAGCTAAACTGCTTTTATAGTTGTCATAGTACTTGAAACTCTCACTTCTTCTTCGTGTTTGTAGGTTCAAGATGCTTCTCTCCAAAATAATTAGAAGTAGAAACCAACTGAACCCATGGGCTGTGTTTTAAACGTCCAAGCTGGCGTTTGAGTACTAACTTTAGTTTCTTTCTACTTTGATTTTTCTTCAGCTGAATAACAGCAAAGCATACTTAAAATTAAAATCATGATGCACTAATATCATAATATACCCAAATTATACTTACAAATTATTTAAAAAAAATTTTCATGTGCTAGCCTATATGTTTACAATGCAATTCAATAAATAATAGCATTGAAAATTGAAAAACTTGCATGCATTCTTATTTTCTATAACTGCTTGTAGAACAATACTTTTATACAAGTTATATAAGGCAAAAAGCTTAGATGATGCTTTATATTGGCTTCTTTGAGACTTTCAAAATATAATACTTGAGCAAATGTTAACATTTCACAAATGTTTGGTGGAGCTATGCTGCTTTTCAAACTAACACTAATGAAAAAAGTTTACATTGTCACTCAACCTCTACATATTCAAGTTATTGTTCTACTTTAGAAAAGTTTATAACCAATCATGCAGTTGAGCTGATCTGAGAATGTGTGCATCGTGTAAGCACATATGAAAAATTTCAAAAACTTTACAAACCTTTTTTGTAAAAGCTGACATTGCTTCAAAACTTTCTAAACTTTGTAGCCTTTCCGAACCTTGTAAACTTTTTAAATCTTCTAAACTTTTTAAGCCTATTAATTTTTTTAAACTTTTTAAACTGTCTGAACTCCTTAAACTTTTGAAACTTTTTAAACCATCTTGACTTTTGAAGCTTTCTAAATTCCCTAATTCTTTTAACTCTTCTAAACTTTCTAATTTTTCTAGACTTTCTAAACTTGCAGGTGAAGAAAGGAGCCTGAAAAACAATCAGAATAATATTTAATTTAGCTCAACTAGAGAAGTGCTAATAATCAAGTTTTTTGGTTTTAAGTTATTCAACCACATAAAGATTTCGTGAGATACTGACAAACTACGGTTATATTTTTACATCACTAATTTACCAAAACATAGGTTAAATACTGGATAAACCTAACTCGTATTCTAGCTATACAAATATGATTTGTACAAATAATTTGATATGTTTCTGCACATCACAAGCAAAAGAATTTGCACATGTTTGTATTTATGTTAGATATACTATAGTGTTAAGTTGTCAGAAAGTTGTATCAGAATCAAATATGTAGCAACAGAAAAGAATGATTTGCATTCAGTGTTTAGCATATCCCAGATGCAAGTAAACTTCATCATACAAGTACTCTCTCTATTCCTTAAAACCTTTAATTTATATATGGCCACACACAAGTAATAACATATAGTATATAATATTATAAAAAGTTTTGCTTACTGATTGAAAAATATTTCATGACCAAAAATATCCGTTACACCAATATCAATTATGCTCTCTCTATATTCGATATCTGATAGGCTTTCTGTTGACGTTGTGCAGTTGGGGTTTGTTGAAGCTAATTGGTGCTTGTTTGCTTTTTTGATCGGCAAAAGCTGTAAGTAAAAATGTTTATTAAGCTCGTGAATGCATAAAAAAAGTTTTAATTTAAGTTTAAAAATTCAATAAACTAAATGAATACAATCAAGAGTGATTGGTAGCTTGACAGATTATCAGGTTAGCTAACCTCAGCAAAAGAAAAAGTAATATCAAATAAAAAGTCCGGTTTTGATATTACTAGTATGTCAATGTTCTTTTGGTAATTAAACTATTTATAATCATAAAAATGAGAACTGGTCAACTTTGATATGGTTTATACATACGATATCTGTAATGACTTTAGGTTTATCTTTAATTTCAGGTGGTTCTGAAAATATCCTTTGATTATTCCTGTTAATTTTCTTAGTGAAGAAATAATGTAACAGCTTTATTACTGCCACGAAAAGACAGAAAGGAGTGATGGCCACTGTCAAAGGTAAAAAGGCATTCTTGGCAATCTTTGCTTTTCCACCTGAAGGAAGCAAAGTACGTAACCTAACAGCTATGACACGTTACACTGAGCTAAGCAGGTATCAGTATTGCCATCATCTGACTCAAATGACATTGCAAGGATCCAGCAATTTTTTTGTCAAAATCAACCATGAAAAAAACTTTTTAAGAATCTAACAGAAAGTTTTCTGACAAGCAGTATCCATGAAAATTTTTTAGTAATTTATTGGGAGATTTTTGTCATCCTATATGGACATACTTTATGCCCTAATATTATGTCTAACAATCATATTATATTGCCACATTACAAGACAGACTTAGGGGTTTTTTTGGGTTGAAATTGGATGTGAAAATTTAAAATTTACAACTTCTCTAGGAACAGCTAGTAACTGTTTGCAGCACCCCTTTGTTAATACGTATATAGTTTCTTTTAGATTATAGATTTGTATTTATGTATAATCTATAGGAAGCAGCCATGGTCTAGAGGTATAAGCATTTGTCTAGTAAACATGAGGTTATGGGTTCGAGCTCGAGCAAAGGCCATTGGTGATGTTAGGAAGAGCAATCAGTCATAATTGCTCTCGTACCACATAGATAAATAAGTCCTTAGCCTGCTTTAACAAAAACCCGTTCCACCAGGTTTTCTCAAAGAGATAGCAACTATAAACTTGCATGAGTGAGCGAGATTTATGTATAATCTATAAGTATAAGAGAGCTTATAAGAGTACGTACAGAGCTTTACCTGTTAGGAAATGATCTGAGCAGAGAGAATCTAAATAGTCATGCTCAGTGTAAGTTCTTAACTTGAGACAATACACAGTTTCAGGACGCAGTGGTCCGTTACAATACTTGACAGAATTCTCATAGAAACACTGACTACAAAACAACATAAACGTTTAATTAGTTTAAAAAAAAAATTCAAATATAATATATAAAATGGCTTTTTAGTAAAATAATGTTTTATGCCTTCAAATGGTTAAAGAAAACTGCTCAGTGAAAACTTCAGGCCTCTGCAACACTAAGCATATAAGGTTATTAGGCTTCTCGTATATATTGTGAGTACATTAAAACAGGCTGCACTAAAGTATGTAGATGTAGACGTACGAACCCATCACCTATCCTGATTACTGCAAACTCAGAGCCATTTAGGTCAGCTCTTTCCATGAACAGAGGATAGGGCTGAGCTCTCTCTATATACTGTACAGGTGTTTCATCAACACTACTGCTTCCACTAGAGAAAATCTCTTCTATTTCATCCTCTGTAATTAAACTGGTGTTTCTCTCCTCTGGTGGTAAAGGAGAGTGGAAAAAGCTTGATCTGGGAAAAGCTTGGTAAGGTGGCCAAACAGCTGGCCTCTCTATATTTTTAACCTGGCAAAAGTAAAAGAAGTGGATTTTTTTGCGTTGTCGCATAAACATTAGAGTAAGCAATATATAATTTTAATACTCGGGTGTGTAGGGAAGTTTACTTTATAGTATATATGCTGACTATCGTGACCCTCAAAAACAAATAATTTAACTGTGTAGTGTATATGCTAGCTATTATGGCAGGTGACGTGGCTGCATAAAACATGTGCAATTCAAACTGAGCTGTAGAAGCCTAATGTTTTTGGAAAATTTTCAGAAACTTTAACACAACGAAAAACAAAGTTTATATCTTAGGATGTTAAATATTTTTTATATTACAGAAAAATATGCATACCACATTAAATCAGTCTGTAGTCTGTACTATATTATTTATTACAACAAACAAACTATTTTTCTATAAAAGGTATTATGCCTATGTGCCTGACCAGCGTCAAAGCTAAAGCAAGCATTACAGCTAGCAAAAACCTAAAATTTATTCTCCATATTAGGTGATTAATGTATGTATGGGCAGATAACCATGAAGTTATTAAAAAGTGTATTGCAACCAGCTGTTTCACATGCAAAAATGTTTCTATTAGTCACGGCAGCAAGTAGTTAACAGCTAACCTGGTCATAGCTGTCAGGAGTTGGAGGAAACTTGATATCATAATGAGAGTTGTCTACAAATGGGTTAATCTCGCACACAATCAATGTGAACCCCAGTATAGTACCATTAGTCTCGGTGAAGGCCTGGCGTATTGCCACATCAACAGACCTGGTTAAATATCTCTTGTAGCTATTATTTTAAATACATAACCTGTATTTAGCAGATGGCTTGGTTTAAAGGATGTAAGTTACTCAAACTGCTAAGGACTTGTAGGTTCAAGCAATAAGATATTAAGTGTAAAACAGGTTAACAATACAGTGACTCTCAGATCAGGTATTGTTGTCACATTAAATACGCTGGCATGTTGCCAACATAAATCACTCACTCTCCAGTTACTATAGCTTCAATAGCTCTCTCATCACTGTACTGGGTGACCACCTTCGGCTGAAATGTGTCCAGACTGACTATAGACTTGAGTGCTGGCTCACCACTGCGTACTGTCACATTGTAGGTGTGAAGGACATCATCATTTTCCAGATTTTCGTGAGGTGCTTCGGTTGATGAGACCTAAACAGTGTAGAAGTGCATACATGCTGAGTATAGTATAATGTATGCCCAGTGCAGAAAGATACACATGCAAGGCGCAGCATAATATATGGTTAGTATGGCAGTACATACATGCAGGTCGTATTTATAGCCTGGGGGAAGGTAAACTGTAAACTCATTATAACCAGCTGTGTCTACATGCCACTCAAATGTAGTTTCAACAGTCAGATTATCTATGGAACTCACACCTGACAAACATCAAAGAAATTAACGTATAATTTATAATCCTCTGGAAGGTTTAGAGTCATCAAATATAGGGGGCGTGGGGAAGAAATAGCTTTATACGACATCTTGTATATACTTTAAACTTTAAATGATCTTCTATTTCAACTAACGCAACATAGTTTTGACCTTTGACGTTTTCCATTTTTGTTCATGCCTTTTTATTATAGCCAGTGTTTACACTGAATTTCGTAATGTGTCACCATGAGTGTTGTATGCAATCAATCAATCAATCAATCAATCAATCAATCAATCAATAATGCATTCAAATTTTTTCACACTGGCTACCGGCCAAAAATAAGCTGTTGTGTGCGAATGACTTGTACATTCTATGCTGAACAGCCAGCCTGAAAATTTGGTTTGGTCTTGATCTAATTAGCTGGTTGTCATTTAGATAGCACACTTTTGAAATTTAAAGTTCACGTCTTTTACTTAATTTCTTAACATAGTTTCAAGAATAGAAAGTTGAGATAGACTGAGTACAGGCTTGACTGTAGCAGGTAAAAGAAAGCTCACCATAAAATTCCAAAGTGTAGTTTACCCCAACATTGTGGTATGCTTTTGCTTGTATCAGAGACATCTTCACTTCTCCGATTATACTTGTCGTTGCTACCACAAAATAATTCTAAAACATTAGCTCAGTATTAAGAAAGTAACTCCAAATTACTGTCTTCTAGATCAGAACTTGTATCAAAAGAAGTTTAATAGAATCAAGCTTTCTTGCTGAAATTGACTATAGGCTATAGAAGATAATTTTGGCTGGAAAGGTATGTTTACTGAAAAATTTTAGTTGCTGGTTCATATCTGAGATGAAAATATTTAATTTTAATGAACTACCTACATTAAAATATGTCCAAACAAAGTTGACAATATATAAGTTAAGTTTATGTCTGTCAATAAAGTGGTAGAACAGTTGACTACAGATCAGAAGTAAGCAACTCACATAGGAGCTGATCCTGACACAGGACTGCTCTATTTCAATATTCCAGAGTCCCTCAGGTGTACAGATCCAGGTCACTGAGGTCACATCTAAGTTTCCTCTGACACTGTGTCCTGGTAAACAGTTGGCTGTCAACACGTTGTTTACTTCATAATATGAGTTTAAAGTTAGGTTCTGAAGCCCTTCTTTTAAAATGGGTGGTGGACATCTCACAGCTATATTAGAAAAAACAACAGGTTAGCAGTTACATAACAAGAATCTTTCAAGTGTTGGTAGATTTTAGCTGGTGGAAACTTAACAATGCTTGTTATAAAAACATTCAGTAAATTTATTTTAGCCTCATTTTTGACAGTTTATTAGATATTTTCTGAATTACTAAGTTCTGCCACAGTTATTAGTGTAGAGGACATACAGATACAATTGGGTGCAGGCCTAGACCAAGATCTGTTTGCCTGACATTCAACAGTTACAGAAGGGCTCCTGGTAATCTCATCTATATAACCCTCAATACAGAGAAATGTTGCTTCAGCCATAAACAGAAAGCTTTCCACATCTCTTCTGGCTACATTCTCACCAGCTCCTGGATCTAAACAGTTTACTTCTGTTGAAACATGAGACAACAAAAATTACAATTTTGATAACTAACATTAATAGTGAAATGCAGTCATTTTGAAATGTTTTACTTTTTTTGGCAAAAAATATACCAAATAAACCAAAAAAGCTACACAATTGTCTAGTATAAGTAAAAATTTTGTGAAATGTTTTGAGCTCTCACAGAATATATTGTATGCATCTAATGCAATTAATATGATTTACCAACTGCATAATTTTACCAAAACACATATAATCTAAAAGTTTATCAACAGAATAGCCTACTACAAGCTTCTATTTAAGAATGAACAACATAGCATACTGAAACAGCTGTCGTTTTTAGAATTGCCCACAGTATTGTACTAATAAACATGCAATAAACATGCATCAATACACTAAGCCCTGTATCTATAGTCAACTTCCTGTGTATACCTACTGGTGATTGTTGTCTGAAATTTTGTAAATAAACACTGAAAGTACTGACTGTGACATTGCTGGAGTTGATCTGGCTGCCATAAATTCTGGTCCAGACATGTGAGGGGCTGTTCAGTAACAAGTAAGCTGATTTCATAGCCTGTGAAACACAGTACAGTAAGCACAGTGTTGTGTGGGACAGGTAGGTTGACAGACTCTTCTATTGCTGTGTTACTGGGAAGATCTGGGAGTTCTACACATAGTTTTTCTAAAAATAAAATTGCCGCAATAAGATTCATATTGTGGCAATAAAATTTCCTATAGATAGATAAGCAAATTAAATTAGTTTGGTAATATATAACTAATCTGTTACTTACTAAACCCTTTTTTTCACTTTTATGATGTTCCATGTTATATAGAGAAAATAAATTCTAAATTGATTGCTAATTTATATTTATTGTTATGCTAATATACAATGTACATTATACACTGTATATTGCATACTATAGATTGTGTTATATGTAAAAAGATATTTAAAATCAAAAAATGTATGAGAAAATTTAATGAGCCATAAGCAAGGATTCAAGATAAACTAAAATATTCTGAGTAACTTGTGTGACTAAAGTAGAGCTATAACATTTGCTCTATATAATACAGAAGCTAATGCATGTTAGACTAAGGTCAAGGTTGAAACGAAACTTATAGAGAGACTCGAATATCTACCTATACAGTGGTTAATGGTAATGTTCCACTCTCCGCTGGCTGTGCAAGATATCTGCAGGACATCAGTGTCAGTGTTATTAAACCTATACCCTGACTGACATCTTATCTCAACCGCATCTCCATAGAAGTAAGTGCTAGATACAGATAGCCTGTCATACATTCCTGATTTTATGTCAGTTATCTCATCTAGATTACTAATATTCAGTGAAGGACAGGAACGGACTAAAAAGTTGAAACTATTTCCATAAAGTAAGTTTGGCAGTCAATTCAGCCAATGGGGAAATTCCTCATCTCAAAATAAAAAACAGCCACGTATCGACAATGAATGCTGATGCAATATGTAAAATGTTAAGCTTAGATTGACAGTATTTGTACTGATCAATTACAATAATATTCTTATATTATACAACAGCATACAAAAGTATCAACTGCAGCAGAATTACTTTAAAGACAAAAAATAGAAATTCCATTTAATTTATTCAATATTATTAGCTTCCAAAAATTATATACCGTAGTAGCTGAGTGTATATCTTCAATAGTTCTTTCTTTTCAATGGCACTTTCATAAAATTATGTAAACGTTTTATTTTAAAACTGCTCAAAGTTACAAACCCCAACAGTTGACGGTTGAAGATGGCTGCCAATCTCCAGTGTTGGAACAAGTGACAGACTTCCTTGTCTCCACTTCTGTTCCACTAACAACAAACCCTGAGTCACACTGAAACTCGACTGTAGATCCAGTCAGGAAGGAGAGACCTCTAAGCCATACCGGTATGATGTAGGTAGAGAAGTTTCCAGAAGTTAGGTTACTGCATGAGATTCCTGATCATAATGATACGGTGAAATTCAATTACTTGAAGTAAATACAATAACATTTTACTCCATTAGCTAATGTTATTTCCATCATGCAGGTATGCATTAGCAGTTGTACTATAAAGAGTAAAAATTTTGAGGTATCTTTGCAACTGATTTTTATAAAAATATAATTTCTTGGTCCGCGACAACCGAGGGTTAGAAGACATACAATAAGCTAACTCAACACTCAGTTTATAACTCAGCTTATCTGATACAAACACTCATCTGGAATAATACTAGCTTCACGTAATACTTACTCTCACACACTGGAGGTACAGAAGTCCAGTTACCATCTTCCATACAGGTCAGCTCATTTGTTTGATTCTCATTGGCTATACGAAACTTGGGTAAACAATAGTATTTGACAACGCTGCCAGCTGT
The DNA here is from genome assembly GCA_964035545.1 of Bugula neritina. Taxonomy (NCBI): domain Eukaryota; kingdom Metazoa; phylum Bryozoa; class Gymnolaemata; order Cheilostomatida; family Bugulidae; genus Bugula; species Bugula neritina. Next base: position 7,752,763 of record OZ037771.1, read on the forward strand.
CCTTCCGGAAATATCCCTAGTACTTCCTCGTGGATATCCTATAATTATGCAACACCATGGAATATAGTATGCAGAATGGTAGGTAAATTAACATGCTATATAACATAACACATAATATACACTACATATAGATTGCTAAAAGCGTATTATAAAACGACCTGTAAAAACACATAGAGTTTCAATGCTAATAACAGAAAGATTGATATATAGGAATTTTATTTTGTGCTGTGAGCCTTCCTTGCAAATATAGTCATTATTTGTAACTTAAATGTGCAATAAAATGGTTTAAATTTCTACATGACCAAAATAGATATTGTGAGTATTTATACTTGAGTGCAAGTATTTTTGTCAAACGAAGTTTTTATTTTGGATCAGATGCAATTGTTTTATATGCATGTAAGCTCATCGAATTTATTTACAATTGCTATTCAATCTTTACTACAATTAATTGTTGTTTTTCTAAGCATTTCATTTTTTAGTAGTTGTTTTGCGCAGCACAAACTTCAAATTTTATGAAGCTTGAAGTCTTTCAAATCACTTGTTCATCAGAAATAGAGTCTCCTTCTGACTTTTTAATAGAGCACTTTTGATATGCATCATGACACCTGCCACTTGACAATATGACACCTGACACTTGACAATATGACACCTGTCACTTGACAATATGACACCTGTCACTTGACAATATAACACCTGCCACTTGACAATATGACACCTGTCACTTGGAAACATGAAGCCTGTCACACTTACCATCATGACAACTGACACTTGTCAACGTGACACCTGCTACTTGACAGCATGACACTATATAGAATTTGAGTTTCTCACCTGGATCAGCACAGCACCTGCTAGTTGAGCTTGCTGTACCAGTACAGGGTAATCCTCCACATAAAGGAGCAGGATTGTCACAGGCTCGGAACCTTTCTCTTAACCCATTGACATTGCATGCACTCCACTCCTTCCACTCACTCCAGCTACCTTATATATGACATCAGATGTGTTTGTATTATGACTCAACATACATACTAAATAAGTGCAATAATACAATAATTGTCAATACTCTACTACATATTGCATTATATTGCCATATTCATGCGTATTACACATAAATTTAGAAAATTTTTAAACCCTATTGTCTTAAAGGCTCACAACTATTTAAGTAACTGTGACTAAAAAGTAACATGAAAACATGCAGTTATTTATAGTGCTACTTTCAGTATAGCAACTCAAGTAAATAATCAGATATAAAGTAATTAACTACATATTGGTATGTGTATAGTACCGTAAGTTTCATATATGCTTGACAATCTAATGCTATGAATAGAATCTGGAGTATCAAACCTACCATTGACTCCTCTTGAAGTTGAGGAACAGACAGACTGAATACTGGTGCTGCATGGCTGTAGCTGAATGGAAGCAGTTCCACCAGTCTCTGACACCACAGGACAAACTCCACTTGCTGCTGGGTGGTTTACTAGCGATTGTATGACACAGAGTTATAGTAAGCAGTATAAATGACTATGTTATGCTGAATCTTTATTTTGATGATGTTCTTACACAATGACAATACTTTAAATTCATCAGCCAACAGCATTCTAGCTATGAATTAGACTTTTCCTTCAAAATTAAAGGATGCAAGTATAGCAGAGACTAGATGCTCTGTAAGTTACCTTTACTGATCCAGAGTGAGTGGGCCACCACATCAATTGGCTTACTGAACAAATACTGTTCAATCAAATTAATGAATACAGTATTCGCTAGAGATATGACAAGCAGGGAGCCATTGTTAGCTGTACAAATATCTCTAGCTATGGAGTGTACTGCAGCCACTCTGTACACGCCCACACACATTCCCTGGTAGCTGAACTCCTTGTCAAACCACAAGAATTTATTCTGCAAAAGACTTAGAAAATGACTTTTTGAATTTTACTTGTTGATTGAAGTAGTAATAAAAAGCAAAGACAAAAGCGTTTAAAGCCTATCATTTGAAAAACATCGAGCTCTATTATAAATTATTTTTTTAGGACACAGCTACTCAAATCATGTCATTTATAATTTTTTTAACTGTAGACAAAGTTTCCTGTTTAAAATACCTTCCTGAAATCAAACAGTTCAAAATCTAAACCTGTTGATCGCTTCATGCTAGCATGTCTGAAAGTAGGACTTGTATGCTCTACCCTTCCTAGTTTGATACATTACTTACTTTAGGCTCACAGGCTAATTTTCTGCTTTCACCGCTAAAAGTCCCATTTGCTTGACATATTGAGGATACGACTAGCTGACCATTATTCCTCTCAAATCCAGACAAGCATTCATAGTATATAACCTGTCCATTTGTAACAGCCTGGGCTCCATAAGATGTTGTGAAAGATGTGGGTGTAATGAGATGGGTTCCAGGGGCAGGCGATGGTATAACACAGTAATCTGAGTCTACAAACATGTACATATATATATATACTCTATGTGTGTACGCTACCATGCGTGCGTGCGTGCGTGTGTATTTAGTGCAATACATCAAACACAACATGAATTTGAATCTCAATAAAAAATATATTTGAGCATTATATAGTGTGACCGAGATGTGTGATAATACAATTTTATGAAACTTATATAAAGTATGATATTTGGTTTTCATGGAATGAATAAAGCATGATAAAGAACAAATATTAGAAAGTATGTAGGAGTTGTTCCCATTACCTGGACAGATGTCAACAGTCAAGACTCCACTAGAGTTCACAATGTTTGCGTTTCCCACAACATTCCAAACTCCACTTGATTCACACAGCATTTCTACTGGTGTAGTTGCATTGTATGTGCATGTTAGTATAGAGATTGAGTTGGTATGGAAGTTGGTATCTGCTGTGTCAGCTATATTGGCAGGCAAATCTCTTCTCAGGCAGCAGCTTTCTCTTTCTAAATTAATAAATCATTCTTATAGTTACTTATAATATACACTGTGTTAGAAAATACTTCATTGTGTTGCTTTATCAATAAAAATATTTTTAGCCAAGATTGTAATTAGACAATGCCAGCTGGTACAAAAGGCTTCAGAATTAGTGTGATATAACCTTAGTGTGTTATACCCTTAGTATGCTATAATATATACCCTTAGTGAGCTATACTCATAGTGTGTTATACATTTAGTGTGCTATACCCTCAGTATGCCATATAACCTCCGTGTGCTATATTCTTAGTGTGCTACACCCTTGGTGTGCTAATAAACTTTTAGTATGCTACACCCTTAGTGTGCTAATATATACTCTTAGTATGCTATACCCTTAGTGTGCTATACCCTTATTGTGTTATACCCTTAATGTGCTATAATATATACTCTTAGTGTGCTATACTCTTAGTATGCTATACCTTTATTGTGTAATACCCTTAGTGTGCTATACCCTTATTGTGCTATATACTCTTAGTATGCTATACTCTTAGTGTGCTAAACTCACTCTCCAAGCTAGAATCAGGATGACTGAAGATATAACTGTTGTAACAGAATCTCAAAACTCTCTCTTCAGTTTGCCCATCACATTCCTGGAGAATCTCACATAAGGATGGCACTTCCTCTACAAAGTGTAACTTGTAAAATAATTTTTCCCCCACTGGAAATCAAACCCAAGACTTCTGACTTGCAAGCAAGTGTGCTAACCTTTACACCAGGGGGACCACTGGGTAAACTCATCACTACATAGCTAATTTAATGTAGTCTAATAAATAGTGTTATAAGTTAATCTTAATACTTATTTTATTATTAATGTAGTCAAACTTTCATTTTATTACTTATAATGTAAAATTGAGTAACAAAGTAGTATTACTAGTAGTGTAACACGTAATAATGAGATATGTTATCATAGAAGAATATAAAATACAATAGTAGATAGGTGATAGTAGAGAGCAGCCGTGGTCTAGGAGTTAGAGCGTTTGCCTAGTAAACAAGAGGTCATGGGTTCGAGCACGGACAAAGGCTATGTTGATGTTAGGAAGAGCATCCAGTCATAATTGCTCCTGTATCTCATTTAAACAGATCCTTAGTCCGCGTTAAAAAAACACTTTTCCATCAGGGGTTTCTCACAGAAATAGTGACTATAATCTTGCATGAGTTTTTGAGCAGATATAGGTGATATTGCAACAACGTATTGATGTATAATTTTTTCATCCAGTGTTATTTCATTTATTCTAGCCTATTTAGTATTTGCTAACCACATGCATATTCTGAGCAGTACTGCTTGCTGACCTTGATTACCCAAAGAGGTCAAGTTTAAAAGGTAACCATTACCTGCAGTATGGTTGAGTGTTTGCTGACAGAGGACTGAATATGATTGGTTCATCAAGGAGGGGTCTTGAGAGGCATCAACCAGAGTTTCATTTCCACCTTCTAAATTGAGCTGATGGGGCAGACCACCTGTTGGTAATGTCTAATATGAGCAACAAGCGAGTACATACAGCATAGATAAGACAACTCTGAATAGACAGAGTTAGTACTATCTATTGAGAGTTGTGATTCCCTAATATATATACTTGAACACATCAACCCAGACTTGAATATGTACAAGGGAGCATAGACACTGTACCAATTTGATGTTAACTTAAACTTGAAACTAGGAAACTGCTAAAAGAATCCCTGGTTTGTTTGCTAGTTTAATTTTATACAATTATGCGATGATTCTAAAATAAGTATATTTCAGCATTAATTCTAGTTACAAATGGACTGCTATACATGCACTAATTATGCATCATTTAACATATAACATAGAATGTTGCCACGAGACACATACCTAAAGTTACCCATGCTCTTGCTGTGTCTAAATTACTGCTGAGTTCTTGAAGTATAAACCACATCTTTCGCTCATCATCAAACCTCGTTTCATCAACTGTACATGGCAGGGAAGTAAGATCGTATCTAAATCTCCTTATTGTTAGCCAGTATAGATGCCCTCCCACCTGCAGTACACCTAGAAGGGATTATGTGTCTGATAATTATCGCTTTCACTGCAACCACCGTTAATACATGCAAGTCTTCTTTCAATATCTAACATTACATAATGGCATGGGTTATTTTTGATTGCTCAAGTTCTAAAGCCGTGAGAAGCATGACTGAGTGATGATCAGATAAAATTAGGTAAAAGAAGGTTGTCTGCAGAATTCTATCAGAATACTCAGTGCAATAGATCATAAGTCACTTTGTATTAAATATAACAATCTAATCTTATCAAGGCTAAATTTATTGGTCAAGTTGCATAATACTCACTCACATCTGTTAGCCATTTGACATAATTTCAATATAAAGTTTTGTTGATTGTAAAAATAAACAATTTAGTTGCACTAAATTTTGTAAATTTTGGATTCAAAAATTTGGTTATTAAACTCAAAAAATAAGAATAAACATTTAAACTGAAGCTAGCAAAAAAAAGCTACACATAACTATTATTTATAATACGGTATAGGAAATACAGAACAAACTAATTTTATCAGTATAATATATATATATATATATATATATATATATATATATATATATATATATATATATATATATATATATATATACAGTATAGTATAATGCTCGTGATTATAATATTAACTCTGTTTTGCCGATGTAAAGCCATCGACTTATGCTATGCAGACTTAAATAGACTTACTGTCACTCGGTAACACAGTGGTAACATTTCCTTCAAGACTTGAGCCTGCTGCATTTATTGCAGTCACAAAACAAGTTGCTTCTTTTTCATCACCAAAATCTTCACATATTTCAACAGAGTTTGTGTTTCCATCAGTTGATGTATTCCAGTCCATTGAAGAACATCTATACTACATCACATTGTGCCATGTATAAATATTTTCATATAATATATAAGTCAGCCATGGTGTTGCTACCTTGTCCAGTTTACTTTACTGTAGTAATCATATGGTTACTCAAATCTCAAATTTTGCTAGTTTTGTTATCAAATCAAATTTTGTTCTAATTTAAAGATATTAAGTTACAAAAAAGGTTTGGTATATTATATTCAGTAAGCAGGTGAAAATGTGTGAGCAGTGCATAGCTACACATATTTTAAAGATATACACAGGCCACACATGGAAACTTATAATGAGGATAAAAATAGAATTATGGGGGCAGCTAGTGTTCGGACTGACCATGTAACTAGTTATTTCTCCTCCAGGAAACAGCGGAGGTCCCCAGGACAAAGTTAAACAGCCTGAGGCTTGTGCACTAAGTGACACGTTGGTTGGTGCGTGCTGTGGCACTGAAACAAGTAAGTCAAGTCATGAGTCATGCTTTTGGTAATATACTACTAAAATATACTTCTGCTATGAACTAACAATTAACAAATATATTATTACCCAACGAATAATTTTAGGTAAACATAGCACGGGTAAAAATGGCAAGGTAATAATGGCACAGTAAAAATGACAAGGTAATAATGGCACAGGTAATAATGGCACAGGTATAGTAAGGGCACAAACAGAAAAGTAGGAAAAAATGGCACACTCATGTTAAACTTTCCCAAACCCCAAACTCAAACCCTCAACCCTTAAATCCTAACCCCAAACTCAAACCCCCATCCTAAACGCTAATATTGAAAATGTGCCTTTTTTACCTACTTTGCCATTTGTGTCACTGGTTTATTTATTAGTCTAAATAAATAATAAATAAACCAATCATTCAACTCGATCTCACAGTTAACTGTGCACCAACTAGTTTATACATTATCATATTACTTTCTCCTAAAGTGCGTGTTTGCTTACAGAGTTCTGGTGTCTGGAATGGTAGAACAGAAAACGAGGAAACATCAAAGTTGATTCGAGATGCCACTGAAAACTTTAACTGCAGGTTTCCATCAACAAAGACTCTGCAATAAGTTGTGCTAACTTCTGCTTCTATCTCTTTATTCACTTTGCAGGTATAGTTTCTGGGACCTACACAAATGGTAGGTGGCGGTGATGCCCCTGAAGACTGGGTAACAGCAGACTCCTGTAATGAGAAGATTACTATGATAGTCTAATACAGTTTGTTTTTGGTTGTTTTCTTGCAATTTTTCAGGCTGAATAATTAATCTTTTTATTAATAATCAAAAGAAGTTGATCAAAATTGTGAAATTATTAGTATTTGTTTGAACTAATATCATATTACAAACACAGGTTATAATTTTATAAATATTTCTAAAATTTTATACTTGGCATTAGTTAGAAAGGCATATGGGTGTCATAACTACACAATTAAGAAATCTATATACATGGGAAGATGACTCTACCGTAAAACTTTTAAAACGAATTGTTATCAGTTAACATAGCTAACAGCTGTTACATTGTTAGCAGCTAGTGTTAAAGATTGTAAAAAACTAAAATAAGTTTCTGCGCTTGTAAGAGTAGAATGTCTTTTTCTCATGCATAGCTGAAGCTTTTAAAATTTTTACAAAGATCAATGGAGTCACTCAATTATCATGGTTCAAACTACTTTACATCAAACTAGTAATTAAGGAGCTAATCACAGACAATCTACATGCAGACTACTTATACAACAACCAGTAATAGAAGACAACTCTGTAAGTTAATTACTCTGTTGCACTACCTCCCAGGTGAAACCATACTCCCATCTTTTCCTTCCAGAGTTTTCCTTTTCCACAAAATTAGAAACTGTCAAGTTTATTGGTGGGTCTGAAAAAAAACTATATTTTGCTAGCAACTTTCAGTGAAGTTGATTTTTTTTACCGAGTTTTCAACTTGAAATAAACAGCTCATAAATTTTATGTGAAAATAGTAAATAATAAATAAAATAATACTAGCCTGAATGGCTGCTTTTGTGCTCAAGTCATTGTAAACTGGAATAACAGAATAACTAAAGCTGGTGAAAAAGTTTTGAGTTTTTGCCTGATTACTGTCTATTGTATACTATAAGAAGGCATTTCTTCGTGTATCATGCGCTAACTGTTTCCTATTGACGCAACTTACCCACACAACTTAAAGTAGATGCGTAGAACACATATGGCTCTCCTAAACATGGAAATGTCTGCAAGAAACAAGTCACACTAACTGTGTATGTTATTCCACTCCTTAAACTTGAAAATACTGCATAAGTATTGTTATAGTTCTCGTTGTACAAAAATTTCTTAGTTTTATTTACATCAGCTCCTTCTACAGTTACACTGAATCTAAAAGAAAGAGAAGGTTTTTAGTTGACATTCTATGTATTCTATTCAATCAGAGACCAAAATATGTTTATGACAAAAAACATACATATTTAGTCTGGTTGTAGCAGTTTTACCGGTCTGCTAAGGACCCAGCAAACTTTTTTCAGATAACTGAACTCTACTGATGCCGTTATGAGTGTAGTTAGATGGGGCAGGTGAAAGTTAATATTAATATAGTTTATTCTAGTTCACCAACTTTACAGAACACTAACACTTCAACTCATATAAACCAAGTTAGTCTTTTGTTCTTCCTTAGCTTGCCTTAGACTGGCTTCTGATTAGTGAATAAAGCGTAATAATGAAAGTTATAATAAGACTTATGCATGAATATCATGCTAGCATACCATATTTTAATGGCTAAAAGCACTTTGCTGACCAGGAATCAGTTTTCTTGACAAAAGCAGGATCACAGTGGAATAATACAGAACAATGTGTACTGTTCCCATTGGCCACCCGAACTGCTTAATTGACCCCATTGGCCCCAACAGGTTCCCAGCTTGTACAAACAAATTGCAATTGCCTAGAATCACTATAGGAATGCTATAGGGAAAATGTAAACTTTGGTTGTAAAGTAACTACAAAATTGTTACACCGGTTGCCACCATCTGTTTCAAGTACCTGTAGGCAGTTACTTATTTGTTATACACTGCATTTCCTAGCTTTGAATTAATTAAAATGATTTTTCATTCCATTTTTGGAAACAGTTGCATTGAATAAGACCACAACCATAAGTTTATGCCAATCGCAAATCCGCAAAATGTGAAGCCATAGAAACAGAGTATATTATGAGTTGAGAAGAGAACTTATAGAAACTGGTTTATAATGATCAGTTGTTAGGCTACACACTCTGTTACAACAGCTTCTTCTATTGTGGGACGACTCCATTGCTGATAGTTGAGAATAAAGAGGTCATGGTATGGGTAATGGAGCCTACCTCTTACATCATAGTCTATAATTGGTAATTCTACAAATGAAAGTAAATAAATAATGTAAGTGAACATTCAGAAAGAGTCAAATAACGTGCAACATTATTTGCATAGAAATATTAATAAACATATCAATTACAACAACAGTTTCTGCTAAAATTGTGAATAAGCAATACTATGTATATGTACAATCACTACGCCTCTGTCCCTCAAATAGACTCGTATGGGGTTGTATCAAATGAAGAAATGATTGTGGTTTTATTAACACTTTTTTCAAGTATTGAATAAAAATTTCTATTGGTTAATTTTTATAGATGTATAAGAATAGCAAATTCTACACAAATAAGCCATAGTTATTAAAACCTCAGATCTCTTTTTTTGCTTACACTATAATGCAACATAATATTATTATATATAATAATTGTTTGACGAATTGAAACTGAATTACTCAAAGATTTATTTTCTGATAAGCAAACTTCATAGAGATAAGTTGTAGGAACATGTGTTTATTAATCAGATCGTTGCCAACAGAGAATCTATTTGAAGAACAAAAACATGGTGATTGTCACAAAAGCTGCGATATGTCATAATTATGATCAACTAAGTAAAGTAGTGATACAGTATATACAGTATAATGTTGTGTTGTGTTTTACTTGTTGAAAAAGCAGTGTTGCTATGCAATTTTCTAGGTATCATATATCATAACTATACCATATAGGCTATAGCCTACTACTTACCATAGCCATAGATGCTGACGTCTTTAACATTTACACCATTGGACTCCGCCAAAATACTAAACTGTTTAACCAATCGGATTGAGGGGTTGGTTTCACACTGAACTAACTGAAAGCTGTTAGAAAATAAACGGTTTTTTGACCAGCAGTCTTCCCAGAAAGTTGAATCTGAAACATCGTTGGGAGGTTCTATTCCTTCATCATCTCTAGTTCGGAAATGTACATTCTTCATTTTGCTCCCAACTGTATATTATTAAATGATGTCTATGAATAAAGAACTTCACATGTGTGGGCAAGTGATTAATATGGTAGTTGTGTAATTACTAAACTCTAAGAAGCAGCCGCGGTCTAGAGAGCTTTGGCTTGGTAACCAGTTTGTTCCCCAGTAAAGGCCATTGGTGATGTTAGGAAGAGCACCCAGTCATAATTGCTCCTGTGCCTAATCTGAATAAATCTTTAGCCTGCTTTTAAAGAAAAAACTCTTTCCATCAAAGTTTCTCACAGAGAGTGACTATAAACTTGTGTGAGGGAGTTCTTTTTGTACAATAATTTAACTCCACAAAAAATTGTATTAATCATTTTTATTGTGTTGAAACATAGCTCAGCATAAAAATTCAATTGGTGTGATTTTCAAGTTATACTACAGAAACTATACTGTAATATTACAGAAGTTGTGCAGATTTTAACTCAATCTATTTTTTTCTCCCCCATCTCCGTTTTGTCCTGTAGGGTAGAGGAAAAAACTCACACAAGTTTATAGTAGCTATCCCTGTGAGAAACTCCTGATAGAAAGAATTTTTGTTAAAACAGGCTAAGGACTTGTTCAAATGAGGCACGGGAGCAATTATGACTGGATGCTCTTCCTAATAACATCACCTATGGTCTTTTTCGGGGTTCGAACCCATGACTTCTTCTTTATTAGGCTCCGGCTGTTCCGTAACTCAATCTATTATTATAAGACAATTGCTGACTGTGTTTTGTTGAACAATCTTACCATTAATAATACAATAAACAAACACCATGCCTTCTTCTAGCCTTATTCTAAGCCACTGGTTATTATTGTTAGAAGTAACTGCTGAAGTCAGGTGGTTTTCATCCACTGCACAGTAAGGGTTAGTCTGACATGCATTGCCTTCAATACTGCTTTGGTCCACCACTTGGTAAAGAGCAAAATTCCTTCCTAAAAAACAATATCGAATTGCCGTGAGTTTAAAGGGTTCACAATAAGTGTGGGTATTTAAGACAAGATGCTTGCAGATTAACAATCTAGAGTATTGAGTATAGAGCAAGATTTATTAGATGCAAATGATACAAGAGTAAGTGGAAAACGGTTCAAGAAAAGATAAACTACATAATTGATAGTATTAGCAAACTACTTGGTTAAACAAGCTCCACTCTGCGACAAAGTGGAGCTCTCGCATCACAGTCCTTATATACATGCGCAGCTGTTGTAAGATGCTAATGGTCAGATGATCATTAGCCAATCCAGACAAGTCGATCCTCAGCCAATGTGATAAGTGATAGCGTGGCGTATCATAGTGATAACTTCCAAGTACAATTAGAGTTACATACAACGATACGCTAAGGCAGGGCTGTCCAACAGGCAGCCCCAGGGCCGGATGTGGCCCCAAGCCTACATTTATGTGGCCCTCAGAAGCATAAAGCTAAAATTAGTTTTTACACATATATGAATTAGAGTGAACACCCGTCTTTTAAATGTCTTATTTATACACATGCTACAAAAAATGCAGCCTGCAGTAACAATTGGGACTTAGTTGCGTAATGGTTCATGAGAATTTAGAATAAAATGATTAAAAATATTTTGATGCTGTGGCCCAAACTAAAGTTTACCATGTGGTCCTCACCATGGAATATTCCATTTTAGTGGCCCTCGGTCTAAAAACGCTTGACAGCCCTGCGCTAAGGTAACAGAGCATAGGATGGGAGTTGTGTCACTTTTGATGGAACCGCAATTTTTTACAGAATGAAGGTAAGATACTTGAACTTGAGTATCTTATCGCTTTCATAAAAATCAATAATTAAATAACTTTCATGGAATTGTTTTATACAAATAATTATTTTCAAGTAGCCTACTCTGTAAATATACTTCTATTTCTTGAATAAAAAGCACTCTGACACCAGAAGCAGTGATTCCAACGTGCCGAGCTTCAACAGCATAATGGAGCTGCATGATTACAATGTCATCAGAGGAATCACTCTCAGCCACCGGCACCCACCTGCTACGGGTGTCACCCACGTCACCAATGCTGACTTTATTAGTGACATATCCTTTTAGAGTAGTTGGTCTGTTCCCTTTGTAAACACAAACTCTACTGTATAAACACGTCATGGGAAAAGCTGTAAGCTACAATTTATGTTTCAAGTTTCAGGTTCGCCAGTTTGACATTCTGATTTCTGTGTAACGATTGTTTTTTTAGCGCCTTTAGTTAGTATTTAGATTTAAAGATTACTTCACTAATTTCTTGAATAAATTAAAACACTCTTTTGTTTAGAAGTTAACAGATATTCAACTCAAATACAATAATGTTATAGATGCTGTTTTGGTGGATGTAAAAATTTAAACTGCGAAATTTCAGCCAACAAAAGCGCATATTTAGCAAAATGAGTGATTGCATACACGTCTGCTTTTTATAATACTAGTTATGCTTTGTGTAATAATACAATTAAAGTCAACGGTAAAGTTTAATAATACAAATAGGTTTGTGGTGGCAAAAAATTTTAAAAATATTACTAGCATGTTTCTAGAATGAACATTAAAATAGCTTTTCAAAAGTTATTTATTTATCGGAGCTTCCATAACTCACCTGCATTGACGAGGTTATAAAACTCTATCCGGTCTATTTTATGTATTTTGATGAGGTTTACTTTAATCCAATGATAAGAATTTGATGGCTTCGTTGCACTAAAACCAGCGTTCACCAATCTTCCATCCACGGTTTTACCAGCACCTAGTGTTGGACTCCTCTCTGAGCTTAAAGTTACTTCTTTTCCTCTAGCCAAGTTTTTATTTGCTGGAGGTACAATTAACAAAGTATGAATAAATCAATTCCTAAAGTTGAGATTGTACCTGATTCTCAGACTTGAGCTGCTTTTTTGTGGCAATTTTTAGTAGAAGTAGTCAAGTTTCCTTCTAGCCATAACAAGTACCAATTGCGGTAGTCTTTCTAAAATGTGTAATTTTGGGGTTACTCTGTAGCCCTCGTGGTGTAATTGCTAGCTCGCAGGCAGGAGGTTTTGGGTTCGAATCTTAGTGAGCGCCAACACTTTATTGAATGCATGCAATTCAAAATATTTATTTGGTAGGTACTTAAATACTTCTTATTTATTCGATGCCCCTTCTACATTTTGTAATATACATGTGGTCTACATAATCTATACACTAATTTTGGTAATTTTTTTAAAATTAAATATTAAAAACATGCTTTAGAACATATTCAATTGACAATAATAAAACACTGTAAGTATTATAAGAAGTGTTGGCAAATTACAAGAGCATAAAAGGTTTTTGTTATTTTATTGCAGCTTCAATTGTATTTCATATCTATGTTAATCATCCTCTGTTTTATCCTGTTGTGGTAATTGCTTATGTACAACTATTTATCTACGACAAAAAAAACTATTTTTAGACAATTATAAACCCAGCACTTTCATGTCATTCACACTCTTTCATTTAGTCCTTCAGGTAAACACACAGCTCTATTAAATATGACAAGATGGTAGATTATAAAAACCATGCAAAGTTCTTCTAGCACAGCCACCTGTTTTCTTTCTTATAACATGTTTCAGAGTTGCATACCCACGACATCTGACTTCGCTTATTAGTTCTGATGCAACCTGATTATAAATCTACCTTACCTAGCACTTGTATTGAGTCTGATATCTTCATAGAACACTGATAGTTGACGCTATAATCCAGTTCTTGGATATGACTTCTAATAACTGAGCTGTCACTATACCTCCATTGCTCACAGAGCTTCTTTGAAGTTGTCTCCTTATCCGGGGGACTTCTCCATTGAGCTTGCAACACTTCTGTGTTTAACAAGAAAATAAAATTTGAAATAAAACACACTTCAATACTGGAAGCTTTAGGTCACTAGCTATAGTTTGTTACTAACCCGGAACAATATATCCTACAATGGTTTATAGGAATTGTCTTACCTCCATCGCAATATTCATGAAAGCATGGAATTCTAAGAATAGCACACTCTTTACAGAATGTTATGTTTAATGTCAAAGCTGTAACTTGATCCAAATGGTAGTCTCGGAATTCATTGTGACAGCAAAGTGGATAGTTGGGCTCATGATACAAATGGGCTTCTCCTGAATACTAAGTTAGACACAGGAAGTTATTATACTAATAGCTTAATAATTGTGGCACAAACATATGTAACTTGATGTACTCAAGCTGATATACTATTTACACTACTTACACTAATATATTATCATGGTCATTTGTAAAGTTGAATTGTAATAACAACCAACAGTTTTAGTAGCAAGCTAACTATTCTAAGGTAGCATGACCAAATTACAGTCTCATTTATTTCAAATGTTGTTCAACTTTGAAAAACAGAAAGCCTTGCTTTGCTGTCAAATGCTCTTTCAATCAAAACAATAACAAAAACTGCGTACATATGTCAAAAACCTGCAAATGTGTCTTTTTATTCACTTGCTAATAGCAAACTATTTTCTAAATTAATTGAAAATTGCAAACAACAGACACTATAATGGTGAAGCAGTCAGTTTCATTTTTGAATTTATGTTCGTTAATAGATTCGTATCACAAATTTGACAAGTTTGATATCACCATAACCTTTAGAAAAAGACAGAGCAAACGTTTATCTAAAACAAAAAGTATGAAAAAGGTTATATTAAGCAGCTCATTGCAAACAGCTGCTGGTTGAGTTTTCCATGCAGTGCACACAACTCCTACGCAATATTACCTGACCAGTATATAACATGCTTGTATAGGCCAGTAGTCATAATAAACTATAGTCCCAGCACTTATGCTGCGATAACATTAGGCCTGTAGAATTAAGTTGATGATTACAAAAGCTGGAAAATTTATTAACACCTGAATACAATGTATTGCACTGCATTGCATTGTATTGCATTGTATTGCATTGCACTGCATTGCATTGTATTGTATTGCATTGTATTGTATTGTACTGTGTGGTATTAGATTGCATTACATAGCTCAACCCTATGTTTTTTTAGTGCATAGTTTCTAAAGTTTCTCTAAAGAAGTTGTGAACTATCAAGAAACCGGTGGTTGCTATAATTGATTGCAACAAACCATATAGCATATAATAGTCATTCTGTCAAGTATGCTGGTTTTACTAGCACAAAAAACAACACTGTACAGAGATGTTATTAGACACTTGCATTTGATGAATATCTCAGTCCTACCTCCACTGATATTTCACAGATGCCAATATTGACTGGACTGTTGGTTCTTAATGCTCTAAACCGTATTTGAAATGCCCAAATACCACTAGTTCGGGGGAGAATATTGTAATCGCTTTCCACATTCAACTTGAGTATTCCATACGGACTTTCAAGCTCACCCTCTAAAATTGCAATTCGCAACAACTTTTTGATAGCCAAATGTTTCAACAATCAAAACGTTGTCTAAAAATGAGTGTGTTATATCAATTATTTAGTCTTGTTAAACAGCTACATGTGACGTATAATAGTTCTCATATATTATCTTATATTATACCCTGATGCAGTAACGTACCAAAAGTAGAGACAAAAGGCAAGTTTCTAGAGACATCATTGAGCACCTTCAGAGTCACACTGTATGGTATGTTCCTAGTCTTCAAGAATAGATGTAAGCTTATAATGTCTGTATATTTGAAGAATGACAGAGAGAATAGATTTCCAGATGAGCACTGTAGGATAAATATAAACAGTTATTATTATCATTTCTATTAGTATTATATATATATATATATATATATATATATATATATATATATATATATATATATATATATATATATATATATATATATATATATATATATATATATATATATATATATATATATATATGTATATATATATATATATATATATATATATATATATATATATATATATATATATACAATACACTATATGATGTAACATATTATTATACTCACTGCTGGATCATCATTCAATGGGTAAGCATCTGTGAGTCCATCAACTGGTTCATTCACTCGACTACCACCAGTTCTAATCAATGGTAAATTATCATCATAGCTAGGATAAGCGAGTCTTACAACAATGTCACACACTGTCCAGGGCTCCACAGTAGAGGGACAACTGCCTGGTGATTCACAAGGTGCAGTACGATGTATTATGTTGACATACTTTCCAAGGAGGCCTTCTTTTCTAGGTAAATCTACGAACAAAGCACATTAAGATTGTTCATATAAAGAAGAAGCAATATGATTGTGACAGTTTATTCAATGTATAAAGTATCAGTGTGCATGGTGCTTTCATTTTCTCCAAGAATCGAGAAGTAAGAAACTGTTGGTAGTGGTATTTTTGTATATAAAACATAACACCTCATACGTCGAAAAAACACTAGTTGAGAATTGAAGTCATAACAGTCTACCTCACTCCCTCAATAACAGCAGTGTATCACAATACCTAGCAAAAACTAATAACAGTATTATATGTGGTTTAGTATTATGCACTCAAAGTCTAGTAGCATATATATTTCTAAGGAACTAAAAATTTTAATAGCAATAGCAACCTTCAATGGGTTGGAGAGACTGGATATACTTGGCATCTGTCACATCTTCGTAGTCGTGATTATCTGATATCTGTGCTTCTAAGAAGACTTCCATCTCAAACAAGTTGTCGGTATACGATGAGGTCCTGCATGGAACTTGGAAAAGTTTTTGTTGAATGCGGGTTTTTCTAAAATAAATTGGAATAGTAATGCTTATAATTTTACACATTGTGATGTTTTAACACTCTAATATGAAGAAACAGGTAAAGTTTATAAGGCACATTATCACTTGGTGTAAGTGAACAGGTGAAATATCTGTTATATATCATATTACCTGCTGTTAACATTTAGGTAGATGCCAGCCAAAGCACTGTTGATACTAAACTTCAGGTCTAATTGCACCCTGTTTAGCAGTTGCATCAATTCCATGCTAGAAAAAGGTAGTGACTCTCTTATAACTAGCTTTGTGTTTAAGTAAAGAAATGCGGCGGCCCTATCCCGGTAAACTACCAAACACACGTGACATAGATTTCTCGCTGTTAAGTTGCCTTGACCATGTGATTTCTTTATTATGTCTGTTTTATTTATCAGCAGAGTGACCTTTTGTTGTGAGCAGTCTAGTATGACTGAGAGTTGAACATCTGAAGAAAGTTCAAAATTGAATTACTAAAGCATTTATATTATTATATACTATATACTATATCATAATATATATAACATCACATATTATGTTACATTTTGTTTGGTTTCGTTTTGTTACATTGCAATACATTACGTACATGCATTGTATTATATTGTATTATATTACATCGTACTATGTTACATTTTAAAACGCTATATTACATTAAATTTTATTATGTAATATTACATTATATTATTTTATATTGTATTATATAATACCTATTATATTGTATTGCAATATGCTATATATCACATTAAATTGTACTATAATATATTATATTATATTATATTATATTAAATTATGTTACAATATATTATACTATATTATGTTATGTTATGTTATGTTATGTTATGTTATGTTATGTTATGTTACGTTATGTTATGTTATGTTATGTTATGTTATGTTATGTTATGTTATGTTATGTTATTTTATGTTATGTTATGTTATGTTATATTATATTATATTATATCATGTTATGTTATATTATATTATATTATATCATATTACGAACATACTTAATTGTGAAGCTTGGGCTCTGTTTGTGATAATTAAGTGTGTGATAGATAACTTGGAGGACCAGTAACACAGAGAGATGTTACCAACTGGACCGTTATGGTAGGTCTGGTGGATAAAAGAAGGGTTCGTGACTTTAATCTCCAGCATACTTTTACACTCCTCCCAATGAGTGGCTAAATGAAGAGTTAAGAATCATCAATAAATATATAGTCTCTCTAAGTCTTACAAGTAAGTTTCTAAAATAGTCCATCAGACAGAAATCTTAAGATATTATGAGCTGTGAGATGAGAAGTAATGGCAACAAGTCCCATTACGCATTCAAAGAATTTAGCTATTTTAGAAGTATAATATACCATCTCTCTCTCAAGTTATACATTTGGAAATTTTCACTTCCATAGTAAACTTAATATTATATAGATTGGTGAACTTGTGGTAGAGTTTAACATTGAATCTCATTCAACTAAGAAAATCATTGCATAAATTTCAATGAAATATTATAATATAATTATAAAGCATTGTGTAGTAGCGAAGGTACATATCATTGGGTAGAGTGTGAATGCTCAGTGTTACTCTAAACACAGTTTTGGTTAATGTATATATAATTGTTTACTAATGCATAACTATACACATAACTGAGTAGCTATATAGCAAATATGAAAGTGTATGTTATGTCAATACAGTAGACAGTGTCTGTAGGTACAAAAACTTAATAATTTAATAGACAGATACTTACGTGGTTTTATACAGTTGTAATAAATGTCTGGAAGGAGAGGCATTGTGGGACAGCCTACCATTATAGAAGCTAAATTTAACACTGCAGCTCTCATACCATTTATATGTTTCATTAATTTTCTTAGTTTAATTTGGTCAGAACTTCTTAAGGGTGAAGTCTACAAGGTAATATATTGTCATAATATTATATTACTTATAACATGGAAAGTCTAATATGATAAATGATATATAGTAATAGACAGTTGACACAGTATATATAGACAGCTGACACAGTATATATAGACAGCTGACACAGTATATATAGACAGCTGACACAGTATATATAGACAGTATATATAGAAAATATGCACTGCATCAGATAACTATTTAGTAAAACAAATAATTGTTGTTGTGTCTCAAAAGAATAAAGATTTCTGCTGTATAGACACTCACCTTACAACTTAATTCCATGACTTGTATGAAGTAACCCTGTGGACAGCTGAAGTAAACTGTTACATTATTATCCATCAGCTGAGGCTTATAACCTGAAATCACACACAAAAGGCAATCATATTTCTTAGCATGTTTCTTCAGCAATATGTGAACACTGTCAGTTAGTTAGTAGCTGCTGTTAACTGCTCACAGTCTAATAACCTGAGTTTATACATGTTAACCTTGACCTTACACTTACAGTCTGAACAGCACTATTGTACATTGTACAAGGTGTTTGAATATAGCCATGTGCTTTAAATTTTTCACATACAAAAAGTGTTGAGCAATTTCTGAAGCATAATCAAATTTTAGATGATATTTGGAGATATCAAAGTAGTTTCCAAGTTATTTCTTCGTTAGAGTTCAGCGCAGTGTATCTCATGGAAAGATTGTGCTTTTATCAACAAGCAACTTCAACAAAATTTTCATATTTAAGCCCTTCATGAAAATAAAAGCAATTCTCTACTATTACTACAAATTTTCATATATAAGCAGAAAAAATGTTTTTATTACTGTATTATAATTGTTAACATGATATTTACTAAGCAACTGTTTTTTGATTATTTTCAATATAATAGCTACGAATTCTAATTAGATGCTATTTATTTCTTGATTTATAAATAGTAAGCAGGTTCTATAAAATGTTATTTATATAACTATATAGTAAATGTGAAGAAGTTATTTATATAACTATACTGAATCTGTAGAAGTTATTTATGTTATAATAAAGACTCTGTAGATTCTCACCCCTCAAACTAACAAATGACTGAGCCTGAGACATTTCACCATCTGGTCTTATAGCCTCTCTACATGGAACTACAGTTCTTCTCACTTCATTAGTTGACCAAATACTACCTCCAAGACCTAAACATACAGCAATGTATCTATACTGTATAATATGTAAATAGGAATAACTATTGCTTACTTTCATCTGCATAATATAAACACTCTAATTCACTCTGTTTATGAACTCTAAGATTGCCAGAAAACAAACGTCCATCTTTCTTCTGTGCACAGTTAAAATTTCTTTTAATCAAAAAAATAATACAATAAAAAATATTTTTATAGCTAGCATTAGCAATAGGCAATTGTAGTGTAGTAGTATACTACTGGAATATATAGTGACACATAGCTGTACTATGTAGTAATACACAGCTGCAGTATAGTAATACACCGCTGTAGTATAACAATATGCAACTGTAGTATAGTAATACACAGCTGTAGTATAGTGATACACAACTGTAGTATATAGTAATACACAGTTGTAGTATAACAATATGCAACTGTAGTGTAGTATTATATCACTGAAACTTATTGTTGCTCAACTAATAAATTGCAGGTTATTTTCTATTCTTTGCAGGAAATGTTATACTTCTAAATAATTGTTGCAAAGTAAAATATTTGATGAGCATGTATAACTCTTCTTTTTACTACATTCACCACTTTATATTAAACAGCTGCAGTATATAACGCAATTATAGTACAGCAGAAGTAAACATGCATAGAAACATACCAAGTTATAATATTATACAAGTTACCGCATAGATTTGTAGAATTTATAGCTAGCTTATAATGATGTAGCTCAACTTTGCTGTAGTCTGTGCTCTCCATAAGCCAGTGTATTTGAAATAGACCAACATGGACTGTGTATAGAAAACCATTAGCTACAATATAGAGTAGTCAGTATAATTTTTACATTACATGCTCAACAACCATCATACTTTATACAAAAGGAAATATGAAGATTGAGGTGGAAACTTAAAATACTTTTAGGAACAAATTTTGCTCTAATATGATACATTTGCATACATTATCTGATAATATATTCATTGCATATTTATATGGCAGCTTTTCCTCAGTGTTAAACTATGCCAATGCATACTATGCACTATAATATATATAACACACGTATATAATGTATATCAACAGGTGAATCAACACGTGTACTGGTATTCAACAGTATGTGAGCTGATGAAGTGTAACTTACCCTCCACTTCAACCTGGTTAATGACTCCCATCCTAGGCAGCTGTAGACAAGCCCACTGTACTCTATAGATAGCTGGCTCTAGAGAGTTGAATATCATAGGACTTGGTAGAGAAGGCTTAATCTCTAAACTGTCAGTCACCTGCAGACACTTGTTATTGCTGCTATGAGAGTCTATCAGCTCTTCAATACGGCTGTAATCACTCACTCCAAGAGCCTGCAGGGGCCACTTTGCTGTGGTTGGATTCATCGTACCTATAAAAAATTTAGTTTGTCTATTCTACCCGTACAAAATTAAAAGATAAACATCAACTTGCCATTCGTAATTCTAAAATTAGAGACTGTATGACCAGACTATATTAGTGAAAAAACGTAGGGTGACAATATCTGATGTCATCATATCTCTCAATAAACTAATGTAAAGTGCAAAAAACTGCTAAACCAAATTTATGAATCTCACTGTAGCATAACTCGATCCTCCGAACACTCCCTCTACAGAGACAAAACGATTTAGCATGTGTAAACAATGCACACATATACCACAGAATACATTTTTTTTCTAATAAAGATTTTATCAAAGTCAACAACAATTAAACTGAAACTCAATTTTTTCTACGCCTAATCTATTTAAATGGTGAAGTTTTAACTACAGCTTGTTGGATATATGAATCTTGATATGATGTTGAAATATTGGAACAAGAATAAATTCAAGCTCATTAAAATAACATACTTGTGTTAATATAGACAATTACAAATATCTTCAAAACACCAAATTTCTTTGCGCACTTTCTATACAGAAGCAAAGCGTTTCAATAGGTGTATGTGGTATACATATATATAACCAGGGACTACATTTTATGTTTCTTGTATTGCTTACTATATCAGAGTCAGAAATATGTAACCTCTATGTTGTTTAAGCAATAAAATGTTCTCTAAAAGTTGTAGAATCTATTATATAAATCATAAAAATTAATACTGAAATTATATGTTATAGTTATTGGTGCTCAAGCGTCTGTTTCTGTGTAGGTACATGCTTGTATTAGATATATTGGAGCAAGAATAGATTCAAACACATTAAAATAACATACTTGTGTTAATAGACAATCATGCTGCCAATGTAATAGGAAGAGCTGTACTCACTTGAAAAGCCTTTAGATTGTGCTAGAGTCAGCAATTCAGTCAAAGTTACGTGTGTGTCATTAGGTCGCTCAAAAACTATAACTGATTGACTTTTCCTCAACAAACTTGTTAGAAAGATTAGCACACTGTTGAGACAAATGCTACTGTGTGAAACTTTGTAATACATTTTACAACTCAAGTCTTACAATAGTAGCTGTTGTGTAGATGTGCCACCTAATAAATTGAAGTTATATAAACATTGTGTCTAATTAATTGTTATTCTGTGCGTAAAGCAATTTACAATAGAATTTTACTATTTATTTTAGAACTATATTATTGTTACTCATGATGCGTAAGACTGTTATTATCTTTGGATTGTTTGACTCTCAGTGCGCTGTTTTATCATTGTTATACTATACTGGTTGTATCTGAATATTTTTTCTACGTGTTATCTCCTATCATCAACATAGTTCCATAAGGTTGAAATAAACTCTTCTAAAGATGTCAGCTGATCCTAGTAAAGCTGTCTGTTGAGTTAACGTTTACTTTGTTTCAACTTCTTGAATGACTACCATATAATCTCCAGTCTTGTATCCTGTATGTAACCCCACAAGCTCCAACTACTAGGGAGTAACTCTTGTTGAAGTTTTCTCCAAGACATGTGAGTTCTAATGATGGATTCTGCTATTTTGTCTTCCCTTCTCTGACTATTTCTTTCTCACCAATTATGTACAAATATAATTTCGCAATTTCAAAGAAATTTTAAGCTTTGGCAGCTGTTTTATATATTAGAGTTTTATTTCTAAATAGGAAATTTTAAATACTTATACAAGAATTTAGAGCATTAAAATTAATATCTTTAAAATTTCAGCTTTAGTAACTTATCTCCTACATGGAGCGTTTCATCCAACCTAAATACTGAAGCAACCTGATGTTAAGCATAGCTTTAGAAATTTTTAATGACTTTGTATTATAAGTGAAATATAAAAATAACAGAAATTTTCGAGAAGGAGGAAATTATTATTTGTTGAGCAGCATTTAAAACAGTGCAAACAAAGTCTACTTTTTGGCAATGAAAAGCATTCAATAAAGGCTGCTAATTCAGGAAGTCATAGAATGCTATAAAAAGGCACTAAAAATAAAATTTCGTTTTAAAACAACAACATTGAAGCTGGTAAAAAAGCTGATTGAAATTACATCAAAAGCAAGAAGTAAAAATATATGCAGCACACATCAGAGGGTTATGCAGGGAAAGGTCATGTGCTGCCGTATGATGTTTTACAGGATTTCTTCAAGCTGATGTCATCAAGAATGCCCTTGACCTGTTGCTTGCTGTACCTGTTCCAGTCGAAGGAAACCTGCAAGTTTCTCTGCATTGACCTCTCAGTAGGATATGGAGAGATCGTGTTTCTCAGATGCTCTAGATTAGCTGAGTTGCAGTGATCCATGAAAAACTGCATCAAACACAACCAACTTTATTTACAAACCTCTTATTCACTTGATAAACAAAGCACAGATGTGATAGGAGCCAAACTCTATTACCATTTGATAGGAACCACATTATTACACACCAGTTACCTTTTTTCGGATCATTAAGACTTCAGCGCCACGGCTAACCAGACACACAGACGTATCTGAAACCTTGTAGTTTACGTCAAACTTCAGGGTTTCTAGTCCCTACAAATATTTGTCTACTTTAGCTGCCTTTAGTACAGCATAATTAGCAACTAATCGATGTTTGATATATTTATATTACTGTATAAAAAGTATTTAAACAACGTATATTTATTCATTATATTTTAAAAATAAAACAACAGCATATTTTACATTTCATAACATTTTCACTTAATATATAGTATTAAAAGAACATTTTGTTTGCTATGTATGCAATTATATTTTCAATAAGTTATGATAACTAAGTTGTTATCCTACTTAACAGCATAAAACTACAAGAAAATGTTGCAGAATATAAAATATTAAAGAAAAATGGCAATCCATATTTCTTTCAGACATGGTAAGATGCATATTAATAACTTCAGGGTGTTGCAATTACCATAAAAATCTATATGCACTTTACCTTTGTGCAAACAGTTAACTTGTCCAGTTTTTTACTACATCACCAATTGGCAAGGTGTTTAATTATTGCTTTGCCATCTTTAGTACATAGTCAACAGTTTCATAAAACACGTCATGACCCAAAATGGTATAACTTGGGGTTGAAAACATTCAGAAATGTGATTTTAATGTTATTGGAAAGAATTCAATGTTTGACCCAGCCTTTTTTGTCAATCAGATTAAGTATTTAGAGTAGTAAAATATCTTCAAAGATTGCCTGTAAGCCCTGTATACACCAACATGTGCTTATACATTTAAGTACCAACTTGTACTTATACAGTTAAGTACCAACTTACAAAAACGTCCTTTGAGATGAGAAGACCAAGTCTCACAAACACTGTATCTGCAGAAGGATTCTGACGGTTCGCCACCATTTGTTCACTTCCTTCATGACTCATGAACACTTGAGTCGTCTGCTCTTTCTGGTACTCAGTGTCTACTACTAATAAGGGTGGAGCATGATATTCCTGCTAAATAATTAAATCCAGCCAGTAAATCTATTGAATACAGCGAAAACATCAAACATTGACACCTGTTGGTACTTTAAGTAGAAATTGATTACTGAACACAAATAACTTATATTTTTAAACACTTATAATAATTAAATGCTATTTTGGAATAAGAGAATAAAGTAGTTAATATATAGGCTACATATAAAGTATTGCAGAAGCTGAAACCGTCATTTCAGTGCATCTTACTATGATATGAATTATATGTTGTGCCACATTATAGTACGTTTTTGTAAGATATTACGCATCTTTTATTATGTTATATCACTATTATAATATATTAGGTTATCATATTATAATTATATTTTATTGCAATATATTATTTCATTAGATAGTTTTATATTATGTAGTATTATATTAAATTTACATTATATTGCATCATTTTATAATGTAATATATTGCTTTATATTACATAGCATTATTTTATATTATTATATTGACTTTGATTAAACTCGGCAAGCAAAAAGTTTCAACATTGTAAAGTTGCCTCAGTGAGTAAGCTTTTACTCACTTGGTCCTGAGACAGCTGGCTGTTCAGTTCTTTAGCCTCCCGCAGCTCCTATATGAATAGCAAATGTAAAGCAATAGTGATATATTTCGCAGCAGTGGCCATATGATATAATATATTTATACATAGCATAGCAATACATACATCTACATATTACTAGTACTGCATGCAAACTGATGAAAACTTCTATCATTGCAACATATTTTTGTGTAACTATACCACTTTCCCTAAATATTGTTCAACAAGGCACTATAGTTTCTTTGTTTTTCAAAAATAGGCTATCGCTTTTATGCTGTCAACTTCACTAATTCACGACGTCAAATAGCGATTAGGCGAGTCAGATTTCAATTTTAGAAAGTGTGCTCCCGCAAAACTTGGTTAAATAATTTTTTTTAATTTAGTCACTCAGTGCAGCATAATTAGCAACTAATCAGTGTTTGATTCATTAAAACTGAAAATTTTATCCAACCATAAGTAATATTTTGCTTTATCAGCAGGAAACCATTTTTCCAATTGTAAACAAATGTGCTACACTCAAAAAAGCCATTTTTAAATAAATGCCTAAAGTACTAGATTTTTACTTTGAAATACTTGTTTGATGCATTCACAGCTTTTGCTTTCCACATTTTAGCAACTAAGGTAATCCTAGTATTTGGCAGCTCCATGTTTTGTGAGTTGTCTCCACTCTTTGGCAATTCTGCGTGGTGTAAGTTATCTTCTCTCTTTAGCAGTTCTGTGTTGTGTAAGTTGGCTCCACTATTTAAAGGCACCGTATTGCCATCAACATTCTCCTTTATATCCAACAAAGCACTTGATTTAGTAGACTTCTTCAATGACTTGGAAGAAGTGTCGGTGACTCTATTTTTAGTATCTTCTATGTATGTGGTTTTCCTCTTCTGTAAAGATCTGTGAATATAAAGCAAATTTAATATAATCACATTACAATACATCATAAAGCATAGGGTATTGTAATACATCATATATTATAATACATTATAAACTAGAATGTATTATAATATTACATATTATGATAATATTATATAATATTGTCATAATATAATAACCAGTAAAAGCTGCTGGAAGAGCATCAAGTCATAATTCCTCCTGTGCCACATAAGAATAAGTCCTTAACCCACTTTAACAAAAGCCCTTTTCATAAGGGGTTTCTTGCAGGGATGGTGACTATAAACTTGCATGGGTAATTTTTATTAATAAAAGGTCTGGCTGGTGGTGAGCTTTATTTAGAGCAAACTGATAGAAAACTTCAGTTCTCCAGGCCTATGTTTAGACTGAAAGGTGTGCAGAACTAGTTGCTGCAGGGCTGACTCACTGTTGGCTGCTACTGCTGCCGTTGTCAGCAAGAAGAAGAAAGGAAACTTGTGGGTCTTGGTATAAGGATTGAGAAGCTTAAAACAAGCCGTGACACAACTGCTGTACACAGATTGAGGTATATACGTGCGTATACATGTATATACATGTATATACATATAACACATACACGCGCACACACACGCCTAAACGTTTACACATTTACTTGCACACTACTACACATAATATGCCTTTACAGCTATACCTAATGTCTCTATGACTCTAATGATTCTAGTGATTTTCAGCTGCAAATACTGTTGCTTTTGCCTAAAAGCACTGAAGAACAATAAGGAATGCACTAGTAACTCATAATTTTTCTTCCGTGGGGGAGATATTTTTCAAGTTTCTTGTTCGAGGGTTATTTTCAGCTAATTGGTGGTGCATCGCAGACAATAAAAGCAAAACTTGATGCTAAAATGTTCAGCCCTATTACACTGCCGACAATAAGTTAAAAAATTTACGAAAATTAAAGTGCTGTAAATTCAAATTAAAACAAAACTTTACTACAATCTATTTGTGTGACATTGTAGTTTCTGTATTTTGAAGTAGAAACATATTTTAGCTCTCTTGCCTTTTATGAAGCTGCTTTTCAGACACACTTGAAAGATCTTCGCGTCCAGTTTGCTCTCCTGTCTCCTCTCCAGCCAGCCTACTCTCAGTACATTCACCAGTTTTAGTGTCTTGCTGTATCGTTGTTAGTTTGTGTTTTACCATAAGCTTCTGAACAATGAGAGGAAGTGCAGGTTTGCTAGAAAGCTGTTCATTAGCCATTCTCTTCTGTAAATCTTGCAGGTCTTTATGGAGAATGGCGGGTACATCCATCATTAGACTTGGCTAAATGCACAGGTGAACAAAAAATTGCTGTCAGCAGTTTGTAATTATATCTAAATGGAAATTTCTTAGAAAAGCCTTTTCAACAACTGACAGCCTGGAAATAATGCATGGATTTAGTTCTAGTTAATAACTTTTAATAATTAGTAAAATCACCAGCTGATTTATTCTAATAGCCGCTAAAAGTTTCAACTCTAAATTACATATTTAATGCGAAGATAATTATGTGTATTAGACAGTAGATTTCATGATATTAAAAGGGAAAGTGTCATACGACATAGAAGTATGTGAAATTAAATTGTGATACCTTTTGACATATTCATTTTTTCAAAGTAGAGTGTATGTTTGCTGAGTAAAGAGAAAATGTGTTAGTTGGAATATAAGGGAGTCTTCAACTTCAACTAGTTTTCAACTTCAATTATTAGTACAAGAAGTTGTAAGTAACAAAAAGCTTTTAATGGCTTGCAAAAATGTCCCACAATTTTAGCAAAATATCAGATTTAATGGGAAAAAACATTTAAGGCTACACTATATGAACACATCAATGAACTAGCTTTGACATATTTCTTATCTCTAAAATCAGTTACTTTTTGTACAACTCTGAAAAACTTCGAAAGTGAAAAATATCATCTCTCAGAACTGAGTATTTTCCATAATAGTCTTACCAAAGTTTAGCCTAAGTGTGATATTGGTTCATATAGAAAGTAAATTTATCAAAATTTAAGTTTAGAATAAGTTGGTTGAAATATCCTGCAAACAAGAAAGGTGTGAAAAGTTAGTTAAAAGTATATCATAAATTTCACAAAAATGCGTCCAACCAAACATCATATTCAAAAGAGTACAAATGATTACTTCAAATCTATATTGGAAATCATGTCATTAAAAAAGACTGAGATCTTCAGGTTTTAGTGTAAGACTCAATGATACTAAAGAGCCAATTTTGAAAACATGCAGCTGTTTCTTAGTGTGCTGTTACCCTGGCTAGCAGGTGGCGGAAAATTTATGCACTTACATTTCTTTTTTTCTGTATGAGAAAGTCTTTTCTTGATTTGTCGACATCTGCATCTAAATTTGAGCTCAACTCTGGTAAGGATCGAAACTGGAATTGCTTTTCTAAATACATTAGAGAAGCATGCGGTAGTTGTCCGCTCTTGGTAGTCAATATTTTGAAACATGAATCACCATAGAACAAACTTGTAAATAGCCAAAACCTTACTTGGTTTAAAAGTTTCATCATTTTCTTTGACCTGAGCCCTAAGTCTTTTCCTATTGGCATATGTTGAAATGTCTGGTATGTCTTTAATTACTTCACAACTTCCCTGAGCAAAGGAACCAAGTTGAAATTAATATACAACTACTTAACTATCGAAATATATAATCACTCAACTATTGAAATATATTATTACTTGACTATTGAAATATATAATCACCTAATTAATGATACTCAAATATTTTAGTGAGTTGTAATTATACTATAATAATACAAGGTGTTTGTAGATTTCTTATGTTGTTTTCTTTCTCCAATAATAAGTTGTGAATAAGTACTTAAAAACATACCAGACATTTCAACATAAGGCTATTTATGTGGTGGGTTGACAATCAACACATTAGTACTACTATTACTCACAATGCCTGTTACTCACAATGCCTGCTGTGGAATAACTAAGACTATAATACTAACAGATTTAACAACATAGAGAAAGTCAGAGTTATTGCTGTCAGCCACTATAACCTTTCCTCTTCTAAAATAGTGAAATATGCAGTCACTTCGGGATTCATTCAGCTTCTCTACAGGCCAATGTTTCAGTGAGTTTACAGACCTATAAGTAATGACCAGGAAACTAATGAACAGGAAGTGGTGCTGTAGAATTGTGGGTCTGCTGCAAGCAGATAATCTTCGATGTAGTAGTAATACAAAGAGCAATATTAAAATAAAAGTGGTTGTTCTAAATCAGTGATGAATTTTGTGATAAGAAATTGGTAGCATATGATATCGTATAGCTGATGCAATATTTTAAAACTTCAATAAAAAACATTTTTTGGTTAGCAAAAGAATTTTGAGATTAGTTTGCTGAAATAAGTAGAGATAGGATTTATTAAAACACAAGAGATTTATGACATTTGCTGTTTGCTGTGGTAATAATTCTTATATTAATTGAAGAGCAAAACGCTCTGCTGTGAATGTTCACCTTTACCACCATGCCCTATTTACTCTTATAAAGTATTTTTTATTCCTAAAACTCATGAAATGATTTAATTGAAAAAAATGATAACTTCATACACAGAATACTGTGCATGAAACATAGTAACTATAATTTAATTATACTAATTAACAAAAATTTACAGGGTAGTACCATATGTTCCGTCATTTATCTCATGAAACATGCTTCAAATATATCCATAATATACTTTATTAGCAAGAATAAACAACAGACTGTGCAACTATAGAAAATGAATCATTTTTGCAAACAATTTTAAGGAATAAACTTATCTGCGTATTAAGAATTCAAGCATTTTACAATTTCAAGCAACTAAAAGGCTTAAAGAGTCATTGATATGGCTTTAGAATAAGCTTTGATGGTTACATAATATGATTAGACCAAGAAGTAGCAAGTTGACCTACTTAAGAAAGTTCAAGTGTTCCTGTAGAATACTTCTCTGAAGAAATATCTTCTTATAATCTTCTCTACCCACGACTAGCAGACACATCTCAGTCACAGACTCCACTGTAGCTGTTCTCTCCACGTTATGTAACAGTGCAATATCCTGGGAACAACCTTACACGTTATTATATAACATGTGCGGTCGTGGGGGTGTGCCAGTGGTGTTTAGGTGTTTAGAGCAAGGGAAGGGTATTTGACTGAATAACTTAATGAAGCAGTAAAAGATATTGAAATAAAAGCATGCTTAAAGTTTATCTCCCATTACACCTTGCTATTTTATGTGTGATTTTATCAATACGAATCTTAGCAATTTTGAAATATATTTATATGGGTTTTCCCATCTCTATCTGCAGGATTTTTTGTTTGAAATGTAGACTTATCTACCCAAATCGTTTATGTGTTAGTCACATGACTAAACACTCTCTGCTGCTTTGTCCTCGTGCACTTTGCTAATTTTGGTAATTTGACCGACATCAAATTAAATATTAGTAATCCTACAAGAGTTAATATATTATATGCGCAGATGGTTTGTAAGATTATAGACTGGTTAACTCCTTTTGTAATTAGTGTAAGCTACTTAACCCCAAACGAAAATCCAGGATGCACCCGTGCGACCACTAGTTGCTTATTCATAATGGTGTCATCAGTTCGGCGTCTCAGCACTTTCACTACGCCACTTCCACTGATGACAAAGTAAAAGTTGAGGCCTTTTTGACCTTGTCGAATGATAACTTTTCTTGGAGGAACTCTATCAAAATACAACATGGCAGCTTTTACAGGCAGCACAGTTCAACAGATATCTGACTTATTTGAGAGAATCAAGGAGTGGCTATAACAGCTAAGTCGAGTAGGCTATTGCTGCTCTAATACAAGGCAATGAAACAGTTGGTATAACTAAAATTGGTGTCCAGTAAAAATGGCACAGGTAAACATGGCCCAGTTAATAATGTCACAAATTGAAAAGTAAGTAAAAATGGCACATGTTCAATGTTGGTATTTGTAGGTTGGAGACTTGGGTGTTTTGGATTTGGGGGTTTGGGGTTTGGGCAAATTCTACACCAATGTGCCATTCTACCTACTCTTTTATCTGTGCTCTTATTACCTCTGTGATCGCATTGCCTGTGCCATTTTACTGTGTCATTTTACCTAAATCCAATAAAAACTATGTACGTACACACAATTACTATAATACACAAGCCTGGTATAGTAATCAAATGGATACTAAAAAGTTTACACAAAAGTGTCTATTGCATAGGTTGGTAAGTAAATGCAACCTTTGAAACCAGGAGACCTGACAGAGAAGTTGCTGAACATGAGCAGGAAACTCCGAAAAGGATTTAACAGACTGAAGAGAGTTGAGAACTAGACTCAGTTCTTCTGCTGTGCGCGTGTGGGATGGAGTGGTTAGTATGTACTCTATTTCTTTGTTTAGGAAACTCTGCAAGGTACACATATATTTTTGTACAGACTTAAATTAGATCTTTATAAATAAAATATATTTGTTTTCAAAGTCTTCATCTGTGTGACAATTCTTGCTGGAAGGATGGGCTGAAGACTTGTCTTTATCATTTTTTACATTAATCAGTGTAATATTGAAAAACTTATTGATGATTGAACACTCTTCGCCTAACTTTCTCCAAAACAAAACTGCTGATCACCTAGCAGTGTATCAATTACTACGCTTTTGCAGCAGTTGTTGTCACCTACTAGATAAATTAATTAGTAACAAAAGCTAAATTTTGAGTTCAAAAATGACCCGAAGGATAAAATAGCTTGTTTACCCATACACTAGATGTCATGAAGTAAGTTTATATAATTAGATAACGCACCTGGTTCCTTGCCTTGTAGTGGTGTTTATTGAAGACCGTGCCAGCTAGTTCTAGTTGTTTCAGAGAAAGTGTATGCTCTGCACCCTTTGACTTGTCAAATATCTGAATGAGTTGGTGTTCTAAGAAATTCTCTCTTCTGATATGACTGTAAGTCAACCAGTAATATGCATATGAATAGAGCTTACAGTTGAGCAACAACCAATCAATATTATAATAACATTTTATTCAAAGAGTATAGGAGCCAAAGTAACATAATAATATATGTTATGTAGAAAGTGTAAGATGGTAAAATTTGTGTAAATGTCCCAA
Source organism: Bugula neritina (assembly GCA_964035545.1). Taxonomy (NCBI): domain Eukaryota; kingdom Metazoa; phylum Bryozoa; class Gymnolaemata; order Cheilostomatida; family Bugulidae; genus Bugula; species Bugula neritina. The sequence continues at coordinate 7,784,993 of OZ037771.1, forward strand.
CTTACTAAAATACTTGAGAAAGCCAATGTAAACATATGATAGCTCTTCTCACTACCTTCTTGAAAAGTTCTTTAATCTACAAGTATGGCTAATAAATTATTACCTGCAGTCATTGCAGTGGCCCATAGGCTATGTTATATTAGTCTGTCTGTTTATTTTATATGCATTGTATTATAATTACAAACAATAAAGTATCAAGACATATGGTTACATTATACTGAAATATATCGCAATTATAAACATATAACCATGCACTGCATATAACTAGTAAGAAGCTCACATAGGTTTATAGTTACTATCTCTGTGAGAACCCCTGATAGGAAGGGCTGTTTATAAATCAGGCGAAGGATTTGTTTCTATTGTAGCAAAGGAGCAATTATGACATTATCAATGGCCTTTAATGGGGACACACACACTGCACACACGCGCGCACACACACACACACACACACACACACACACACACACACACACACACACACACACACACACACACACACACACACACACGCACGCACACACACGCACACACACGCGCACGCACTCACACACGCACACACACACGCACACATCTGCGCACGCACGCACGCACGCACACAAAGTGTATATTATCAACCCACACGAGTACCTGAAGAGAGTTTTGAAAACGACTCGAACCAGCACTGTATTCCTGTTGTTGCAGATCTGATGAGGCAGGCAGACGTCTATGACTTATTTTCCTGGTAATACTTGACTTGTGTTTATGCAATCTCGTAAGTTGTAAAGGAAAAAGAGATTCCTGACCAGCCACTGAAATAATCACCAATTTAAATTACATTTATACACACACATGGAGACTGTGGCCAGGCTAATCATAAAATGTCTGCAGTATAAAATATACACATATATAATTCCAGGTGTGTGTTTAGTAAAACTAAGGCCAGCAAATTTTAGAAATATCAAGTAAATTCGTGAATATTCAAACGGTTTTGGTGAAAGCCACTTGAATGTTACTTTATTCATCTAAATTCATAGTCAAAGGCAATGTAAGTTCCTCCAAGGAAGAAGTTCATCCAATACCGTCAGTTTGATTACAGCTATGCTACACTATACCGCAATTGGATGGTTGCTTTAATACAACTTGCTAAAAGCACAACCTCAGTTAGCTCTGAAGTTAGATTGAACTAAGTTGGTAATCTGTACAATGGCAATGCAAACCAAATTGGTATACAAGACATCTTCGAAGTAAGATTCTAACTAAACTACCTTTTAAAATGGCATCATCATTTTTAACTTGTTGGTTTGGCTAAAGATAAAGGCGTTATATGCAAATTATGTTACTACTAAAACATCTAATAATAGACCATGTTGTGCTAGGCCAAGCAAATAATATTTTCTAATCATTAAATAATTTATAACTTTTTTTCAAAGTTCTACTTCGAAGTTAATGCTCCTAAAAGTTAGAGAGACAAATAATATTCTAGTAACAGGGGACGCATATAATATTCTAGTAACAGGGACATATAATATTCTAGTAACAGGGGACATATAATATTCTAGTAACAGGGGACATATAATATTCTAGTAACAGGGGACATATAATATTATAGTAACAGGGGACATATAATATTCTAGTAACAGGGGACATATAATATTCTAGTAACAGGGAACATATAATATTATAGTAACAAGGGACATATAATATTCTAGTAACAAGGGACATATAATATTATAGTAACAAGGGACATATAATATTCTAGTAACAAGGGACATATAATATTCTAGTAACAGGGACATATAATATTCTAGTAACAGGGGACATATAATATTCTAGTAACAGGGGACATATAATATTCTAGTAACAGGGGACATATAATATTATAGTAACAGGGGACATATAATATTCTAGTAACAGGGGACATATAATATTCTAGTAACAGGGGACATATAATATTCTAGTAACAGGGAACATATAATATTATAGTAACAAGGGACATATAATATTCTAGTAACAAGGGACATATAATATTATAGTAACAAGGGACATATAATATTCTAGTAACAAGGGACATATAATATTCTAGTAACAAGGGACATATAATATTCTAGTAACAGGGGGACATATAATATTATAGTAACAGGGGACATATAATATTCTAGTAACAGGGGACATATAATATTCTAGTAACAAGGGACATATAATATGATAGTAACAAGGGACATATAATATGATAGTAACAAGGGACATATAATATTCTAGTAACAGGGGACATATAATATTCCAGTAACAAGGGACATATAATATTCCAGTAAAAAGGAACAAATAATATTCCAGTAACAAGGGACATATAATATTCTAGTAACAAGGGACATATAATATTCTAGTAACAAGGGACATATAATATTCTAATAACAAAGGACATATAATATTCTAGTAACAAGGGACATATAATATTCTAGTAACAAGGGAACATATAGTATTCTAGTAACAAGGGACATATAATATTCTAGTAAGACATAATATGTTAGAGTAAAACTCTCACCACTTCCATGGCTTGTCCTAGAATTTGCTCTCCCTTCACTCCGCTGACCATTAGTCAAAGATCTCAGAGAACTTCTATTTTCTGTGCTTGTAGCAGATTGACTTTTTTTATCTTTACACAATAATTGAGTAGTAAAACAACGAAGTAAATAAGCAGCAATTGAATGGGAGTTGTTTTCTTTCTAAGCTATGGCAGTTAGAAATTTTTGCACTGCATTCAGAAAATATGTTATGGGTGGTGTGTGCGTGTGTGTGTCTGGATATCTAATGTATATTTCTTAGATGCGCACTTGGACATGAAAAAGATTAAAATATATATATATATATATATATCTTATAAGTTTACAATACACATGTATCATGCACATGAAAATGGAACCCTTAATTTCAAAGACCCACTGATATGCACCAGATGCAGTCAGAAGGGGTGAGCGATGTAAGTGCAGTAATGCAGAAATTGAGAAAACCCTGTGTTCTAGATTAGAAATGTCAATCCTCGCCTGAAACCAAAATTTAATAATAATAGAACTAAAGAACTTATGCTATCTTGATTTTTCTACTACAGCTGCTAAATGGAAGAAATCAGAGTTGTATTGCCAGATAGCCTTACTTTCAACAAAATATCCAAATTCTGGCAGCCCTAGTGAGGGGGGTGGGGCGAAGGTTTCAGGAACATATGTTACATGCATTGGTGTACAAGCTACTAAACCACTATAAGTAGAATCAGATAGTTTCCTCACGCAACATAACTAATTGGAAGTTCAATGACAGTACTAATAGTAAGAACTGTAGTGATGCAAACAGCTTTTTACTTGATAATACATTACTGTAAAAACATTTACATAAAACAACAGCACCCTCTATATAACATTTCTGAATATATACATTGCACTCTATTTCTAATATTAAACAGATGAATAAATTAATAAAAATTACCGGTATTCTTGGTTGCAGAAGGCATGAAGAGGTCTGGAATACTCTTCTGCAAATATAGTAAACCAACTTGTTCTAACTTTAGCTTGGAGGCCAGACTACCTTACTTACTAGAGTAAGTACTGCAACCAGTCTTAGGAGTTGCTTCTAGACGTTAGGCTTTGTCATTCAATTTTAGACATAATGGCATTAAGAATTTAAGAGGTTGTTATAAAGCTAACCAGTTATACAGGTGACTAAGATAAACTGGCAAAGCTGTTTTCTTATTTGTATACTTGAATACACTACACAACTTAAATTAATAGACTTTGACACCAATCAATTTAAAGTGGATTAAAAACTTTGTTATATAAGCAGGATGCTTTTAGACTTATGTCAGTAAACTTTATATATAAATATATATATATATATATATATATATATATATATATATATATATATATATATATATATATATATATATATATATAATGTATATATATATATAATGCTCAGCAATGACAGTCAGTGACCAAGCACTCTAACCATGGTCACAAACTCAAGCTGCTAGCATTTTGCAAGGCTCATGACTCCTAGGTGATTCATAGTCACTTGAGCACTCTACATGGCTTGAGTTTCCACACCTTTTAAAGATGCTTTAGTAAAAATATGAGTTTCTACTATTGCGAAGGTGTGGGCCATGATACTCTGTTTTGATGAGGGGACAAATCCCGAAAAAGCTGTGTATATACACATACGCATGTAATATTTATACTACATATACTTATGTATATACTGCAGATGGGTGCATGTACTTTTTGTAACTCATCATGCATGGAGGGTACCTACCATACACACCAAAAAGCAGGACCTCATACTCCAGAATAAAAGAAACTGTTATTTTTTTGTGGAACAGATTTTATTATACATGTATATAGCATATTATTCTGAACATTGAGGTTATATGTGTGAAGATAGCACCTTGGTAAAATATCCTATTACAGCCCGTGTTAGAGTAAGTCGGAGATGAGTTAAATAAAATATTTAAAAAGGGAATTATTCATGATAAAATTATATTCGATATACATGCACACAGATTAGTGTACAATAAATAATAGTGATAGAATAACTAAGATAAAATATCATAAAATAATAGAGTGCTATTCGACAACACTAATCCGAGAGAAAGGTTGGATGACGACAGCAGAATAATATATTCCAATTCATTACATGCACTCAACTATTGTAATAAATAAAAATTATCATAGAGCAAAAATAAAATGCCAGTTATATAGTTTTGTCTCATTACAATTAATCACTAGTTAGAAAGGACAACAATTATGTAGGCTTTTCTTGCTTTTGCACAAACTTACTTTACTGGTATGGCTTTTAAAAAAAAATTTAACTAATAATGACTGACCGCAGCCCTTTGCTACTAATACATAAATGCACATACTTTTCAGAAGATATTCAAAGACTGGAGTTATACTTAAATCATGAAACTATAAATTATAAACTATGGAATGAATATAATAAATAAAATCACACTTTAATCTTGCTACCAGCTCAACTCTCCCAGAACGCACGGCTGACTTTAACAATACTTATAGGCTTAGTAAGTATGGAATGACCACCGCCATCACTATACCAACGACAAACAGCAGTGCGGCCATCACCAGATACGGTTGCTTGGCTTCATCTGGTTGAATAGCCCGCATCACCCTCTCACGGAATATGGCAAGCTGGGAGTTCACGGGTCTGGTGGTGTCTGTAGGTTGAACTGGTGGAAGGGCAGGAGCTGGTTTACTAGTGTGAAACAGCACACCAGGACTGTAGGCACCGGCTATAGTGTCAGCAGATGCTTCAGTGCACACTCGGACAGCACACACTCTCACAGAGTAAGATGTACCTGGTGAAAGCCGACTCAATGTGTATGATGTGCTTGAACCTTGGTATACCTGCAACACGTAGTAGACATACCATAACTAACTTTCTCAGGGAAATACTTGAGAAAACTTAGATTTAGATAGATTTTTCAACAGGTATTTTCTTTGATCCTTTCCCAGGTATATATACGGATATATTTCCTACTACGCAGCCTCACCCCCTAGACACACTTTGCCGTAACGGCGACGGTACCGTCAAATGTCGGCCATTTTTAAAAATGTCCGAGCTGACTGTACGTCGTTACGGTATGTCAGGACCAAGCACTGCTTGATTAAAAAAATTGAGTCGGGTTCCCATTGGGCAGGGGGACGTTCGCGTCAACTCATTAGATATAATTGTCCAATGAGGTGTCATAGATCTTACCCAATAGCGGACTTTGAGAACTTTAGCCCGGATGCATTAAAAATGGCTGATATTTTAGGCTACGGCAAACTGTGTCTAGGGGGTTAAGCAATACCGGATACTATGCAGAAAGTCACAGTGAATAGATGACACTACCTGCTTGTAGTCTAATGGAGAACTAGAGTGCTCCTGCTCTGATAGCTGTAACCTGTACTCAATGCTTCCAGTCAGCATGGTTTTAGCCGGCTGCCAACTTATGATGCAACAATCTTCACCCGGTTCCTTTACTGTAGGAGCTGAAATATATTTTATAACATGATGTAGTATTTCTAATGCACAGCCAGTCATAGTAAACTCAAAATAGGTAGAGGATGGTGGATGGAGCAATGGGGTGAAGAAAAGTGGGAGGAGCAAAAGCGAGTAGATTAAGGTGGACAACAGCTTTAGATTCATCCAAATGAGGATATTTATTCACTGGACTGATTGTAAGAGAAAGTCACCAAGTGTCGCTTGGAAACTTTCCCCAGTTCCTATGGCCACACATATTTCACAAGCAACAAGTCAATAACGGTCTGAATGGTGAACCTAAGTCTAACAAATTGAATGGATTCTAAAACCTGCTTTACAATTTCGAAGCCCACATAATTATAAACAAACCAAACAAAAATTATTTTAAAATTGTAGCAACAAGATTGGATGACCAAGTACCTTTGAGAGAGTGAGGCGGTGTGCGAGTGGTGACTACAGTAAGCGGCAGCGATGGTGATCCATCCCCGGCAGCATTAGTGGCTGATACAGAAAAGTAATAAGGAGTGCATTCTTGTAACTTGCTGACTTTACAGAACTGAGCAACTCCCTGGTATACCTGCACAGGTGACAGAAATATGACACTCCATGCAGACAGTTTATGAACAAGTAAAAGCAAACAATAAAATTCATCAGATAACAATAGTCTGCAAGTGGCCCCTTCACCATACACCCACATTTGTGAAAATCAATTGAGGCAAGACAGCTGTTGAAGTTCACACACATTTCCAGTACTTTCTTAGTTATACATTCAACATTGAGGCAAGGTCATACAGATTAGCCACCTACACACGGGTAAGAGTTGTGTACTCATTAAAATAAATTTTATTGTACAAGTCTTCCCTTTCATTGATTACCTTGTCTCATAGTTATAGGAGTAGAAAAATAACGATTATTTATAGCCTCTTTCTTCATTTATTATTCTTAGCAGAATCAATAATTAGGGAAGTTGAAAGCTGGCTGGTCATACTAGATATGAGTTAGGAGTGAATATGTAGCCACCATGTCTAGCAAACTAAACTCACACTTTGAGGCATGGCGGAAGGGTCTCCCCTGCACATCCGTATAGTGTAGTGATGACACTTGTCCACTTCGGACCACTTCAGTTTAACAGAGTTGTATGTAACACCTGAGCACTCAATACTCGGCGGGGAAGGAGGCAGCGACAGGGTGCTGACTTTGACCGGTGAGCTGAAGGCGCCAGCTCCAACACTGTTTAATGCTTGCACTCGCACCCTAACAACCAGTCATCACACCAATGATACTTCAAGCAATATATAATATATCTTCAGATGTATAGATAATATATTTATACCATAAGGGTAAATAAAATAGAGAGCAGCCGTGGTCTAGGGGTTAGAGCATTTGCCTAGTAAACACGAAGACGTGGGTTCGAACCCTGACAAAGGCCATTGGTGATGTTAGGAAGAGCATCCAGTCATAATTGCTCTTGTGCCCCATCTGAATAAGACCTTAGCCTGATTTAACAAAAAACCCTTCCATCAGGGGTTTTCTCACAGGGATAGTGATTATAAACTTGCCTGAGTTTTTTTATGAGAAATAAAATATTGACTAAATTTGTAATTATTAAAAATATTATAAAATTCATGTAATCCAATGAGTGTACACAGTATTGATCTACAACATGTTAGAATCTACAGCAAATATAAGCATTAACAACAATAATATAAAGTTAGTAGTATAATAGAACATTTCTTCAATGCCATACCTGTACAAGGTATCAGGGTTTAGATCATCAATAAGAGCTTCAGTGAGAGAGGAATCTGTGACAGACTGAAGCATATTCTTTCCATACTCAATATTATATTGCGTTATCTACAAGTACAAACACAACAGATGAACACAGCAGCTAGCCAGCAACAAATGTTTCAACCAGCACAATCATAGCACAGGAATAAGTATGTAAAACCAAAATAATGCATAATGATGAAGCACCGCTTCAGCATTGCTCAGTAACCAAAACCACAAGAATACACTCAAGTTTACTTTGTTTAATAATTTCCACTGTGGGAGGACACAACTCTTAATTGTAAAAGGGATACGGGGGACCTTTGAAAAGGGTCTAATGCATGTTTATTTGAGAGAAAAGACAACTCTCAGAGTTTTTGAAAAATATTGAATTTTCTTAATGCGTAATGGGCAAGAAAAGATTATAAGAGTTAAAAACAGCATCTGTTTCACCAAAGCGGTCTAAATTTGCACAGTTACTTATTTTGCACAAATTTTCAATGTTGGGGTAGACTTTCTAAACATCAACAAAGTCAAAAAGTAGCTGGAAGGCAAGCAAAAGCTGAAGCTATACTAACCTCACAACCATTGTTATCTGGAGCTTTCCATGAGACCATAATACTGTTGGCGGAGACAGCTGTGACCTTGACATGATGCACAGCAGACGGACTAGTAGGCAAGGTCAAGGCTGTGACTGGCAGTGAATAAGAAGAGTGTCCGGATGAGTTTACAGCCTGCACTCTGAAACTATACTCAGTGTTGGCCAACAGAGACTTGGCTGTATATTCCAGCTCTGTTCCACTGGATAGCTATGGAATATGAAATACAATATAGTATAGAGAGTAGATAGAGAGTAGTAGAGTAGGGAGTAGTAGAGGAGAGAGTAATAGAGTAGCAAAGAAAGAGAACATATCACAATATAGAATATTGATATTTGAGTCATTCTATGCTACACAAATGCCTACACTGCTATAAAGTACACCACAACACTGCACAGTAATGGTGGGTGGTGTTAGGAATATTAAAATTACGTGACTGCCAAGCATTGGTATTTTAGCATTTTAGTGCCAACATTGACCGTGTTGACACTATGTTTTGACTTATCACATGAGTTCACTCAACACCAGAAGGTGTACTATACAGTACTGTATACTGTAGAGTGTAGAGTATAGAATACAAGGCATATTCTTACCAAGATGTACTCTTGTTGGTCTGGCTTTAACCATTCCAGTTTGTACTCTGTGATCTTAGCGCCATTATTGCACGGAGCTGACCACGAAACAACTACGACATGAGGCGACTTCACCAGACATTTGGGCTGTGTTGGAGGTTCCGGCACTCCGGGTCCAGATATAACCTCCAGGGGTTCACTCCACTCACCTACACCGACTTCATTGAGTGCTTGTACCTGCAGTTCATCATATTCAAACAGTAAGAGCGGAGTCATTTATTTTCAAAAAAATTATAGAGAAAACAACTAGAACAAATGGTGCAGTTTTCACAGACACTTGGTGCTAGAGTGAAAGACGGACAAGGAGAGAGCAGTGGCCCACCTGAAGGAGGTAGCTACGACCTGGAGACAGGCCGGCCACCATACAGTCAGTAGCTGGCCCCTGGTACACTTGTCTAACAGTGTTATCAGCATTCACCAACTGCGCCCTGAACGTTCTGATTGGTGCACCGCCAGTGTTCTCAGGTGGTGCTGCAACAAGAATATTACTATGATGAACAGTTACAAGAGAGAAATGGCATTCCTAGTTAAAAGATGTTTAGTTGGCAAGTAATTTGAAAGACCTAATTATTTTATTCAGTTGATAGAACCATACAAGAGTAACATCCATGTTACAAAACAAGGACAATCAAAGCCCAATCAACCAGAAGTTTTGTCTTCAAGAAGCACTAGTTGAAGATGGCTTGTTGGGATGGTCAAGGAGTTTGCATGAATATATGATTCCATTGACAGAAAGAAACAACACAATTCAGTCCGACACACTTACCCCACTTAAGATGAAGGACATGTGCCTTGGCTTTACCAAGTAGCCAAGGTTTACAACACTGGCCAGGCACGACAGGACGGGTGGTAACCTCTACGCTCTCCGACCACTGGCCAACACCCACCACGCTTTTCGCAGCAACTCTGGCCTTGTAGGTGAAACCGGGAAGTAGGTTGGCACAGGAGCATTCACAGACTGGCCCTTCATACACCTGGATGTAGCCCTGGCCCGAGTCTAGCTGAGCCACATAGGACTCTACGTCAACTCCACCATCCTCCACAGGGGGCTCTGCAAGGCGACATCTTGAGAGTTACTACCATTACATTACAAGACACAACAGAGCGTACAGGAAGTAGAGAAACAGGACACGTACCCCAGGAGAGTCTGAACATGCGACTGGTCACTTTGCCTTTAACTGTGAGCTTGCAGGGGCTGGTGGCCACGTCTGCTCTGGTGCGATGAGTCACCACTGTACTCCATGACGACTTACCGTCATCATTAGCAGCCTGCAACTACAAGGTGACCACAGGTCAGCAGACGATGCCTGATTGTATGCACAGAAATCAAAATATTGATTTATAACTTTGTCACTAAAAAGACAAGAATGGATTGAGAGATCCTGCTGATGCTTACCCTGAACTTGTAGGCGGTACTTTTCTGAAGGTGGTCGACCCTGTAGGACACCTCGGGGCCTGTGTAAGCTGCTATAAACCCGTGACCGGTGTTCTCCTCTTCCTGCTGTAAAACAAACTCTCTGTCTACACCAGGTCTCTTGATCCACGTGAGCAGCAGGGAGCTGGTGGTTGACTCAGAAAGACGGGGCGGATTGGGTGTGGGGGGTGGCACCCCCTTAGTACACACCACTGTTTCATCACTGTACTCACTGTAACAGTATAGAAAACAAAAAAATGAATAAATAGCTGAAGGCAATGAAACATAGTTGGTTGATCGGATAAATTGCCACAAATATTACACGTGAGTAAATCTATTTAGAGAATTTAGGAGAATTAAAGCGTTCACCAAGTTACCTGCTGCCAATGCCGTTCACAGCTGACAATCTGAATGTGTAGCACTGAGATGGAAGGAGTTTGTTTATTTTAAACTCCTTTTTGTTTCCCTTATAACAGCTGGAATATGCGGACTGTGGGAGTTGCTCTCCCTTGTAATACTCAAGTAAGTAGTGGGTAATTTTGCTGCCGTTGTCAGCGGGAGCCTAAAATCCATCAACAGACTAACTCAAAGCGATTCACATTCACAACACTGGTGCTTTAGAGAAACAACTTCATCCGAAAATTTGCTTTGCGCAGACAATATTCTGTAAGCTTGTATATAATTATTATAAAAATTGATTGTCACATTGTCACTTTAAAGTTGAACAGTGAATTGGTTTACACTTTAGACAGAATACTCTCAAACAAGCTGCTAAAACTATTCAATGGTATGATGAGTGAAGCTAGCAGCTGTCGAAATTATGTAACCATGAGGTTCCATTAAAGTCAACACTCCATGTACAGCAGAAGAAGTGTTTCCAGACTGAACATTACAGCAAAATGTAGCATTCATATGAGATCTATATAGCATCTACAGAACATCTATATAGCATCTACAGAAGATCTATACAGCATCTACAGAATATCTATATAGCATCTACAGGGGATCTATATAGCAGTTGAAAGAGAAAAAATTTTTTAGACTTACATTCCATTTTAATGATATGAAAGATTTGGTGGTTTGGACAAGTTTAGGTTTTAAGGGCCTATCAGGAGGAGATGGCAATGTTTCAAATATCACTGGCTCGGTGTAATTCCCTCTAATGTCTTCAAAGATTGCACATATTCTACAATAAAATGTTGTCTGGTAATCATCATAAAATCTACACAATTTTCTTAAACAGACCGGAGTGTGAGATAAAAAGTAAGTGAGTGAACTAAAAATCATACAGATTGAGAAAATAGGCTTTTATAAATTTCTTCTTTGTCTTTTTCCGATGCAGAGATGGATGCTACAATAAATAAGATGGTCAACTTCCTGTACAGAGTTAAACTTACCTGACGTAGTAACCAGTAGCTGGTTTAAGATCTTGCATTTCAATGGTGGTGGCATCCCCTTCATACACCACCTTATATGGGCCATCTTTCTTGTCTGTGTACTGTAGTTGGAACTGAATTTCAGGACAGACTGCCTCGTCACTTGACAGAAGACTGTCGGGAATATCTGGTGCAGTGATATGTATGACAGCTCTTCTACTCTCAACCTTCACCTGAAAGCAAGCAATACTTTGTCTATGATAATAAAATAATCAACTAACAGAATTATAACACTCTGTGATATGTGACCAGTCCCTCACCTCTGGTACTGGCACTGAGCACAGCAACTCCAGCACAATCCTCCGCTCTTCCTCTGAGGAGGTCTCATGACTGTCTGTACTGCTGGAACAGCTGTTTAGGTCTAGAGATCTTTCATTAACTTCAGCCGAAGAGCCATTGGCTATGCATAGTATACGTTATTAACAACATAATAATTTATACAACACAGCTCAATAGAGTCTTATGCAGTTTGATGTAACATAATACAAAATAATTATAAGTACTACTTAAAACTATTTAAATAGCCTGAGTAACCTCTGAGAAACTTTTTTGTTAGAAATAGTGAATATATTATAAATTTTTAAATACACGAAGACCTCAAATTAATGATGATAAAGTCAAAACACTTAAAAAAATTAATCAGCTTTATCAATCATCACTGGTATAGCACTGGGTTTCAATGTTCACTATCATATTTATTTATATTCAACAATAAAAGCTGCAGAGAAAAAGTTACAACAAATATTAGAGAATAAAACTGAACTATCTACAAAAATAAATCATGGTGTATAACAATACTACTGTTGTCTAAGGCTGAAAATTGCAAAGGAAATTCCTCAGTATAACATTTAGATTACAATACATTCAAAGCTGTACCATCTCCACTAGACTAGTACTAGAGGGATTAGTTACTAGTAGGAGTACTCACTATAACAGTGCTGCATTATAATGTCTGGGTCTTTATGTCTTCGAGAGTGCACCTGCTTGTCTCGATGACCATGAACAGATCTATGGTGATGAGATAAAGCTCTATCCTCAGCCGATACACCTAAATAAGAGTAGCAGTAGGGCTATTGACTATACCACGAATACAAAATTAATTTTTATGCATTATCAAGTTGACCAGCTACACTAGAAATATATGGTTAGTAGATTTTCCATCTTAAGCATAGATGTGAGGTGTGTAATTTAGTTTCATTAGTGGTTGGCGTTTTGAAATTTGAATATAATGCGTTCATTGAGTAGGGTGAATTTATTTTTATTCTAGGCTTGACTTGGGGCGGTAGCATGAGGCATGAGAATGATTTGTAAAATACTTTAAAATTTAATAAATAATAATTCATCAGCATCTTCATGAGTGAAATAAATAAGAACTACATTAATATTAATTTCATTTAAATTTTAATAACAGGCCCTTGACCTTAGTTTTAAATAAACTATTAAAATTGTATAAATAATTAAATTATTATACCTTGTAATAACAAATTTAAGATTCCATTTTGATTTAGTTTAGCCATTTAAAAATTGAACATTTGCTACTACTACTACTAGTACTAGTAGTCGTAGAACTATAAGTATAACTATGGGCATGTCTATTGGTATTACATTTACTGTAACTATAGTATTGTTAGAAGTATTGTAAAAGTAATGCTTATACTATTAGTATTAGTAATAATAATTAATACTAATAGCAGTATCAATATGAGTAATACGAATACCTATGAGTATGTTCATGGTAATACTAATGCTTATAGTTATAGTAGAACTCCAAGTATAAGTATTAGTAATACTATTAAATGATGAGCAACTAGCCGCAATGTGTAATGCTTGCAAATTGTAAGAAACTAATCAAGCAAGCATGAACGTGTGAACTCAGGCAAGACGAAAATGAGCAACAACTAAACACGAACTGAAACTGTGAAAATAATTGTATACGATAGCAGACTAGCGAAGTAAACGGAGACTACGGACTGTAGCAGACAGGAAACACCTAAGCAGTACGTCACTTTGCCCTGAATGTAAATACCAGCCCGCTATTGTACGGACGTGCCACATCGCAATCAACAGCAACAACCAATAACTATGAGAGCGATATTTAAGAACACCGCCTAACCGCAGCGAAGGCGTGGCAATCGTGATTAGAATACAAAGTAATACTAACTATGGCCACATTGGAAATTCAGTGCACGTGATTACATAGCATCTAGTGAATATTAATGTTATTACTTATATTGGTAAAAAAAGAACAAAACTAAATTGGGAAAGTGTTAGACTTGGCACGTATAATCAAACTCCCATACTATACTGACTACAAGGAAACTTTAAATAGGAATTACAAGCAAGGCTTTTAGTGTGGTTTTATTTCTTGAAGACTGGAGCCATTTGCTTCCATACTTTACCTACATGCTTTCTTGGGTACGGCCACTAGGTAAAATATGCTCTACTAAACTTCATTCCAATCAACTACACATTATTGAGATTTCACTTGCATAATTTAGGTAGCTTTGAAAACAGAATTTAGTCAAAACTATCAACAAAAATTTTGAAATGCTTTTTGTGAATAATCAATTATGGCATTTCCAAAAAATTGAATAATAATTCTAGTTAGTAGCTCGTAAGGTAAATGCTCACATTCAATCGTAGTGTAAACAGACCAATATACCCAAAGCAATAAATTATATACAAGACAAATTTTATACAAGATCACATTGAGGGTTATTTTGACTAATGTTGTGCCACTCTTAGGTATGCTGCATTCGAGTCAAGTTTAATTTTATGTTTCAAGATGCAAGAACTGGATATAATATTACGCCTAACACTTTTGTTTGCCTTAACGACGGGACTCTTGTCAGAAATAACAAGAGTAAAAGCAAGCAACAGAACAAGAGTAACAGGAGAAGGTAACTCTTGATAACGTGAGACCTGGCTAGAGCTTTAGTGAGTGAATAAATAAATAGATAGATAGAATGACTATCTTACCATGCTGTAGAATGTGGTTGTTGTTTTGGTTGCCATTGTGCACCATATGCACTGCTCCATGCATAAGGTGGTGGTGATACTGGGGCTGGTAGCCTGCAGGGTAAGGGTGTTGAGTAGAATAGCCTGTGTACTGCTGCTGTTGTAGTGACAGAGGTAGGTGCTGCGAGCTACCACCACCCTACAGCATACAATTATTAACACATAGATTGTGCAAACTGGTAACACATGAAGCTACTTTGCTACAATATTTTATAACTCAAGATCAAGGATGATAAGTTGGAGAACAGCTAATGACTCATCTATAGGGAATTTCCCAAATAAATAATTACCTGACAAAATTAAAAGTTTCTGAACACATTTTCACAGAGCCATGCCTCTTCTCTCAAGGCTTACCAACTTTCTTACAAAACAAGGCGTTCCATTACCTAGACTATCTTATTTACTATTTATTATACAAATCACAGTTAGAATAAACTCATCCCCTAAAAACAGGGTACCTCTGGTCTACACTGGTAAAGAACACAGGGTAGACTTGGTTGACTGATCCAGGAATTTTTTTAAAACAAGTAACTTAAGTATTGTCTGTTTTACATTTTTCAGCATTTAGCCCATTTAATTAGGATTGTCTGCGGATTACCTCTGGGTTTGCAATGTAGGATTGTGAATGAAATGGAGACTAGTATAATATATTTTTCTACAATTTGAGTAATAAATTTTATGTATGCTTAGATGTTAGACAAGAGAGGAGCCAGATTAATCACTCACGTTGAGATATGACGAGTTGTAGCCGTCATGGTGTATCCTGTGACCTGATACATTGGGTCCCGTCCCTCTCTGGTTCATACTAGGGTGTTGGGGTCTGAGGATAAACCTGGACATTCCACTACTTTCATCGTAGACCTGCTGGACAATGTGACCCTGAGGAGCGTGAATGTGAAGAGGAGTAGGTGGTCCACTGTTGGACACCATGGTCACGTTAGCTGGACCTGCAGTACAGAATGAATTGTATATCCCACAGACTAGCTCACTTGTCACTGACCTAGCTAATGGTATGATTCAACAAGATAAGATCTGTGAGAACTGGAATTTTTCCTGTACAGACACAAAACATGCAAATTATTGACGTAAATTATAGTATTATTATTGTATGTCCACATCAAACAGTGGTTGGGTTGGGCGCAACATTTACAGGTATGTTATTTGACAGAATAAACTGGGATGAAATACGCTGATACTTCTATGTAGGTGTAACATAACTCAACGGAGAATAGTGTCTGAGCTCAAGTGAACAAACACTAAACATGTACTTTAGTCTAACAGTATATAGGTAACTTTTTTAACGCAATTAATTCCCCTACAATAAAACAAAATGTCTGCTATTGAGATAAATCAACTCCAACACACTATGAATTCATGAACATTGTCTAAAAGTTATTAACAAGGTTTTCAAACATCAACTTGCAAACAAGATGAGATTGTTGACAAGCAGTATATTCGTGTAGATTACTTACAGTGATGTACAGCACTTACACTAGTGTAGGTTACTCACAGTGATGTACAGCACTTACACTAGTGTAGGTTACTCACGCGAAACTGAATATAATAGTGTTGAAGAAACAGAAAAGTTCAAGCAGAATACTAATAGTGTAACTGTAAATTTGGTTTGAAAAAATGCAATGATTTGTCCAGTTATAAAGTAGAGGGAATTTTTACACAGTATTGTGCCCAAACCTCTTCCGCCACAATCTATTTCTTTCATTAATATATTAATGTTTACTGTAAGTTAGTACAACTCTGCCAATACAACCAACTGGAACACTGAAGACTGGAGAGCTAAATGATTGAACTGGCCAGACAGCAAGCAGATACTGATAGCAACTGCAGTCGCAAGTACTAGTAAAAGTACTAGTCAGCAAGGCCTGAGACAATAATAATATAATGTAATGATCCCTGTAGCACTGGTCTAGCCTCACCCCTGCAGTTATAGCAATCCCGGTCAGTGTAGCTCCACTTCATATTCCTTTTATGTCTAATTCCAGGCATACAACCAAGTTGGAGACAGAAACAGTGTAATAAAACAATAGTGAAGCATTTGACAGAACCCAACGTACTTAATTCTGGTTAGGCTGTTCCTTAAATGAACCCCAACTCAGAAATACCAGCTGCGAGCTGTGGCACTGCATAAGATTAAATGCTCTCACTCAAACTGAAACTGAGCTATAATGATGGGGAAACTAGAGTTGAGATATGCACGTCAGATACTGGTTGAGTTGTGGGGTCATGACCTCTATAATTCTTCTCTTACAGCAAGTAAGCTGACTCTAATGACCAGCCGTGCGAATGGAACCAATCAGAGAAGACCAGTTGAAGGTACACGAAAGCTGCAAATGATATCTTGAAATGAGCAACTTATGACGACAGCCACTACGTTTCATTGGTTGTGGAGTTTTGTATTCAATGTAACCCGACCTGGCGTCCATTCAAACCACAGGAACATAGTGATAGGCAAGGAGTCGGTAAACCCAGAAGAGGAAATATCAGGGAATTCCAAGCCTGTTTTCACAACGAGTGTAGTTGATAAACCATTTGAATATATACCACGTTGAGACGGTCTTGACTGCGTTAACTAGTAATACACTGAGACTAGTAATACACTGAGACTAGTAATACACTGAGACTAGTAATACACTGAGACTAGTAATACACTGAGACTAGTAATACACTGAGACTAGGAATACACTGAGACTAGGAATACACTGAGACTAGGAATACACTGAGACTAGTAATAACCCATGGAGCAGGGCAGGGCGTTAAATAGCCTAAAAGCAGACAACCAATAAAAGACACAGATTTTTCACTGTAAGCTTCACTGTTGAAAGTATTTCATTCATAATTTTTCATCAGCTGCTATTAATTTAACCAGACCAGACCTATAAAAACTTTATTACATTACAGCAAGTAGTATGCAACCTCAAGTTATTCAACCAATATTTTAAAATACAGCAGTTGCCCAGTAGACTTGTATAACAAGACAGGAGATGAGGCTCCACAATGCACTGAAAACAGTTTCAACAGGAAAACTGATATATCTATGTATTTCCACCCCAAGTGTATTTTGTTTTTCTCTCTCATTACTTTAAAAAACAAGCAACTTTAAAACTACGCCAAAACTGCGTATGGTGTAGAGGTTTGCTATATTATTTAAGTTACAGATTTGAAGCCTGTGTGAGCACATCATTACAGGTGAATATGCAACAGGTTTGACCGACAAAAAAAACACAACAGTTAGCCTTCATCCATAGGTGAGTAGGAGACAGTGTGAGTAGACAGAGGTGTTAGCACAGGTGAGATTCCATTAGCAGAGTGAAAGGTGTAAATGACACTGTAACCTGAGAAGAGCCATTATACCATAGCCAGTAACAGTCTCGGTTTATTTGATAGATATTTTGTGCATGACTATTATGGCTGAGGAGAACCTTGAAGACATTAGGACAATAATGGTTTCCTAACAGCTGTTGGTAAAATGATAATTGAAAAAGTTGGTCGCTACTCATTTTTACAGCATAGCGTCTTGGCCTGGGAAACATATGGTATTGCATTAATTTTAGTTTGATACTGTAAGCATTCCCACATTGATGACATCCACTTTGCAAGTGAGGTGCTTAAAATTAAGTTAACTTAATTTTACTAGTTAAATTTAAATGAGAAATGGAAGCACCTGCTTTTCGTGGACTACTCTCCGTTTCTCACCAATATAGCTCAAGGAAATCCAAATATAGTGCTCACACCTCCACGAAATTTATACACAAATATTGTATAGTTAAGCGTGATTATGATTTATATAAATGCAGGAGTAGACAAGGCTGCAACAGAAGTTGTTGAATCCTGACATTTTTCGGTCAAAGTATTCTACATTGGTGAGTGACGGAATAAACTTTCAGAAATGACCTAAGCAGTGCTTGAGCCATTGCTTTCGCCCTATTAACACACACTGGTGTAACTGTTGTTGGGGCAGTTGAAATATGGAAACAATCAACATTGTATTGAAAAGGCTGGGAAGTGAGAACAAAAGTTTGAACTGAAGCTTCCTATGCCCTCCGTGAACAATACATCTCAGGTCGGATAGCAAATTAGCTCAATATGTTGAGAGGTATGTTTTATTAGTAGAAGACAAACTGTTGATATTACAAGGCTGTATGCCCATACATAATTATGTGCTGTTGCTGCAACAGTATGTAATATAAGATAGGGTAGTGCAGTCCTTCGCTGTGAGAGTGAGTAGAAATGGAGATGAAATGCCTGCTGAGAGACCAAAGTCTGCTAATTTATAACTCACAGTGAATCTAAGAAGAACTGGAGCTCTGTAATTATTCGTTACTCACACTGAAAAATTATGGCACCAGAGAGCAGGGAAATGTTTATGCAACATACAATCAACTAAAACCTACCGTTACCAAAAAGCCAAGATTGAGACGGTCATAACAGTGTGTGTATTTTTGAACAGGTTGGGTTTTTAACTTTAGGAGGAATTGAGGTTTGAAAGTTAACTCTCCCAGCAGATATTCACTAACTTTAGCTCACTGTTAAAATTTGAGCTTTGGAAACGTCTGCAACTACTCTAGAATTAGTATAGCTTAGAACACAGGTGTACATTAATTTTTTACCCAGATGTTGCCAAATACTATGACCTAACACGTACGAAAAAATTAACACCAAAGCACCTACTAGGAAGTTTTGGTACCGTGGCAGTTCATAATCAGCTTAAAGAATACCTTGGATAACCAGCAACCACCATAGACATAGCGTCAGCTATATTATACATAACTGTCATATCATACAGTGACACATAACTGTCACATCATACAATGACACATAACTGTCATACCATACAGTGACACATAACTGTCATACCATACAGTAATTTACAGTTATATGATAGTGTCAAACACACCTGTCACATGAGAGTGTCGCATACCTGTCAAATGATAGAGTGTCACACACACATTTGTCACATGAGAGTTTCAAACACACCTGTCACATGATAGAGTGTCACACACACTTGTCACATGAGAGTTTGAAACACACTTGTCACATGATGGCACACACACCTGCTCCATGATAGAGTGTCACACAAACACTTAATTTTACCTGTCACATGACGGACTGTGTCGCCTTTCAGATGGATCTTAAGTTGTTCATTTGACATAACTGTGATAACATGCTCCTGTCGTTGGAGGGTGTGTTCAGGTTGATCAGGCTGGTGGGCAGCTCTTAGATGGCCATCTTCTGACTGGGTGTTAATGCTGCTTTCAGATGACATATGACTAGTTCTGCAGCTTTCAACTCCCACATCCGTGTGCTGATCAGATGGGGTACAGTCAGTGTAGCAATTTGAAGAGACAGTTGGAGAAGCTCTGTGGTCCATAGTGGCTTCTTCTAGCATACAACAAGTAGGAATGTTAAGTAGGAATAGGAATTTGAATGTTTGAGAAGAAAAAATATGTTAATCCTTATCATAAATTAGGTTTGAGTGCCAATCAATTAGAAAATTTAATGGGTCTCAAGAAATGCAAGGCAGTTAAAAGCAGTAATTCTGTATTTACATAAATTGGATCATAATCTTTAGTCTAGGAGAACTGTAGCAAATGTTACTGTTGATTACTGAGAAATAACAACCTAGCCACTGGATGCAAGGCCTAAAGTCCTAAACACAACCATAGTTAAACAAAGTTTCTAGTTAAATTAATACCATTGACTTATTGAAACAATTGATGGAGCAGACAACTCCGAAATTCTAGAAAACTGCTTCAATATAAAGCTGATGGCATGTATTATCGAAGCTGGAGTAGTGAAATATGAACAATGTACAAGTAGACGCTATTTTTATATAATACTATTAATGCCTTTAGCTGTTTATGTGATACTGTACAAAAATGAATTGATTGAAAGTGATTTGCAAATGGCCTGATATGTAACATAGGTAAACAATATTAGACACAAACTAAAAATTAATACCCCACATAAAATATAATTACAAAGAAAAAATGAATTTGCAGTTTGAACTAATTATTTTAAATTCAAACCTGAGCTATTACTGACAAAGTAAACGATGGCTGATGATTTTATTTATAAAAACACACCTTGTGACAAAGCTGGGTGAGATTATACAAACCAAAGTACTTGCTGACTTGAGTACTTGAAATTTATCTAACTCAAGTCAGTTTGTTAAAATTATTCCAATTGTTCAAAATTGTTTGATTTAGTTCTCAGCATTCATAGCAACAGGTTGAGATAATTTTTGAAAAATTAAACTCAGTGTTTATTAGAATTCACTCAGAGTTAATTAAGTAATTGACCATAAACTCCAGACAATTAGGGAATTAATGGTGATTATGGTCAGAAGAAAAGTTTAGCTACAGTTAATTTCAATATTATTGATTATAGATAAAATTAGCATGAAATTAGTTCAAACATAAACTTATCTTTTATTAGTCTGCTAAATGTTTACCTGTATCAAGTGGTTTTTAAATTGCTTGTAACTGATAATAAAAACCAATCATGAAAGTAATGATTACAGAATATGTTTCCAATATACTATATACCAGGGTTGGGGTAATTGTAATTTGTAATTGTAATTGGCTGTAATTAATTACATTTTTTCAAGTAATTGAATGTAATTTGTAATTGAGGTTTAAAAATGTAATTGTAATTGTAATTGTAATTAATTACATATCTAATGTAATTGTTTTTTACAATTACTTTATAATTACATGTCAATTACTTCAAACTTTTAAATCTTAAAAAACTCCTTCTTTTTCTACAATGCCTACTGTTAAATAACAAGTTCAGATAGTTAGGTCAATATAGTAGGGTCATTCCATGCCAGCTCACCGAATTGCCCGCGTCTATTTGCGTCTCAGATTCTGTTCATGTTTACACCAAATAGACCTACACATGCCTCAAGTATTCTTCTTCAGTATTTCTGACCTGACACAAATTTTTTTGAAAACTGACTACTTTTGTGGACAAAGGTTGAGAAACATTTTGAGGAAAATTTGTGATTTCTTCTTTTAGACTAATCTATAAATGTCTATATCTCAATCATTTTTCTAGACTGAGCCTAAAAAATTTGCTCTGTGATTTGATAATACCTATCAATTTGCACTAGTAGCAACACATATTACAGAATACTTTGTGTGCATATATGCAAAGTCATTGAATATGAACAAATCTTTGTAAATTTTGAAAAATTTCAAATACTCGCCTAATCAAATTTTAAATTACTTATAAATTGGTCTAAAAGTATAAATCACAAATTTTCCTCAAAATATTTTCCAACCTTTGTTCACCAAAGTAGTAATTTCTTAAAATGTTTTTGTGTCAGGCCAGAAATATTCACGAATGGTAATCTGAACATGTGTAGGTCCATTTAGTGTAAATATGAGCAAAATCTGAGACACAAAGACGTGGGACCCCTTGAAAGTTGGTTGATTTGGTATGGAATGACATAATAGTATCACCGTGGAAAACAAAAGAGGTTCACCACTGTCAACACTGCCCCTGGTAGTTGGACCCTAGAAGTGACTTCTATTTATTCTTTGTGAGAACAAAAGTAATTGTAATTGTAATTAATTACATTGCCATGTAATTGTAATTGTAATTAATTACATTTATTTTTAACTGTAATTATAATTGTAATTGTAATTGACAAATCTTTATGTAATTGTAATTGTAATTAATTACATTTACATGTAATTGACCCCAACCCTGCTATATACTAGTGCTGCGCCGTACTAATTTTTATAATCATATACTAATGAACAATCAAATAAAACACCACTAATATTGAAAGCAAAATGCAACACATGCATTGCAGCTAGTAGCACAAAAAAACTATTTAAAATACCAATCTGAAATTAGTAATACAGAAACTTGCAAATACAGTTACATTTTAAGTGTATTATGTTAGTAAATTTTATTGCTCAGAAAATAATTTTTAATTCTAAGCGAAATATTAAAACAAGTAAATACACTTATGTCATTCTAGTTGAGTGAAAAGTACAGAAAACTAATTAGAGGCACTATAATATGACTGATAATAGAAAAAACTATAATGCTGGAATACTAACAGTGTATACCCGGCCAAAATTTAGGAAATACTTTTCTGATGACATCACTTCAACTTTTTGTACAGCAACAGCTATAGCTTAAAGGGTTCTTTTCTCTATTGAACTTTCATTTTTATAGATTTACCAAAAATTTCATTAAAATTATTTGCATGTTCCAAAATTAAAACTTTATAAACTTTCAATAGTCTATACTCGTTTACTTAATACAACTAAGTTTTTTCTACAAAAATCATTTTGAAATGTCCCCACCTGAAAAATAAATCTAATTACCAGCGTGGGAAGTTGCAATTTTCAATTAGACTTTTGCCACTATAGTTCGGAAAATAAATCCATGATAAATATACAACCAATGCAAAAAAATTTTATTTGACTTATTACTGGCGAAATCTACCGTGTTATGCCCAGTAATAAAAATCATGTCAACTCTATACTAATGTTTAATTAATGGTATTTAACTTTATTCCATTATATTATATCAAAATTATATCATTAATAAAAAAAATTAGTTTCAATAATTAAAATTTGCAATTGTAGTTATTACTTTCAAATTATTCAATAAGATAAATAAGCAATAACTGAACATGATGATGACTACTACAATAACAGTAATTGTCATGTTGACAGTGACATATTTAACAATAGTTCATTTAGCAATTTCCTATCAAATGTATTAAATTAAAGTTTTGTAATATTGTATTTAATTGTTTAATATTATGGCTAATTAGCATTATTATAACTATTCATCATCACAGACACTATAAGATTATAATTGGCAACTGCTCATTATAATTATTACAATGAGAACATTAACATTATAATATCTACATTATGATTCTTATAACTGCAGCAAAGTTATAAACAATTGTGATTTGAAATAATAAAAATTGAATTAAAGAAATAGATTTATTTTGATTTGTCTTCAAATTGACAAAATAAATTAGTAGTATTACTTGGTAATTTTCTATTCATTAGTAAAAAACTAAATGGTTATTTTCAGTTGGTTTTCAACAATTATTCTAAAACAGATATAGATATAAAAAACTAAGCCCATATCTAAGGCTAACACTATGAATACGTGTAAAAACAGATAGCCTATTCTAAGTTAATCCAAAACTTACATAAAATTATTACTGATAGTAAAGTACTATCAATTAAAGTTAGTATCACTCTGTTATGAGTGTAAGTATACTGAGTATCACAATGATAGTTACGAGCTTTAAGGTCTATGAGTATGTAATACTACGTCTATATTATTGTTAATATTATAATTACTAATATATTTATTTATAATTATAACACAACTACAAGTAAAAGCAAATTAGTAATACAGATTTCATATTATAAAAATTCACACAAGTTTATATTCGATATCCCTGTGAGAACTTTTGATAGAAAGGTTTCTTTCAAAGAATGTTAAGGACTTACTATTTGACACAGGAGCAATT
The DNA here is from genome assembly GCA_964035545.1 of Bugula neritina. Taxonomy (NCBI): domain Eukaryota; kingdom Metazoa; phylum Bryozoa; class Gymnolaemata; order Cheilostomatida; family Bugulidae; genus Bugula; species Bugula neritina. The sequence goes on from OZ037771.1 coordinate 7,809,403, forward strand.
ATCGCTAGATGCTCTCCGTAACATCAACTCTACCATAAACAGGTAGTAATAGTAGTAAAATGTACTAATACTTATTTAGTTAATAATTATTAGTCACAAACTTATGCCTATGGCTTGTACTTATATAGTATTAGTAAATTTGTCATAATGTAGTTTACAAATTAAATTTATAATAACTTTTCAGTTATACTAAATTTAGCAGTAATACTAATAGTTAATACTTACTATACTAATAGTCATAGCCCAAGCTCAAGTTGTACTTATACTTACTCTTAGTGGTACTATTAGTAGCACTAGTTAGTCCCAATTAATATAAAATTTTAACTCAAGATTAATTTAAAATATAAATATCTATAATTTCAATCCATTACTGTTAATGTTATTATTAAACTAAAACTTGATCTCTGTGGCTAGAGATATTTTTAATATAGCATTAATTGTTATTTTATTTTAATTATAACAATTAATGCTATATTAAAAATATCTATAGCCACAGAGATCAAGTTTTAGTTTAATAATAACATTAACAGTAAATACTTGTATTTATATTAAAAAACTCACTTGTATTTACTTTAGGTTTAATGACATTATAGAAAATAAAATAAGAATTGGATTATTATCATCAAAGTACCAGCATAATAGTATTACTATTACTATTAGTATTGCAGTTACTGCCCTACCATTATTATTATGATAATTATAAATATTAATAGTAATAGTAACACAGTATTATTTATATTTAATAATATTTTTTTATAATTATCAACTTTAATATATTTTAAATTATTTATAATAATAATGTATTTACCATTATTACAAAATTGGAAATTTAGTACTACTAGTACTAGTAGTAGTTCACTACCACTAGTAGTAATGCCAATAGTAGTAACACTAATACCAATAGACAACAGACACAGTACTACTACTAGGTCTAGTACTAGTACTAGTAGTAGACCTAATAATAATACGACTACCACTACCAGTACTACTAGTACTACTGCTACTAGACTACTACTGTAACCAGTAACTGTAAGACTAAGACTGTAAGAATAAGTGAAAGTCACTAACTGTAACAGTAACACTAACTGACTAAGAGTAAGAGTAAGACTAAGAGTAAGTAGTAGTACTAGTAGTACTACACGGTAGACCTAATACTAAGTCTAGTGTTAATAGACGTACTACTACTACTACTACTACTACTACTACTAGAACTACTATTACTATTAGTACTAGTACTAGTAGCTCAGTAGTAGCTGTAGTACTAGCAGTAGTACTAGCAGTAGTACTACTACGTCTACTATAACTAGGTCTAGTACTACTACTAGTACTAGTACTACTAATACTAGTAATAAATGTCAACTTTCATCATTATTTTATAGCTATTTTAACTTAAAAATACTAATCAAAAATAATTAAAAATTTGAGCTTCGATTTAGCTAGCAGATAATTCATGCATAATTAATTTTATTTTGAATATCTTACGCGTGGATTTATTTGTTAGCCTGGAACTTCCATCTGTCGGGTAGCCGTCGATGTTGATGTTCCTGCTCTAATTAATTATCTACACATGTAACCAATGGCTGCTCATTTTCGCTATATAGGTTAAAAGAACGCTGTTGGTGCACTCCGGTGTGTTTTCGTGGCGCTCGTTAAAGTTCTCTGACGTCAAATTTCCGCTTAAAAATGAACCAATTGAATTTTTTCATTTTTGACTTAAATGCGCTGCAGCAATAGATAAATAATTATATTTTTAGGCCCAGTATCGATATGAATCTCTTAGTATTTTAGAATTACTATTAGTATAACTATTGGCAATGTGAAATGATGTATACGGGTATATGAATGTTAATTATTATTTGTGGACCAAGGGCAAGTGTAAAAATATATAATTGAGCCATAATTGTTTACTATTAGTATTATTTTTTATTGAATTTATTATATTTAATTTTATTGAACGTTATCATTATGATTATCATTATGACTATCATTGTCAAATTTTCATTATCAATATCATTATGATATTCATATGAAATTTGATATTTATAATGAATCGTTATGATTAAATTGAATAATTATAGTTATTTCATTATGAATATGAATTATGATTATAAATATAATATCTTGGAGTAATCATGCAGTCTAACCTAAAGTTTGACAGACATGTTACATCTAAAGTCAACAATGCAAGCAAAATACTTGGCTTTATCAAGCATACAATCTACAATGCACCCATGAAGGCAAAATTAATTGCATACCTTAGTCTATGTAGACCTATCCTTGAGTATGCAAACACGTTGTGGGATCTGACTAACAAAAGTGCCTGTGAGGAAATTGAACATGTTCAAAATCAAGCCATCAGGTTTATCGCTAACCTCAAAGACCATAGAATAACTTTGTTAATGAGAATACTCCCAGGTTAAGAGCGCCATGAAACGCTTTCATCTGCTTATGATGAACTATTAAATTCAACTCGGTCAATAAACACTCGATCTGCTAAGAGAGGAGAACCAACATCAATTTCTGCATCCTCACAGACCTTTCACAGCAGTTTTCTCCCTCGAAGCATCAGAGATTTGAGGATACCATCTCATAACACAAACTCAGCTTAGCTATGTGCTAAAACCGCTTTACATTACAATTAAAATATCCAAACTTAGCTGCATGCTAGAATAGATACATTTCAACACATGGTAAACCCAAACAAAAACAACATAAGAGGCACTCATAATTTTGCGCCTGTAGGTCTTAGCAGAGTGTTCTAATTTTTACAAGGTGAGTTATGAAGTGAGTTATAAATAATTAATATCATTAATTTTATTTTTAAATTAAATTTTAATTATTGTTAATAATTAATGTTATTACTTATTAATATTATATTTTAATTTAGTATGAATGCCATTACCATATTATCTGGCATATTTATATTGATAATATGATAATGATATTTATATTGTTATTAATACTGAAATTGAAAATGTATATTTGTATTAACATTGATTTAAGATTAATATATATATTTATAACTTATTTTTTTGATTTTGATTTATTATTCTATAAACTATTGGTTATTGTTGTGCGACGCACAATAGTTATGTGGGCTTTCTAGTTAGTCCAATTAACATCTAATCACTGATAGTTCAATAGTAGTTTCGCTTGTAATCTTTATTATAACCATATAATACAATGCAAAAATATCTCTATGTATCACTGTAATTGCTGCTTTACATTACTACTAGTCGCGCTCTACTAACAACTGTTCTGCATGGCTTAATACAGCCGGAATACTAAAGAGAGTCAGTGATTGGCAGGGGGCGCACGTGACGTATAAACCACGCCCCATTACATTATTTATGTTACATCAGTCACACACTCACACTGGCTAAAAAAAGCCCAGTGACAAACCTAAAGAATACAGCAATCCTGCCAATCTCAACTTGAACTAAGCTATCAACTTAAAAAAATTCTTTCTCTATGTTGTTGGTAGAAGATGTTCCAACAAAACTAAATGGAGTCAGAGTGTCTTTTTACATTATAAGTATATGTTGAATGACTTTCTACAGCTCAAACTATATCAGGAATTGAGCAAGTTAGCCACTATTTCGGACACTCATCTGGTATATACAAAAGGCTAATAATTTTATTTGATCCGTCTTCCAAAGAGTTTTAACACAAAGTATTAGATTTTGAAAGGGTTATGATAGCAACAGATAACATGTCCGTATAAAGATGGGATGATAAAAACTTATCAATAACTACAGCAGTCTACAAGAACTACTAAGGTGAGGTTTGAAAATTGATTTGAAACAAGACAATATAATTGTTGTACTATAAGAGCTAAAGGATACTGGTCACATCACATCAAGTGAATACGTTAAGAAGAGCCAAAAAATTAGTATTACAGTTATCTGCTAGTTCGCATAATTTTGTTAGTTTTCTAATCTACAAAAATTACAGTCTTCGATTACGATATCAATTTCTCTACTGTTAACATTTTGTAGTCATAATCTAAGCCAAATAGCTTTCACGGATGTTCTGAAAGCATTCTGTTTTGACTGATTTTGCTGGAAAACATTGACTTATTGCTGCAGCACCCCCTCGCAGCTTTTATCCCATACATTTTGAAATAGGTCATCAATATAGGCCAAATATTACATGTGCATATAGTTTTTGAATTGTTGAACTGTTTTAATGTTCAGTCCTAATGTCTGGTATGTACTAAAACAATTACCCTCATTTATCTTCTAGGAAACAATTTTATAGCACAATTTGAATTCTATGTAATAGGCAAATTTAGATATTTTCATGTCCTTGTTAATTAGCATAGTGGACACAAATCCTAATTAATACTCTAGTATTAGGAACATTGGGAAAGGATCTTTACTCTGAAGCGAATACATTAGTAATTATGCTAGCTAGTGTCCACTGAACTACTCGAAGCAGTTGTGATGCAACTCGGCAAGCTGGTAGAATATGCATCAAGAGAAATGGAAAGAAAATCGTTATTTATGAGTGCTAAGAAATCCTAACATTTACATCTTCATAAACCATGAACTATTTATAACCATATTTGACAATCTACTACAGAAAGCTTCAAAAATGCTATAGTCTGATGCTTCTACTTCTTGATAGATATCTAGCGAACATCAAGCGCCAACCCTCAGCTCAGCCCATTACCAGACATGCAATCTTAATCGGCAGTTGAAAAATCAACTATAAGTAAAATTCAAACTGGACAGATAATTCTTACAGTTTTCTCTTTTTTATTTTTTCTATTCTACCTTCAAAGTGTTACACCTGACTAATGGTGATGCATTTATATAGTTATTTCAGTTATCATTATGAAGTCACACTAATATGAGATTTTTAAATCATAACTATTGTTTCACTTAGCATAGGGCCACATGGGGCGTATTTTCGAAGAAAATAATTTGCACCACCAGTAGAAAAAGGTGTCCACTGTACGAAACGTGTCAGTAAAATCGAAAAACTACTAGCTAATAATATATGCGCTTAACTTTACTGCTCGCCTTGTTTCTATGGCTATATGTGCGAGATAAATTATATTTTCATTTTTAAATCTCCCTCTCTTTCAATAAAACGCAATTTAGTGGAATGTAGCACTAAATTAAGAAAAGTGGGCTCGCTAAATAACAACCAGCCAGTTAAGTGACGACGGTAGAACTTATTCGCACTTGTTGAGAATGCTGAACGGCAAGTACGAATATTTTCTCCACATTCGTGTACAGTGGACACCTTTTTCTGCGTGTGTGAATTTTCGTGTGCGAAAATACGCCTCGTGTGGCCCTACGCTTACTGGGCACATTCTATATAGAGAATAGATTACATATTGCAGTTGACCTAACAAACAAACGTTTTGAAGCTGCTCTGTTCGTTGATAATTGTTATATTTTAATAATGATAGATCCACAGAAGAATGCGTGTTTATGTTGCCACAATATTGAGCACAGTGCTAATTCTGTTACCATCATGTTCGATATCACAGAGCGAGCCTCAGGCACCAATGTCTCTTTCCCAGGTCAGTTGTATAGAGACTTAGATATATCCAGTACTTGATTACTTGACTGCTTAGTTTGAGTTCTGTGTTTGCATGCGTGCGGATTAGACTAGTATAATTTAGGATAGTAGTGTGAGGTTAGGAAGTTATCTGGTGATATCTCGTTTAACTCTGTATGTAATCATGTGACTGTAACATAGTCATATGTTCCTTATACAGAAAGTCTCTACTCTCAATGACCTTAGCTTACGGCGACCCGTTATCAGATTAGATGGAGAAAAGTTTAAGAATCTTGTGAGGAGTGCTCCGAGGAACTACTCCATGTTCATCATGTTTACCGCGTTGAAACCTCAGAGAGGATGTTCTGTATGCAAGTGAGTTGTTGTTGCCACACCATATGGCTCTAGTAGCCTACCTCTCATTCAACCAAATTGCCGTGTGCTTTTAGGTTGCGATCAAAAGTATGCATTTAGATTTTGTAAGCTTTGAGACTTTCATTCAAGGAATAAACTTTGTAGGCAAGCCAGTGACGAGTTCCAAATCTTAGCCAACTCATATATGTACAGCCCAGGAAGGTCGTCAGCGCTCTACTTTGCTATGGTGGACTTTGATGATGCCCAAGATGCATTTCAATCTGTAAGTTTACTGTGCAGTCTTTTACTGTGTAATTTCTGTATCCTAACTCTATTATATATATTATAGTATACGGTGTTTAGTAATATTATCTGGTAAGAAATGCATTAAAATTTCACAAAATCTGAGTTAGTTTGTGTCCAATTACTTTGTCAACCAGCTCGTTTATTCACCCATCTGAAATCATAAACCTCTGATATATATATATATATATATATATATATATATATATATATATATATATATATATATATATATATATATATATATATATATATATATATATATATATATATATATATATATATATATATATATATATATATATATATATATATATATAAATATATACATATACATATATACATATATATATATGCTTTGAAAGAATGGAATGAATAACTACTGGTCGATAAATGACAGTTATCAACTGCATAAGTTTAGCAGTAGTTTTTGGGAGTTTTCCCATTTTCTGCTGGGACAGCATATGAAATTGCAGCAAAAATAAAATTGAAATATCTACAGTATCATAATATTTGATATTTAAATATTTTAATCAATTTGACAAAAATCAATAATTGGCTGTATATAGATTATGTGAGAAACCAGTACTGTGTAACATGAATTTCTTCACGCTTTGGTTGCAGATGAAACTGAACACAGCTCCTGTATTTATTCGATTCCCGCCAAAAGGCAAGCCAAAGAAGGCCGACACATTTGAAGTGCAGCGACATGGGTTTGATGCTGAAGTGTTGTATAGATTTATATCTGAGAAGACTGGTGAGCGATAGTTGCAATATAGTCTGGTATCAAAGTAAAAGTTCTACATGTGTCTTAGTATAGTCGTATATTTTACCTGCAGTATAGTGTGTACTTTACCTGTAATATGTTGTATACTTTAGCTGTAGTATAGTTGCATATTTAAATCTTGTAGGAGTACAGTTCAGGGTCATGAGACCCCCCAACTATTTTATGAACATCGTGCTACTCATGACAGTAGCTCTACTCGCCGGTCTCATCTATCTCAAAAGGGACAGCCTAGACTTCCTATTTCAAAAGAGCACGTGGGGCGTTATCGTCATCTCCTTCATTCTGGTCATGATGTCAGGTCAGATGTGGAACCAGATAAGAGGTGCTAGCTTTGCTCATAGAGACCCTCGCACTGGCGCCATGGTTAGTCTGCTTTGACTTGTCTATGTGTGTGCAACAGCTCTAACTAGTACTATTTAGTACTTGCTTTTCTGTATTGGTGCACAGTTTCCCTGAGGTCTGCTGCTTTATAGCTTGTTTGACATATAAAGATATGTACACACACTCAAGGAGACAAAAGTAGTTTATTAGCAATTCGGCAAGTGATGATAGTGTGCTGCTGGTGTGAACACAAACCTGTGTGAGGAAGCAATTTTTAAATGAATTTCTTGGATATGCGCATACAATTAATTTGTGGAAATGGCGCTTGATGTATAGTTGGCAGTCAACTAAAATTCATTAAAATGGTGTGAAAGCCTTTTATTAGAACTAACAAGAAAATATTATAGAAATAGTCGTTTTATTTCAAATATCTTTGAGAATTTATCGCTTACTATTACAGAGTTACATACACGGGAGCAGTCAAGGGCAGTTTGTAGTGGAAACTTATATAGTGATGGGCCTGCATGGTGCAATCTCTATAGGAATCATACTAATGAATGAAGCTAATACTATGAAGGACCTCTCTGATCAGCAGAGAAAAGGTATACAGCATGTCTTCAATGTTGTTCTGATAATATTGGTGTAGGTGTAAATTTTCTGTAATGTAGGTATTCAGTAGTCTATATACTTGGTGGTGTAGATTTATAAGTACGAGTGCATTAGCAATCTAAATTGTATGTATACATGTAGCGTAATATTGGTTAGTTACTCATTGTTCCTACAGTTCAGGTTACCATCTTCATATGCATCAATTTATGTCCCACGCTCACTAAAGAGCTGTTGTCTTTTAAATACTTTTATACTGTGTTATAATATTGCATACATGTTGTGTATGTTTTGTATACTGTCAAGTCATAGGAAATTTGATTTTATGTACCGTCTGCTTGCAGGGATGGCTGGAATTGGATTCGCTATGCTGGTGTTTTTCTTCAGTGTGATATTAGCTATATTTAGAAGTAAATACCAGGGCTATCCATACAGGTGAAAAAAATATAATATACATGTTTATAAAATTGCATGAAGTAAGAGTCGTTGACTACCAACTTATTAAGGACCATATTATAATAGGTGTGTTGATGCTATATATTGGTTGTATTCTGTAGATTCCTATTCTAAGTCTAGGAATGAGATCTCATTACTCCACTTCAGCTACCACAGCTCTGGTTCAGCACTCATCTAACTGCCACAACTCCAGTTCTACAGACACAAAGCTTCATCACCACCCATCAACCACCATTGCATGTAGCAATCACAATTTAGATTTGTTCTGTTCAATGTTGTAAAAATCTGTATTTGTAGAAATAATTTAAATATAAATATATTATGTTGTGATTATTGAGATGTAAATTTACATCAAAATAAATAGGATAGTAAACAAATACAGAAATAATAAATAATATGATTTCCAGAGATACAATTTGAGCTCATCAAACGAGTATATAATTATTCCTGCTGTAATAAATATATATCACCGAATAAAACTTTTAGTTGTATGTGAATCAAACAATTGGGAAAACTAACCTATTCCTATAGAAATTAATCCAGTGAAGGCACACCTTTTTTATTAGAAATAAAATGTAGAACATGTAGTGAGTTAGTTTTGTATAGAATATTTTTCGAAGATAAATCATGCTGAATGGCGAATTTTAGATATAATGAGAGCCAGTAGTAGAAATCCTACTGCCCAGCCAGCAGCTACGAGGTAACCTCTGTACACCACATAATTACTCAAATTCCATCCTCTTCCCACTACAGACCTACAATTATACAATTTCAATATGATAAGCTTCTGGCCACAGCAGAATGCAGGTTACTAAGGACAGCAATATTCTATGGCTCCTAACTGCTAGTTCGAACTACATTAATTCACAGCTTATAGGTATTCTTGCAAAGTAAATCAAAATAGTCTGTTAGTCTGCATTACCTTTGAGCTTCTACTAGTCCGCAATACATAAATTCACAGTATAGTTACTTTTGCCAAGTTAATCAAAATAGAGCTGTTACGGCAGAATTACCTTTGAGCTTCTACAGCTAGAGTAAGTGGTAAACATATGGATATGTACTGTAGCCATTGCGGCATAGCTTCAATTGGCCAAAGTATTCCAGAAGCCAAGAGGAAAGGGAAGACAACAGCTAAAGATAGCTGAGTTGCTGCTTGTTCATTGCTAGCTCCTGTTGGTAAAAACAACATTAGTATAATTCACATCCCCTGCCATGCTGTAAGATGATTACTGGTGATGTAAGTTTCAAGAGTTTATTTCACATCAATTAAAACTATATATAATAATATAGTAAAAAGGAAATCAAGTATAATAACCTGAGACATGCAGAAATGTATAAAACTGACTAAAACTCTACAGTAAAATATTAAGATAAGATAACTCTTAAAATGCAGTACATCGTTGGGAACAGGCTGTCTAACGTTGGGTAGAAAGTGAGGGCTGGACTCTGGTAGATGTGTTTATAGAACATTGTGTAATGTAGTGTTACATTCAAGTGACTGGTAGTACAGTATGACTAATAGTATAGTATGACTGGTAGTACAGTATGACTAATAATATAGTATGACTGGTAGTACAGTGTGACTAGTAGTACAGTATAACTAGTAGTACAGTATGACTAATAGTACAGTATGACTAATAGTACAGTGTGACTAGTATATTATACTCACCTGTACTAATAACAAAACCGAGGCTCATCCCAGTCATGCCCACCAGCAACTCAAACAGTACAACGACCACCATGGGGCCAACAGTATACACATTAAACACAGCAAAGGCAAACACCACCAGCACAGCTGTTTGAATCACCATCACCAAGAACTGAGTGCCAATATGTCCCAGCATTATCTCTAGTACCGTCACACCAGATACCAAACTCCTCTCAAACAATCCCTCCTACAATATTGTATTCGTTCTATCACTCTATAGATTGTGTACACAGAATTAGTCTACATGTAGAGTTAAGCAAGATAGGTCACACTGATAAACTTTTTAAAAAACCACTTGATAACTTTTTAAAATTTATGTAAACATGGTAAACCAATTGAAAGAGAAGTATAGTGTCATGGTAATAAGGTCATCATAGCAATATATTCAATTAATGAGCTTCAATAGCATGTACCGCAGGAGGTACAAATCACTGTTTTATAGAACATAATTTGTTGGGTAGACATCCACTAACTTGCCGACAAGTTCACAATACAACGCCCAATGAATGACTACTGCTGTCGTGACTAGGTTAGCAGATAACAGAGAATACAAGCAGCAGATGAGGTTCTCTGTAGAGATCAATGAGTACCTTGATCTCCATCACCAGGGAGAGAGCCGTCAAGCCAACTGCAAGGAAGTAGATGATGGAGCACATGATGCCCGGGGCAACAAAGTCGAGGAAGGTATTCTTATCTCTGCCATAAATGGGCGTGTTGTAGTGAACTGGTAACTGCTCTGTAGACGTTAAGTTGGTTGGCAGAGAGATGTTGTACCTGTCTTTAACTGAAATTAGAACAGCAGGTTGACGATGGTTTATAGAATCAGGGTGCTATAGTATACCGCACACATGACACATCTGTGTAGAACATTAGATATGAACAGGAAATGTAGTATATCAGTCACAAACAGGGAGTAGCCGTGGTCTAGGAGTTAGAGCACGGGCTTAGTAAACCTGTAGCCAGAAGTTCGACACCCAGTAAAGGCCATTGGTGATGTTAGGAAGAGCATCCAGTCATAATTGCTTCTGTGTCCAATCTGAATAAGTCCTTAGCCTGATTTAACAAGAAAAAACCTTTCCATCCGGGGTTCTCACAGGGATGGTGACTATAAACTTGCGTGAGAGTCTCAAACAGCCAACACAAGCACAACCAGATTTGTAAGAAAGAGCTAGTTGACAGCGAGGTTAAAACCTCGACAGTTGCTGCCGAGCAAAATAAACTGGCAGAAATTTTATTTAATTTATTTATTATTAATGATACAGCTCTAATATTATATCACTATTACATCGTGTTATATTGCATTGTATTATATTGCGAATCGGGTATTGGTTATTCCTATATTACACTTTCAGTCTAAGTATAAAAAAACATGCTGTAGCTGAGGTAATACTAATATTTTCCTGATTAGTACCTTCCAACATAAACACTAGTAGACATTGAGGAAGACAGTAAATCTTGAAGCAGTAACTGAAACAGTTGCTGTAGGATAACGTACTAGTATGATGGAGTGTAACCTATACAATATAATACTGTAATACACTTGAATATAAAATATATATCAATACCTTGCTGAATAACTGCTGCTGCTAAGTTCTGATATGCCTCTACAATTTTAGCCTTCAAAGTCATGAAAATCTGTTGATTAGTCTCGTCCATCCAAATCTCCACGGTGGAACCCTCCACCACCGATTTATTGCTGGAGCCGCTCATTCTACAAAGTAAAACTGTGTTATGAAGGAAATCTGTCAGACCTACATATATCATAGTACGTTTATTGTAAAAGTAAACTTACAGTAGGTTCAGTGTACATGTAAAGCACATCTAAAAATGAACAGAAAAGGTAAACTCTAAGAAATGAAATTTTCAAACTGCATTTTCTATACAAGAAAAAGACTATTTGAACATCTAAATATTGAACATGGAGCTAAGTTGAAAAAGCTACCCCCCCCCCCCCCAGCCTATTTACAGTACTGAGCTGTTAACAACTGCACTTTGTTTCTCACCTTTCTAGCGAGTCATGAGAAAAGTTGGTGTGGAATAAGAAGAGAGCCCAGGCTGACCCATTTTTGACGTAATCTTTCCCGACAGCAACAGAGTTGGTGTAGTGCTTAGTCATGACTTCTGAGTCCAGCTGGGTTATCAATGCATCAGACACACTGATGTTTAGACCAAGGATAGAAACGCCAACATCTTTATTCACTATCTGCACATTCAGACCTTTAGGTGTGCCTGCAAACACCTAACCTAATTGAATTTAACAACTAAGTCACACTGGTAATAGTTGTCTAACAACTGAATGTAGTTATCTCTCCATGAAACCAGTACCCACATTTATTAACTGAGACGCTTTAGATTGCTAGGTAAACATTTTTATATGTGAAAATAAAACTCTTCAGCAAGTACCATGAATAACTACAAAATCAAACATGCAAGTTTCCACCATCTTCTCAAATCAAATGAAGTTGAAACAAATTGTCTTGTTTGTTTCACAATAAAATAGATACTTCACTGAGCACAAAAGTGAAGGGCAATAAAATATGCCTGGCTATGAGGAAGTAAGCATGTGGACTAAAATCATTATATTTCATTCCATTTAGGAGCAGCCGTGGTCTAGGGGTTAGAGCGCTTGCCTAGTAAACACGAAGTTGTGGGTTGGAACCCCGACAAAGGCCATTGGTGATGTCATAATTGCTCCTGTGCCTCATCTGAATAAGTCCTTAGTCTGATTTAACAAAAACCATTTCCATCAGGGGTTTTCTCACATAGATGATAACTATAAACTTGCGTGAGGTAGTTTTTAAGTGTAGTAGTGGAGAAATTTTAATAATCTAAATTCTTGAATTTTTCAATATATTTTAGCTTGAGACGCTGGGGGGGGGTTGAAATTTTCGTGGGAACATAACTTCTCTTGCTATATTTCTAATCTAAGGCTTTTGTCAGTTTCCCCATTCCTGCACCTACCTCCTTTATTCACTCTTTTTTTCTGTTCATTACAGAAAAGGTGGCATTATCTTATATCATGAAACCCTCTCATCAATATAAAAGAGTTTTAGTGGTTCTATTTTTAAACACTTGAGTAACAGGGTTGTTTACTTGGTGAGATAAGGTTACACCCATTGTAAGGTCGTTCAGGTCATAATATGGGACACTGATCTAGCAGCCCTAGGAATTGATGCTGCAAAACTACAGACAAGATAATTGGATAACAAGACAGAAGCAACTTAAACAGGCAGCGTATAAGTGACAACTTATAACTTACCTCCGATGCAAAACGCAAACAATGCAATCTGAATAGCTGGCAAGAGAAACTGAAAGAGCAAAAATCCAACATTCTTCCTCATCACATGTCCATTCTTTATGAGTAATGCAATGATGTTCCTCACTGTAACAGTACCAATGGGAAATAGTGTACGCTCATCATTCCTAACTGAGAACACTCAAAGTACAAAGTCTACACACATATAAGCCACTTTATAAGCTTTGAAACACATATGCTGTTTAGTGTCAGTTTGGGAATTAGCAACTTCCAAACCTGCTTGAGCATTTTCCCACTAAATGTAGAACAAGCCCCTCACTTGAAACTACCATATGGTGATAATACTATTGATTACTCACTCTTTGGGAAACCTGCACAGCAATTCTTGAAGTTATCCGAGCAATGGCTGCCTCTGTTATCATAACTAATGATAGCGACATCCTGAGGCACAGGCGGGGAGGAGAAGGGGGCATTCGGGTCGTTGGGGCTGATCATTCCAACATCATCATCATTATAGCTTCCTTAAAGCAGAAGAGTTATGTACACTAATCAGCAGCTACACCAGACTAGCACTAAGAGGCACCGAGACAAGAAAAATTCAGTATTTTAGCCAATCAAATTAACTACTTACAGTAACAGCTGAAAATCAGCTGAGGGACAGGAGTTTTATCCTGAATATGATGAGAAAACCACACATTGTGCTATTAGTGGGATTTTACATAATCTTATTTTATATTTCACATTTATATGTGTACATTGCATACAGTCAGTTACTACATTTCACTTGGGTTTAACTTCCATGCAGTTTGCCTGAGGTACAAATACAAGCTGATTACTTCAAGTGAATGTATCCACACCTCGCCTGCTGCGGTGTAGATACAATGTATCTGATATGTACCATTTAGCAGCCGCTCTTTATCACTGTCTTTAGAATCTGGTGAATTGCCAAGTAGTAGTCGCTGCTCCCGGGTGGTTGAAGGACCTCTTTGCTGGAAGAGAAAGTAAATCAATATACTATACTTACTGTACTCTATCAGTATACTATATTTACTATACTCTATTAGTACACTATACTTCCTGTACTATACTTACTACACTATACTTACTACACTATACTTACTATACTATACTTACTATACTATACTTACCATAGACCCACCAGCAATGTTGTCCTCTCTGAGACAGAGATGTAGAAACACATCTTCCAGACTGGGTTTACTAAATCTTTCTAATAGCAAGTCTGGGTGACCTTCGGCAAGAATACGGCCATTTCTCATAAGACCAACGCAGTTAGCTGCCCTAAAGTAAGTATATAATAGTAAGTATACAAAAGTAAGTAATAGTAAGTATACAAGAGTAAGTATATAAGAGTACGTATAGAGGAGTAAGTATATAAGAGTCAGTATAAGAGTAAGTATATAAGGGTAAGTATATCACTAGGTTCCCAAGCTTAGGAATGGATTTTTCATTCAAAGCAATAGGAACGCAGTGGGTATGGCAATGCAGTGCAGGAAATTCCATCATCTATTTAGCAACTTAATTTTTTGGGAATTCCAGTTTTTGAAATGTAATATCACAACAGCTGGGAACAGCTTACAATTATACAGTGACAGTACAGAGTATAGTGACAGTACAGAGTATAGTAACAGTACAGAGTATAGTGACAGTACAGAGTATAGTAACAGTATATAGTATAGTAACAGTACAGAGTATAGTAACAGTAGAGAGTATAGTAACAGTACAGAGTATAGTAACAGTAGAGAGTATAGTAACAGTAGAGAGTATAGTAACAGTACAGAGTATAGTAACAGTACAGAGTATAGTAACAGTACAGAGTATAGTAACAGTACAGTACCTAGCCTCCTCTATGTAATGTGTGGTAATTATTATAGTGGTGCTATTAGTTGTTGAAATGCCAATCAGGTGCTCCCAGATTCTCTGTCTTAGTAATGGATCCACACCGACAGTGGGTTCGTCTAGGATGAGTATCTAATAAAGTAATGGAGTCAATGTTATATGCTATATAGTATGTATTGTATACTATATAGTGCATACTATATAATATATAATACATACTATATAGCATATACTATAATATAGTATAGAGTATATACTATATAATATATACTATATAGTATATACTATATAATATACATTGCATACTACATTGCAGGTACTATATGAATTATACTATATACTACATACCATCTCGAAACCTAACTAAGTGTACTAAAGTTTTACCTGAGGTATAAAATAGCTTTTCATTAGTTTTCAATATTTAAATATTGGATTCTCTCATTCAATAAATGGGAACTGTATATTGAATTAAACATCAAGCAGAAACTTGTTCGTTATTTAAAGATTTTCAACAATACTGACAGTAATTTCTAAAGGTTTCCATCGAAAGATGGCTATTGGGCCAATGGCAGCAGAATTTTAGATGCTAATGAATTTAGTACAAATAATCAAAAAGTTTTACATTTATTATTCATCTATACTAGTTTCTGAGTTTAGTTTTTGTAAATGGTATCAGATATTACTATTATGGAAGCATCGAGTTTTCAGAAAACCAAGTAAATGCGGTAATAGTTGATAGAAATTTTTACAAGCACCACTTGTTGACCATTTTCGGAGCACACCTTGGTAACCTTGTGACATTCAAGTCTATTCATGTTTAAGAACTAATGCAATGAAATTCAAACATCCCACATTTCAGTAGAACTGCAGTGTATTCAGTGTCGACCCGTGATATAACTCCAATGATATCTTTCTGCTAAGTCATACCTAAACTGTTACTGTATATTTAGATCTAAAGAATTCTTAATCACACATCATAGTTCTACCCAACACTTTCTTTTATGTATAATCTCTCTCCCAGTAATAAAATCCCGCATTATTAATATATAAGATGACAAAGTATGTACTATTTATCAATGTATCTAGTAAAGTACATGATTCCTACATTTTAAGGTGAAATACTAGAACAGCCGGTCAGATATGGTGATTATCAAGAATTGTATTATATAAAGTGATAACATCTCCATTGCAAATAGTGAGGCTTACTGAGGAGAATGGAGTAAGAAATAGTGGGGCTTACTTGAGGAGAATGGAGTAAAGCTACGGCCAAAGAGACTCTCCTTTGCTGGCCTCCACTCAGCTGGCTAATTTTTCTCCCAGCACTAGGCAAATCTAGAAAACTGAGTAAGAACGTCTGCCTGTCTTTAATCTGCTTCCCTGAAAGAGGTCAAATAAAAAGCTTCAACACTTGATCACACTGCCAAATGGCTACAGATAAATTCTAAAACATCAAAATGATTACACAAAAAGTGCTATTGCAGTGACCATAGCTGTGTCACTGGAATGGTGAAGAGCACATTGTACAAAGGTGTATATAACACAAACACATACCAGACATTCTGTGTATACGGCCAAAGAAGTGCATCGTTTCGCTGATGGTAAACTCCTGGAAGAGTGCTAACTCCTGAGGCATGTAACCAACCCTTGAGCCCGGAATTTTACTCTCTGAAACAAAAATAGTACATCATGGTGTATAGAAATACATCACCTGGCAGTTACATATATCCAGCCTTCTACCACTCAGCTACGTAGTAGAGACTGGGCTCAATTCTATTCCATTATGTTTGGCTCTTATTTTATTAGTTTCAAAGACAAAAGAACTTACAAACACAGCTGCTTAAAAATTGGTAAATTATGAGGGCATAGCAAATTGTGTATCTGAAGGTATCCGAAAGACTATTAAACTCATAGCCAAACCTTCACTGTAATGCAATCAGAGAAGAAACTTAACTACATGTGAAATAGTGAGAACAAAGTATTTTGAATATGAAAAATGCAACTCTGTTTTAATTTACACAAGCAACTCATTTTTGCATATTTTCACAAGCAGTCATTCAGCAAATTTTTGCTATGCTCAGTTTTTGAATCTCAAATTATCTGTGCGTTTGACAGGAGGGTGAGAGTGACAGTGAGTATATGACAGTGAGTATATGACAGTGAGTATATGACAGTGAGCATATGACAGTGAGTATATGACAGTGAGTATATGACAGTGAGTATATGACAGTGAGTATATGACAGAGAGTATATGACAGTGAGTATATGACAGTGAGTATATGATAGTGTGAAGTAATTTTTCAGCTGCAATGCAATAGCCCTAGCCAGAGTCATCTAACAAAAGTATATATATTGAACTCAGTAATTGAATGTTATATGAAGGGGGCAAATAGCCCTACCAACAGCTACTGTTTTGTTGTGAAGACTTGCTGTAAAGACTAATTAGCTAATCAGTTATTTTAATTCTATCTAATTAGAAAATAATATTATTTTATTGGGATAATTTGTTAAAAGTTTACAAATCAAAAGCAACATGCTAAGAAAAACCTTTATGTCTCTCTCATTTAGTTGATAAATTTTACTATTTATTCAAGTTGGGACTTTATTTCAATACAATATTCAAACAATATAAATTGCAATTTCAACTCAACTGCTAAAGCAGAGCTTTTAGACATTTATGCAATGGCTAGGTTAGGTTTCCAAGTTCACCATACTCTCATTAGATGACTCTGGCTGCAACCAAATCATACATACCAACTGTTCCGGGCATGTGTCCTAGCACCCTTACTTTACCACTGGTTGCTTTCAGTCTACCAATAATCAGCTTCAGCAAAGTTGTCTTCCCGCATCCACTAGGTCCCAGTAATCCATAAATGTTTCCTTTTCTTCAATGTTTCAAAACACAAAAACTCTTCATAAAATAATTGTGAGATATCGTAAACATATTGCGTACTCTCATATATAAAATATTAGTCCACTATAAAAAATGAAATGAACTTTTAGTGCTAACGTCACATTGGCAGATCACTTTCTGTATTGCTACAGTTTGAGCTGACCAATCAGCAGACTCCTGTACTCACTTTACTAGCAGACTGGTGTCCTGAAGCACTGGCACCTTCTTGTTATACGACTTGTAGACATTTCTGACATCAATAGCAGGCAGTAGAACCTCCATGACAAATCTAAAGGATAAAGCAGGCTAAAATAACGGCCTGGTATGCACTGTAATATTCTAAGTTAATGAAAGAGTTTACTCCAACCTTAGTTAAAAAAGAGGGAACAGCATTTAATATGTCAATTACATTTAGTTTCAGTTTGAACAGTATACACAATATAATACACCAACACAAATTCTCACCCTTAAAACATGTCTTTCAAAAGATTAAGTTTTACTTATTCAATTTAAATCCTTATATTGCACAAAAATCTTCTATGAAATGTCATTTTTATCGCCAGTGTGCTACCTACCAAATTTTCCATGTGCCTGTAACAATTAATAGATAGTATTCAAGCATATCTATACTTATCTGAAACATTTTGGTTATAAAATACATTTATACTGAGAGTGAGATAACCTTATCACTTTGGCCTTGAGACAAAGATATCTGGCCTAAGAATACACTGCACCCTGTAGTTGCATCTATACAAAAGCTCATCTTGAAAGCACAGTACAGATTAGCAGATGTTTTTATGCTTATATGAATAGCCAGCCACACACTGCAGTTAGAATTAATAATAAGGGTATCCAAAGATCAACAGGCGGCAAAAAGATGGAGACAATGATATACAGATTAGTGGTGGTGCTATATTTAATCAATATAAACTTTGTACCAATAGGTAGTGGTGCTATATCTAATTAGTAAAAAATGTGTACTAATAAGGATTTAGAGGAGCATGTAGTTTATTGAAACTTTAAATTGTGTAAAGGCACTAGGGCCAGTTTACTTTATTTATCAAACACTGATTTTTTTTCCTTCTTTGCTTATTCTATAAAATTCTAGCTGCTAATGTATATTTCTTTTGTCCAAAACTAATTATATATTTACAAATAAAACTAAATAATATATACTTTTAAAAATACCATATATAATTCATTCTAATAAATTTTGAACCGATTTTTATGTTTAAGCCTAATTTGCTAGTGTGTGCTAAATAAAGTAGGATGGCCCACTACATGTAGGCTAGATGTTCCAGCTGAGATAAAATATATTTGTAAATATATTGTTCTTTTAAAAGTTTAGAAGCAGTTTAAAACATGGTTTTGTTTTCTCAATACAGCCAACTAGATGCATAATTGTTTCTATATATGAAAACTGCTCTTTTCCTTAGATATCTTAGATATCTACTGTTATTAAAACAATTTTCAATTCAATAAACAAATGTTATCTATTATCTAACTCAAATGTGAATGATTTATTGACTGCTGTTATGTTGGTGAACAGCATTTTTATCTAGAACTCCTTGCTAATGATCATAATTTTTGAAGAATTATTTTAATTACTGACAAAAATAATGATAATTATCTTGAACCCTAGGTTTAATCACTATAAATTACCCTCATGAGCAATTACGAAAATATATTATTAAAACTCCAATTTGTTTGGTTATTAAAATGCTTTTATATGCTAATAGATCTATAAAAAAAACTATACCATGTTTTGCACGCAGGGTTAGAGCACACTAACTTAAATAGAGGTCAATGAGGTTCAGCAAGCATGTATGGTGAATATTTGACCAAAGAAATCAACAAACTTGAAGAAGCCATGAAAATATAAAGGAGCTATTGCAATAATAGCTGAAAAAGTAATATCCATACAGTCATACTAATGCTAATGGCAGATAACGTAAAGAGTAACTTAAACTGATACTGCGTAGTTAAACTGTAAACCATGGTGATGCTGGTAGTCCTGCACTTGGAGATAACAAGCTGTGAAATACATATCATGAGGATACTA
Organism: Bugula neritina; assembly: GCA_964035545.1. Taxonomy (NCBI): domain Eukaryota; kingdom Metazoa; phylum Bryozoa; class Gymnolaemata; order Cheilostomatida; family Bugulidae; genus Bugula; species Bugula neritina. The sequence goes on from OZ037771.1 coordinate 7,829,517, forward strand.
ATCCTAACAGTCTAGGATACATCTCAAAGCATCTACTCTTAGAATTAGTTATCTGAACTAAATAACTGACTTTTAGTTAAATTTGATGTCAACATATGTGAAATTTCGTGCTTTTAATTGGTAATCACCTATTTAAGTTCATTTAAGTCATGCTTACTGTCACTATCTGCAATATCAACGTACGATTTTAGCAATTATTTGACTCTACGATTGGATAATATAATCATTATCGGTCCTAAAAACTAAAAGATAGATAGGACAGGTATTAGGAATTAATGAAATATGATTATAATAATAATTATAATATTCAATTTTAAATTGATATTTACATGGAACATAATATTACAATATGAATATGAGCAATCATATAAGTTAATTAATAACTAAAATCATAAAATTTAATGACAATTATCATTTTAATGAATATAAAAGTCAAGGTCATAAGCTGATGCATATTGATATTGACTATTGAGTTTGGTTCTAATGTTCAACATAGTTAACAATAATTATTAGGTCTAATAGCTCAATTACTATTAGTATTAGTATCACTATTAGTCTAGCGAGCAACCAGAATATAAATATTTATGTTGTTTGGAATCCCGAAGCCCCTGTAGCGTAATTGGTTAGCGCGCCTGCTTGCAAGCCGGAGGTCTGTGGTTTGAATCTCGGTGGGGGTAATTATTTTACAAGCTATTTCGGCCTTGTCTTGTGGAAGTACTCTCAGGGAGTTGAGTGGCGAGTGAAGCCCATAAACTGACAGAGTACGTGGGGGCCAGTGCAGTTCTGATATTTACATGGAACATAATATTACAATATGAATATGAGCAATCATATAAGTTAATTAATAACTAAAATCATAAAATTTAATGACAATTATCATTTTAATGAATATAAAAGTCAAGGTCATAAGCTGATGCATATTGATATTGACTATTGAGTTTGGTTCTAATGTTCAACATAGTTAACAATAATTGTTAGGTCTAATAGCTCAATTACTATTAGTATTAGTATCACTATTAGTCTAGCGAGCAACCAGAATATAAATATTTATGTTGTTTGGAATCCCGAAGCCCCTGTAGCGTAATTGGTTAGCGCGCCTGCTTGCAAGCCGGAGGTCTGTGGTTTGAATCTCGGTGGGGGTAATTATTTTACAAGCTATTTCGGCCTTGTCTTGTGGAAGTACTCTCAGGGAGTTGAGTGGCAAGTGGAGCCCATAAACTGACAGAGTACGTGGAGGTCAGTGCAGTTCTGGAGAGAACTGGGTGGGATGTTGTTTGGAATCCCGAAGCCCCTGTAGCGTAATTGGTTAGCGCGCCTGCTTGCAAGCCGGAGGTCTGTGGTTCGAATCCCGGTGGGGGCAATTATTTTACAATTTAATAGTAATAAAATCTAATCATAATAAAGTGATAATGATAAGGATAAAATTAAATAATGGTAAATTTCTTATTTCAATTAATATCATAATTATTACTTATATTATTGGTATCAATTTCAAACCAAATCAAATAGAATTTCAGTGGTTAGTACTAGTAGACAGTGCAGGCACCAGCACTGTGACTGAAATTTTGTTATAAACTAAAACAGTTAATCACATTCATATTGATATTGAATTCATAGATAAAAAATCTTATTTAAAAACCAGAAGTTTCATCAGTTAAACTTGAAGTTAATATAAATTAAAATGTATTTATAGTTATAGTTATAGTAATACTAATAGTAATAGACATAGCAATTCTAATACTAAATCTAATAGTAATACCAATAGTAATAGTGATCTACTTTTTAACTTTAGTCTTTACTAGGCCTAGTAGTACTACTAGTAGTACTAGTAGTAGTAGTAGTAGTAGCAGTAGTAGTACTACTACTACTAGTAGTAGTAGTAGTACTACTACTACTAGTACTACTAGTAATAGACTAGTACTACTACTACTACTACTAGTACCACTACTATTACTACTACTATTACTACTACTAGTAGTACCACTACTATTACTACTACTACTATTATTATAGTCTATAATTATAATAATAATATTATTAATTATTATTATACCTACGGCTAGTACTAGTACTAGTACAGTACTAGTACTTACTAGTAGTACCAGTACTACTAATAAAATAAAATACCAGCAGTAGCAGTAGATTAGTTGCAACAGTTTTTATTGCAACCTAGTAGTAGTAAGAACAGGTTTAAAAAGATATATTGGAAATAGTCAACTACCTCGATTAAATTTAATGAGTATAACTATATGTTAGTGGTCGAAATTACTATAGCAAGCTGTAGCTGCAATGCATAGCCATGGTGAAATGAATGGTTAGATGCATCACAAAGTTTGGGGATCACTGAATGATATCTCTACAGACATCGCTTTCCCGAATTCCAAACTTGAGCGGCTGAATCACCGCTAGGTTTGCGCTGCTTCAAGCGATTTCCCACGAATGAAAGTGTCCGCTAGTAGCTTATGATCAATGCTGCCGCTAAAAGCTAGTGTACCGATTATTGAATAGCCCCCTTCCCCGCACACTTCATAGGCATTTTCTGACATTTTTAGCTCTTAGATTATAGACAGCAAGGTGATAGAAGAGAACACCCTCACACGGATTTTCTATCTACATGTTGCGAGAGCGCAACCCCCAAAAGTGCACAACTGCCCAACACAAAATTTTAATTTGTATTGACTAACCTGAATTGCAACAACTAGTAATGCACTAATCCTAAAATAATTTTATTGAGTAGATCAACCACCATGCTTTTGAGCTAAAAATAAGTTTGAATGGCTAACAGAATCAAAGGTACATTCACAAAAATGAGGCCAGATTCACGGTAGATTACATAATTCAATTAATATATTTTACAGTAGTTGAAGATGAACATGTATTATAAAAACCTTATAATATTTCTGATATGAAATTAGTATATTCCAAAGAACAATAAATATAAACCGATGAATACTCTTACATCTATATAGAAACTTGACTATCTTTCCTATGAAGTCAACAGTGCACAAGATATATAACCAATGAGCAATATACCAACGATAGTTACAAAGTACAAGTGTTCGAAAACTACACAAAGTGAAAGAAAAAAGAAATATAATACAAATTACAAATGCTTTCTATGCCTTTATAACAAATGGGTACAGTGCAAAAGTAATTTAGACTTATAAAAACTAAAAATAACAACAGCCATCAGTATTTTCAAAATACATAATAGGATAAAACACTCCATAATATTATTGTTTATAGCGTAAAACAAACAATCTATATACAACTCAGTACAACCTTCTTCTAAGAATGCTGCCTTATGATCAGAGTACAATATAAAGGCAAAAGTGTAAAAACCTTTGAAGTAACCTTTAGTGATAAATACTAATAGTAGCAACAACACTGTGCAACACAAGTATATCAGCAACTATAGTTCATATACAAGTATATAAAGTGCATGAACTATTCAAATTTTCAGAGAGTATGATAACCATAGTTTTACTGTGAAATATTATAAACCAAAATGAGACTAAATTGAGTAAAATAGTTCTAGAAACTAGCAATTAATTTTACACAATATATAAGCAGTTTTGCACTCTATATAAGTTGCATTCAACAAAGCACTGCCTGTACATTTCCCATGTGTAATTACAATCATGCAATATTGATCTGTAAGGTTTCAAAAATTTTATAAATCATGAGATATGTTATTTATTAACCCCTAACTAACTTTACCATGTTGCGTATTAGAAATCCTAATCTGTACACTCGTCTACGTGGAAATGACGTCATTCCGACAGCTAGCAGCGAGTCACCAACCGAATCGAGTTCTGATACCGTCAAGTAATCTCGGCCTCTCCTCCCACTCACTGATGTTATTCAAAGACGGGTGCTGATGCATGCGTGACAGCTTACCTGTGAATCACACAGCTATTTAGTAATCAAGGTAGAGAGAAGAGAAGCAACACTGCAACACAGAACCAGGAGGCAATTGAACTATCACTAAGCTTGAGAGACAACCTTAGAAGTAACAAAGTACTTAGATAAAGCTTTTACACATCATAAGAAACGGCAAAGAAAACTATTTTGAGGCAATAAATACACGTTGAGGACCATATTATTAAATGCAAGCAATATCAGTTTATGGTCGGAGTGCTACAAAGTGTACTCACTGGAAAGACTTTGTACACAAGTAAGAGAGAGAAAGCGCGTTGTAGAGAGATTACTGTAGAAAGGTCGACGGTCTCTGAAAGTCTCAGAACCTCGTCTGGCTCGAGGCCAGCTAGCTAGTCCACCTAGTCCTGGAGGTGGGGAGGTGCTAGGGTCCTCCTCACTGCCGTCAATGTCTGACAGATGCACATCATCTAGGTCCTGCATGATAAAGGTCATGTGACCAAGAGCATTGCTAGAGCATTGTGGGCCGACACCAAATCAACCAGTGAATAGTTAGCATATATGCTCAATATAGCTACTTGTATATCTTTCTCTAAGCGTAGGGCCACACGGTGCGTATTTTTGCAGACAAAAATTTGCTGCACAATTAGAAAAAGGTGTCCTCTGTACAACTTTCCGTCAGTAAAAGCGAAAAAACTATTAGCTAATAAGATTTGGGTTTAACTTTACTGCTCGCCTTGTTTCTACAGCTACATGTTCGGGATAAATTGAATTTTCATTTTTAACTCTCACTCGCTTTCAATAAAACACAACTTAGTGGAATGTAGCACTGAATTAGAAAAAATGGGCTCGCTAAATAACCATGCCACCCAATTAGGTGACGACAAAAAATATTTGCACTTGTTGTAAATTCTTGTACAGTAGACACCTTTTTCTACTTGTGGTGCAAATTTTTGTCTGCGAATATACACACCATGTGGCCCTACGTTAAGTTGTTGCAAGCATTTTTTACGCAAAAACTAGGAGTATTAAACTCTAACTGACAAGTAAACATTTTCCTAATTTCCATGCAGAAAATATCTGTTTCAGTATTTATTGAAACAGTGTCAATGCGAAGCATCGTAAAACGTTATAAAAAAATTGAGTGACATAACTTAGGAGGTAGGTGCAGAAATAGAGAAAAGCCTGTGTTCTAGATTAAACTTGTAGCAAAAGAAGTCAGGTTCAACTCGAGTCCAAAGTCATAACTTAATAAAAAAGTTAAATAACTTGGGCTAATAAAATTTCTCCAATACTGCACCTAAATGTAACTTGGAAAACAGTTCTAAAGGAATGAAATGACTGTAGCTTGATGGAATCAGACAAAGACTAACTGACTAATACTAGTGAGATGATACCAGACAATCCAGTTGAAGGGTAGAATTAGTACTCACATCGTACTCAGCATAACTACGATGCATAACTCTAGATGAAGGAATTTTGAAACTTTCTTTGGATGTAGTTTGCTGGAGTTGAGCAGGCGCCTGGTTGAAAGTGACTTCATCCTCACCAACAGTTGAGTCAACTTCCACTACCATAGATTCGTCGTCTGTTTCGTGGTGAGTCAGAGATGTCATTGGTAGAGGTCTGGCACCAGTTGCCGTATCGAGAATAGATAAATCTACCTGTATGATATAAATCTACCTGTACAATACACGTCTATCTGTGTGAGATAATCAAATGCTGGTTATTGGCATATCTCACTTGCCTGTGTGAAACATAGATGATGAATCAGAAGAGTCACAGGAAAAAACTCATGGGTAGGCGATCAATAAAATACTAGATTATCTTAGCTAGTAAGTCACTTCCAACTTTTCTCAATAAGAATACGGTAACACACCCTTCCCCCCATACTTTGCATCAATATAATTGATCCTCTGCCACATATGAATAAGCCCTTAGCCTAATATAAAATGCCCTTACCATCAGAGTGTCTAACTGGGGTAGTGACTATAAAAATACACTCAGTCACAGTAGTTGCTGAACGATTGTACACATAAAAGACTATAAAATAAAGAAAAGTTTCACCACAATCCATCCACACACCTGGTTGTCGCCGGTCTCCATGTCAACCTCAGCGGAGTCAGCGCTGCCACACTGAGAGAACTGACTCTCGTCATCAAGTTCTTCGAGATTAGCGTGAGAGTGAGAACCTAGGAGGGAGCTAGCATCCCTGATGGACGCCTCACTACACTCCACTATCATGCTGTCGTTCTCACAGTCGTGTGTGCGCAGTGAGCGGGGAACCTGCAGTTAGATGTGGAGCAACTGTGCTAGCAATCTGATCAGCTAGTACTAGTGTGTATGGTGCGTACAGTACATATCAGACAGCACATGTATAGTAAACTACGCAGTGTACATACAGCACGTCATATGTACTGTACATACCACACAGTGCATACTATACGTATGCATTGTCTACACAGCATGTAGTACATAGGGTATATACAGTATATACTGCATAGTGTACGTTACTCTAATTTTTCTAGGTATGTACAGTATGAGTAGTCATGCCTCCTGCTGTGTAAAGAACATGCTGCTTCTAATCAAAATAGTATCCAATATTGTACAAAATAATATATTCTACAATAAAGACGAACCAAAACCTGAGGCTTTCTAATGATATGATAATTTCTAGGCAGTAAAAGACTGGGAAAGTATAAAGGCAGTTAGCACAGCACACTGAAACTCGGGCATCTTGATATATCGCAGTTTAACTGGTGACAAACCCAAAACCACACAACTTCATTACTATAACTATTACAAACCAAGACTTACTCTGCCTAATATGTTACTTACAGAACTAAAACCACTCGTCGCAATGCTGTCAAAATCACCAACAACAACTGGTCTGAAATCAATCTCTGACGTGCAGGGAGGTACTTCCAGCGGAGCAGCTCTACCCACTACCTCTACTCGGTGCTCAGCCGGCAACTGAAACACACGCACTTGTGTGACGGTTCTCAACAAACTTTACATGTTCGACAAATATGTTTAGTTAAATACATACTACTTTTGTACTTTTTATAAACGAAAAAAAAACAGAGAACAGAAAAGACGACAGCAATGTAAAGGATCTGTTCAGGTGAACTGCATGCAACATAATATCAAGTAGTGTAAGTGATAATCGGTGGCAGCAATACAGCATAAAATTATTTATTGTCAGTTGTAGTTTGACTTCGACAAAAATCATGAAGTTCATCTTCTTAGCGTTGAACCAATAAATGAGAGACAAGTCTAATGGAGAGATCCTTCAAACCGATGTCATAGTTGTCAGTTCTAAGGCTTTGAGCTAATTTAAAAATACAGTTTTGGAAAATGATGCGATTTCAACTTAGAAAAGTTTTTTCTAATTATTTAGTTGGCTTTTATACGAAAAGTTTGTTTATTTATTGTATTCAATATAAAACCCTTTGATGTATTTTATATTTTAAAACATCTTTACATGTAAACCACTTTTAAATAGGAGACTTTAAAATACTATATCAAGTATTGCAGCATAAAAGAAACAGTGATATCCATATGGACTGCCCCTAAATAGGGTAGGCAATTAGTTCTTGGGGTTAAGCCTGCAACTAGTTCTACCAGGGAATCTACACTCGACATATTTATTCATGGCAAATTAGACAAAATCCTGGCAAGACCTGATCACCTTGATAGAGGCTAAAGAGAAGGAGGGGAGGCTAAAGAGAAGGAAGGGAGGCTAAAGAGAAGGAAGGGAGGCTAAAGAGAAAGAGGGGAGGCTAAAGAGAAAGAGGGGAGGCTAAAGAGAAAGAAGGGAGGCTAAAGAGAAGGAAGGGAGGCTAAAGAGAAAGAGGGGAGGCTAAAGAGAAAGAGGGGAGGCTAAAGAGAAAGAGGGGAGGCTAAAGAGAAAGAGGGGAGGCTAAAGAGAAAGAAGGGAGGCTAAAGAGAAAGAAGGGAGGCTAAAGAGAAAGAAGGGAGGCTAAAGAGAAGGAAGAGAGGCTAAAGAGAAAGAGGGGAGGCTAAAGAGAAAGAAGGGAGGCTAAAGAGAAAGAAGGGAGGCTAAAGAGAAAGAAGGGAGGCTAAAGAGAAGGAAGAGAGGCTAAAGAGAAAGAGGGGAGGCTAAAGAGAAAGAAGGGAGGCTAAAGAGAAAGAAGGGAGGCTAAAGAGAAGGAAGGGAGGCTAAAGAGAAAGAGGGGAGGCTAAAGAGAAAGAGGGGAGGCTAAAGAGAAAGAAGGGAGGCTAAAGAGAAGGAAGGGAGGCTAAAGAGAAAGAGGGGAGGCTAAAGAGAAAGAGGGGAGGCTAAAGAGAAAGAGGGGAGGCTAAAGAGAAAGAGGGGAGGCTAAAGAGAAAGAAGGGAGGCTAAAGAGAAAGAAGGGAGGCTAAAGAGAAAGAAGGGAGGCTAAAGAGAAGGAAGGGAGGCTAAAGAGAAAGAGGGGAGGCTAAAGAGAAAGAGGGGAGGCTAAAGAGAAAGAAGGGAGGCTAAAGAGAAGGAAGGGAGGCTAAAGAGAAAGAGGGGAGGCTAAAGAGAAAGAGGGGAGGCTAAAGAGAAAGAGGGGAGGCTAAAGAGAAAGAGGGGAGGCTAAAGAGAAAGAAGGGAGGCTAAAGAGAAAGAAGGGAGGCTAAAGAGAAAGAAGCTGAACAGGTAGCAGTTATGAAATTCGAATTCCAAAGAAGCGCCTAATAAATGAAGAAAAACTCAGAAACAGAAGTTATAGGTGCAGTCAGCAAAGAATGGTTAAAAATGTTTTAGCAAAATTTTACCGGAGCTGCTGGTAATTTAAGCTCCTCCATAGCCGGGCTGCCTCGGCCACGTATTTTAACTGTATCCTCTTCACCCATATCATCATCCTGGATAGCGGTGTAGTCGTGCTCCACTGGCTCTCTGTGCTCTACAGACAGTAAGGGGCCATCCATAAATTATGTCACACTTTATTCAGCACTTTTTGACCCCCCCTCCCCCCCTTGTCACAAAGTGTCACGCTTATATGACCCCCTCCCCCCCATGTGATGTCACACAGATTATGTAAACGCCCTTTTAAGATTAAATACTCCATACAAAAAGTACTGATTGAATGGTTTATGTTTAGTAATGATTACAGGCACAAAGTTCAATATTTATGAATGCAACTTTTTAAGAACCTAAATTTATTCAGTGTATCATTATTATCCAATGACAAGAAAATCATAAACATTATTGAAACCATGCTTGATTTAATAAGGCAGGTCATAAGTTCTGGCCTATAACTGCTATTTTTACTGCCTCAGTAGTCAGTGGTATTAAAGTTCCACTAGAGCATGAAGTCTGTTTTTATTGTGCTTTATATTGACAAAAAATACATGTATTTGATGTTTTATGTTCAGTATTAATACATATCTGAAATATTTTGTTTTGGTAAAATATTTGAAAATGTGACATCACACATATCTACCCTCCCCCCCTCCCCCCTGTCACAAACTGTCACACATGAGGGTACCCCCTCCCCCCCCTTGAGCGTGACATAATTTATGGATGGCCCCTAATCAACATTGATAGGCCCTCCTATACGCCCTACAGTATCCTTTAGTTACAATTATAGCAGGTTACAGGTTGCTCAATAGGGAGGAAGTCATTGGTTCAAACCCCGACAAAGGCTATTGGTGATGTTAGGAAGAGCATCCAGCCATAATTGCTCCTGTGCCCCATCTGAATAATTCCTTAACCCGAATTAACAAAAACCCCTTCCATCTGGGGTTTTCTCACAGGAATGGTGACTATAAACTTGTGTGAGTTTTACAGGTTGCTCAAGGAGAGCACAGGTTCACACAAACCAATTTTATCACACAAATAACTTACCTGATTGAGAGTAAAACCCAGAAGAATGGTCACTTAAAAGGAAAGGAAGATCAATGCGATTCTTGACTAGAATCTCCTGGATGTCGGGTATACTTTGATCTTTCGCCAGTTGTTGGAGTTTGGCTGCATACTGCTTTTGAAGAAGCTCAACTTGAGCAGCTCCTTCAAGAATAATTACATACAAAAAGCTACAACTAAGGACTACATTCCCTAAATGAACATCCAGTTGGGTTCACTTGAATCAGTATATTCTTCACTGATGTTGCTAAAATTTAAGTGTTGCAAGGATTCAAGTCTTCTACAGTAAAAGCCACAAACGTAACTTGAGAATATTTCAAGAAACTATTATTGCACTTAACTAACAAGTGTATAACTACAGAAGAAACCCCACCACACAGAGGTGGAGGTCACTTGAAACTCGAAAACATAAAATATGAACACGGCTTACCAACACATAATGAACATAACATAACGAATACAAAATGTTATTATAGTGACAATATTTTATAATTCAACAGCAACCTTTCCATCATTTTTCATCACAAATAAATATAAAAACATACCAGTTATTTCCAGCCTTCTCTTTTCAAATTCATGTTTAATATTATTAATTTCCTTGACATAAGTGTCGGTAATACTGTGTAGTTCAGCTTGACGACGTTCCCTGTCCATACGCTCAATGAGTTTAGGCTTTATAGTGTTTACCATTGCTGTCCGACTCATCGCAGAGGTTTCCAAATCACTGATACAAACTCCTTGCAACATCTACAACATAGCATTTAGTACGAACTTAAACGTTGCTGACTCAAAATACATACAGGAAGTTGTGGGAGGAGCAAAACATCAACGTCGTGAAAGGTGTAAGTCTAGGGCAGAGGTGGGCAACTGAGGGCCCCAGGGCCACCTGTGGCCCTTTGCCGCTTTTTCAGTGGCCCTTTTAATGCTTAAGATAAGTAGCAATTATTATTATATGCATTTATATTAGGTTTGGTGACAAATTATTATTATAATAAAATCTAATATGTGTAAAATCATGAAGCCCTTCGTTTTGGCTGACTTCTGAACTTGGCTCCCATGCAAAAAAAGTTGTCCACCCCTGGTCTAGGTGGTAATAGTGAACGTGCAGGGTCAGTTGGTGTTAACTAGTTATCCCAAGTCAAGTAACAATCAGTTACCAACCTAAGAAAACACACTACCTTGATGTAGGTTGGTAAGGATTTCATTGTGTTCCTATCTTCAAATATGGGAACATATTTATCACCACCTTTGTTGCAAATACTGTTGGTAAGGGCCTGATTACTATTAAATAAAGCCATTGGGTCGTCTAACAAATCTTTAGTGATGAGTATTAACATCAAGGAACATCTGAAATATAATATTAGTAAGTTAAACCAAGAGTCTGTTGTATAACTGAGTTGTGATATATTTATATGTATGTATGTATGTATGTATATACATATATATATATATATATATATATATATATATATATATATATATATATGCAGAAGGCGCTTATAATGCAGTAAGCTGGCTACAAATGAGAAAGGAAACACCTAAACATGGTAAACAGTAAATATATAAAACCAGTAGAGTAAACTTCAACAGTGCCACTGTGCCATTCACACGCTCTTGAAAATTTACCAGAAGACATACCAAACACAGAAGCTTTGAAAAGATTTGTTTCACGATTATATTTATTTGTGTGGATAGGCTATATACATAGTCGGTAGAAGATTTTACCTGCTTAAAGCATCTTCCATAGAATCAAACACTGTGCCAATGGCAAAGTGTTCTACAAAGCTGGCAACTTTTGGTGTTTCACCAATGTCTTTCTGGAGCTCTAATATTATATCTTGAAGCTTTTTGGCTAGCTGCTTTGATTGCTCAGAGCTACTATGGTAAATTAGAACATCCCAATGACTTTGTCCCATAGCCATCTTTCAAAAAAAGATAAAAAATGTTGCAGTGTAGATTTAGAAGTTGGCAGAACACAACAGAGATGGTTTTCTGCCTAAGACAAGTGCAAGAGAAGTGCATTGAACAAAACATTCTACTCCACATAGTATTGGTTAACTTGTGTAAAGCATTTAACACTGCGTTTAGAGTAAGGCTTTAGTAGGTCCTCAAAAACTTCGGCTGAACAAATAAGTTCACGAGCATTATTAAAGCTCTTCATACAGGCATGCAAGAAGGTGTAGTGGCGAGAGGTTTTATCTCAAATGATTTTGCAGTAACAAATAACGTCAAGCAAAGGTGTGTTGTGCTGCACCAACACTATTCTCACTTCACCTGTCAATCATGCTTGAAGTTGCCTTAAAGACAGTTCAGAAGGGGCATATTTAAAATAGAAAAAAACAAACCTGTTTGATGGACCTCACTTTAAGTTTAAAACCAAAACCACTACTAAGTTAGTGAGAGAGTTGCTATTTGCTGATATCACTCTAATAACTCATCATCTTGCTAATATACAAACTATAGTCAACAGAAATGCTTACGCTGCAAGAAAATTTAGGCTTGAGATTAACATCAAGAAGACAGAATGCCTCAAGCAGCACCCAAATTTACAAAGTGGAATATCTCAGCTAAACACCTTAACCATCAATAGAGAACTGCTGTAAAGTGTAAAACTTTTAATTACCTAGGAAGTATAGTGACTGACAATTCTAAATTAAATAATAAAATCCAACTGAGAATAAATAAAATGCTAGTGTAGTGCACGTAAAATTGAAGACTGGACTTTTGACAAACCACCATTTCTCAGACAAATTCAAACCTTGTGTCAGGTGCTACAACATTCGCCAACTTACTGTATGGGGTTGAGAGCTGGGACATATACAATTTGTAAGCCTAGTTTATGTGACATATACAGTCAACCATGGATATCTCTTGGAGAAACAAGATTACAAACCATAAAGATCTAAAGATAATTTACTATCTTAAAAATCTATCTATCTTGAGATGGCTAGGACATCTAGAAAGGATGGGCCAAAAACGTTTACCTAAACAACTACCAAATACACAGCTGTAAGCGAGCAGGCATAACCAAGAAAAGCTGAGTTTTAAAGACACTGTGAAGCAAAATATGAAGATGGTATATATGGACAAAGATAATTGGCAAGAGAAAACTAGGTAAAGAAATGGTTTAATATGTATGAGCAGACAAAAATAAAACAGTTATTAGCTATAAATAAAGCTGTATTTTCTGTAGTAGGAAGCATTCTAATTTCTACTGATGTATGTTATACTTGAAAGTCTTTTAGTTCTACAATAAAAATATATCTAGACTGATGCAAACTATGCATACTACTGGTGTTGTGCTTCAAACCATTTGGTTAAAGTCTCAGCAGCAAAAAAAATATTTCCTTACATTTTTACTCATATTAGAAAATACTGTTGAAGCTTTATGGAAAACAAAATAAAATTTAAGGTATATTATACTCCATGATTGCCTTATGTTACAATTATTATAAGCATAACCATAAGTAAGCGTGAAAATAAACTTTAAGCTTTAAATTTTGCTACCATAATAATCATAATGCACTAACAGTAAATTTCATACTTATTTTGATTCTCAAACACTATCAGTATGACTATCAAAATGACTCTAATAAGAGTATGAGTATCAATATGCCACAATAACAATGACGCCGGTAGTTATTGAATAAATATTTATAATGATAATTATTCCTTTTATTATATAACAATCAGATTTACTAAACTATCTTTATGATTAGTAATTATATTCATTAGTAACACTAACCAGTAACTGCAATCAAAATTTGAACCACAGTATAAATATTTATATTAGTTTAATGAAAGTATCAGCATCCTTTATTTATAACCATTTTTAGTTACTAGGAACCCTAATACTGATAAGTATCTTATTAGTATCACTGCTATCACTATGAGTATCAGCATCACTAAATCTAATGAGTATGAGTATGACTATAAGTATAAGTGTATTTTAAACATATTAATATTATAATCATACTGATACACTGACACCGATAGTCATCTGTCATACTGATACTCATAGTCATACTCATAGTGATAGTCAGTACTCATTACTCATTACTGATGGCGATGCCAATGCGCGTTAATTAAATCTATATCAATATATATTCAATTTTATAATATCAAATTCAATATAAATATAATTAATATCATATTAAATTTATTGCATGGTTCCGTTATCATAATAATAACCATAAAGATTATTTAAATATTAACAATAATATTATTTATAATATAAATAATAATATTAATACTAATAGTTATTATAATTTATAATTATAATATTAATAATTAATTAATCAATTCATATCCAAACTCAACAAAAAATTCAAATTCAATAATCTTAATCTAGATTGGCACCATCATCATAAATCATTCATGATTATGACGTTCACCATGACCATCAACATGGTCCATTTTCATCATTTTAACTTTGAGTTCATCACTCAGTGACGGTCTCGTAGTGATGGACAAACTCAAAGTAGAATTCAAAATCAATGCAAAATGAAAATGAAAATCAAAATGACAATTTTTAATTTTATGTGCCATGCAACTGTAATGTATGCTTATGTATATGAATTTGAAACCCGATTGAAGAAACGTTAATATTGGTAAAAATATATTTAGTAAACATTTGGTTTATGCACATAAAAATTTCAATTTAGCAAGGCTTTTTATACGGTTTTGGATTATCTCATAGATAAAATCCTGGTACCTCTGGTAATCTACAAGCACTGTTAGCCGTGAAAAGCGGATAGGTGTGAAAATCGCTTGATGTAGCAGAAAACTTGGGAGCCGCTGAATGCAGCAGCTAGTGTACCTTCAATTTCAATACCTTCAATTTAGATGTATACAATTAGTGCACTCAGTGACTCTAAATCTGGTGCTATGTCTAGCGATCTCTAATGCTAAAATAGTTTAGTTATAACTCATAAAATTTGCTAAGCTTGTCTACTGGCTATTAGCAATAACGAGCCCATGCTCGTGCATTTTTCTATTTCATACTAGTAATATTTTAGTAATAGTATTAGTACAAGAACTAGAGGTATAACTCACAGTCACTATGTGCAACTCACTAGGTGTAACGCTAACTTGAATCAGAGTGATCTATATCAACTATATCTATATGAACTTTAATCCTTTGACTTGAATATCTTTACGAATATAAGTGAAATTGATGAGTAACGATATATGTTTAATAATATTTATATTTCATTATGATTATTATCATTATCAATTATCATTAATATTATGCATACTGATTATCATAATGATAATCATAATCAAATTCAATAGCAGTATCATTAACGTTACGATATTGATAATTGAGCCCGTTACTTGGAGTTGGTTGTAATTATCAAAATGATTGTCATAATCATTACGATTATCATCATGGTGATGATTGATGATAATATTAGTTGATATATCCATATTCATATTGAAAATGCTCCGTATAAGTTTTAATATTACTATTACTATTAGTGTAGCAGTAATACTAATAGCTATAAGTATAAGTATTACTATTACTATTAGATTTAGTGAATTACTATTCAAATTTAACCCACACTATGAGTATAACTATATGTTATAAATATAACTATAAGTATAAGGCTAAGTAATTATTATTATTATTAATCTTTATCTTATTTGATGATCATTATCACTTTATGATTGTGATTACTCATTATCTATTTTACTTTTATAGAATTACTATTAGAAATGATTATTGCCATTTATTCAATTACATAGAATTATGTCTTTATCATATTGATATTCATTGTAAATATAATCATAATGATATACATTACACTTGGTGTTACTGTGTCAACAACAGGTGTATTGAGTATGTGTTTTGCTGTTAAAATTTAATAATAGTCTGGCTTTTTAGGTTTGAAGTTTAGAGGTAAAGTTGATTTTAAAACCAGTCATCAAGTTATTTTTGACCATGTTGTTGGTTAAATGATCATAGTACTAACAGTAATACTATGTAATTCAATGTAATTATTTGAAGTTTAATTGTGACTACTCATCAAGTGGCCCGTTAGTGTTCCTAGAGGCATTGATTACAGTTTCCTGTCAATTTATGGCTTATGTATATAATTATGTATACGTCTATTGTTGGATTTCAAAGTTGAACAAAAGTGTGCCAAACCTTTCACCGTTTTCAAGATGAGTGGTTACCATGACTCCTTTAGATTGCATTACATTCATCAGCTCCACAACCAGTGAATATCACCTTACCTTATTTATAAGAGTAATGCAGATTGGCATAATTAAACTGTTATTTAAACTGAGTTCATTTTTTGCACAGTATTATCTGTGATACTGTTAAAATTTTGGTAATATCTTTTAATATTTTGCTTTTATGTTGTAGCTGCTAGGACCTGTTGTCGTGTTTAATTTAGTTAACTAACTGTTGATGTAAAATGAAAAGAAGTAAATAATGGGAGATGTTGTTATTGAGAATACCTCTAACCCATTTACTCAGGACCGTCTCACCCCTGAACACCTAGCTTTGCTATTTCCTCCTAAATTCTATCAAAATGACGATTCATTAGCCTTGCATCTATCTGGTGAGTTATCACTCTGTTACAGTACTAAAGTTGTGTAACATATATGACTTTTTAAGCAGCAGTACTGTAGATTTGAAATTATGGCTGATTGCTGGAATTTCATTAAAGCACTGTTGAGTTGTTATGAATCAATGAATTGATCTGAACTAAGCATTTTGGTCTTGTAACTTGTGAAAATTCAAAAAAACTGGCCCAAGCGGATGATAATCGTCAAGTCAGGTTAGCAGGTCACCTTGAGTTCACTTGATTATTTCAAAAATCGACTCTGTTCAGAGAACTACACTCACATCAATAAGTACTTAATCCCAGCTCTGTTGTGTTTGCAGAATCATGTCTGGTAGAATCAACTACTTGGGATGGGAACATTGCTATTGGTGACATGGCCTTTTGGTTGAAGGTGCTCAGCACTCCTCAAACTGAGTATCTGAAGCAGCAGAAGAGAGCTTTCAAGTCGAGAGTTGCTGAAATGTGTCGAGATATTCGAGTGAAAGATGTAGGTGTAGGCCAACTTCTGGTTTATATTTATCTGCCAATTTCTTCATCTCCCAACCAAAGCGATAAGGGTTCACTGCAATAGTGAGCTTTATTTCTATTTCAAGAACACGATGTAGTTGTTCATATGCATGTTGTCTTACTAAATAATTAGAGGCTCATTGTTGCCTGTAGAGATCCTTGCAAACTGTTAGAACTCATTGTAAGTATGTCATAGCCTCTCTACTCTAAAACAATTATTGTAAATGATGACTACGGTAGCATAAAATAGCAAGTTTACAAAATACATGTTTTAAAGGCCGCTGTTGTAAAACTATTCCTGTATTTTCAGGGTAGGCCAGTGGCTAAGAAGTTGCATACTGAAGTTCAAGATTCTCCACCTAAACCTGTTGTCCAGCAATTGAAAGTGACCACATCCAATATTTTGATGAAACCAAAACCCACTCTTACTACAGTACTTGTTGTTGATAGCTCTGCTGGTATGTTATCTATGTGACGTGCTCACATGAATTAGTTTATGCTGTTACCTAGCAGCTTGAATGATACCTCCAATGTTGTAGTGGCATGAATTTCATCTCAACAGAATGTGAATATAACTTGTGTGGTCATACCTACATGTTTAATCTTTTCAGTATTATTTTGTGGTTCACAATCTCTCAACACTTATTTTTAAAACAATAACATGATTTAACACTTTTCACACTAAATTCTTGTTTGCAGGTGAAGACCAGCCAAAGCCAAAGGCCTCCAACCAGGTAAATCTCAAGTGTAGTGTAAATGTTGCTGACTTGTAGTTTCGAGGAGTTGCTTTCTCTTTAGTTCTATATGCTTTATGTGCTCACAAATCTTAATTTTCAACACCGATAAGATTTTATGGCTACACAGTAATAATAAAAAGTTGGTGACAACATATTGTTACTTCAACCTAATTTTTGCCCAAGCATTTTTATCTGGTTGTTGTGGAGAAACTCTGCGTTATTCAAACAGTAGAGAGGTTTTTTATGATTCAAGATGGCCATAAATTCATAACATTTTCTTTGTATAAAGCCATTTCAGCAGTTTAAGTGTTTTGTGGCTAAACTAATAAAATGTCCAAGCATGTGCATTTATTATTAGAAGACTTGTAAGAACATTGTCGCTTCTTTATTAGATTTTGTCTATCAATGTATTCAAACACCTCAAACATATTTCATGTATAGCCTTAGAATCTATACTATGGTTGTTGCAGATAACTCAACTAACTCTGGATGCAGTGGCCAGCCCGACTCCCGGGTTTGGCCTCAACTCCTACAAGTGTACCACGTGTGACTTTGCGACTGACACGCGAGAGAGACTCAACCACCATCAGAAGATGGCTCACGCCGCGGAGCGGCCCTACAGCTGTGAGTACTGTGACTACACCTCCAAGTATTCCTGGAACATCAAAACCCACGTGGATAATGTTCACTTGAAGACCAAGAGGTTCAAATGTGCTCACTGTGACTTTGCATCTCCTCAAGCCTGTCTCCTTAGACGCCATGTGAGCCGAGTGCACACCAACGCCCGCGATGTCAAGTGCCAGTACTGTGATTATCGCACAAACCATAAGGACGTCCTCAGACGCCATGTTCACATGAAGCACACCGGTGATTTTGATCATAAATGTCCGTACTGTGCTTTTGGCAGAGATGCTAAATACGAGGTAGAAGATCACATCAATGCAGTTCACCTCAAGAAAGTCATATATCAGTGTTCGGAGTGCAGTTTTCAGACGTATCGTAAAATCACTCTAAAAAGTCACCACAAAGACCATGCGTCTAAGCCGATGCTTTCCTGTCCCAGTTGTAACATGAAAAGTATATATCCATCTACTCTAGCCAAGCATATCCGAGATAATCATCCGCAAATTCCCATGCCGGAAGAGCTTAAAGATGTGAGACATAAGATTGAGCAGAGGAACATTGCGTCTGGAGATGTGGATTACACTCCTGTGATGATGTGTAGGTGTAAACTGTGTGATTTCACCTGTGAGAAAATCGTGACACTAAAAGCTCATGTCAGAAAAGCACACAATGCGAACTCACGTCATAGCTGCCCAGTTTGTAAAACTGGCTTTGCAAATAAACGTAACCTTACCAATCATATGACTAAACAACATAACATAAATAAAAACAGTCTATCAAAGAATCAATTCACAAGTAATAAGACTGGAATCGGCGACGAAACAATCAATTTAGTAGATTCTGTACCCTTACCAACTTTAAACTTAACTGACTCTGTCCAGACAGAGGGTACACTGACAGATGTCGACAGCGCTGTGTGTGGTACACGCAGTTTAATGACGACAAATAATATTGCTGCCAGTGAAGGAGAATTCTCTGTGACAGGTCCTAATCCTCAGGTTGTTCTAAATTTTCATCCAAAGCAATCCAACAATTTGAATAGCCAATCAAATGACACCGTCATATTTATTGAGGAGACAGAAACACTGCTAGATTCAGTTTCTCACTAGCAATCATGTGTAAATCATGAAGCTTACCTATAGACAAACTATATACAACATGCAATATGTCAGTTTATTTTGAAGAAATAAAAAATTGTAAATATATTTTTATATGTGGGCAAAATTTTAAACAGACGATATACTCTTATATTGTATTTTGATTAGGGATTACTATAAGAACTCCATGACTAAAAACAAAAGTGACTTCAAATTTAGATGCTTTCAAAAATATACTTTTTTTTAAATTTGTGTATAGTTGGAAAAAAATGGTATTGCATTTTTCAGATCAATATTCTAAATAATAAATCTTAATGTTGTTGAGCAAAGTTAAATAAAAAAATAATTAATACACACACGTGCTCGCTCGCTCACACATACATTTATATACACATGTATGTATGCATGTATATATATATACATATGTAAGCATGCATATATGCATGTATGTATGCATGTATGTATGCATGCATATATGCATGTATGTGTGTATGCATGTGTGTATGTATGTGTGTGTGTATGCATGTGTATATATGAGTCATTTTAAAATTTATTAAATGAAATATTCAACATAAAGAATGGTTTTCATTTGTTTAGATGCATGTGATTGGATCCCAGCTTTTAGATTACCACCAAAAAGCATGATTATAATATATCAGGAAGTGTATGTGTAAAATTAATACCTAAGCTAACACGTACTAGTCATAACAAAGAGAAATTGTCATTTCCATAACGTCTGTATAAAAGGGAAGTTAAGGTTTTTTTGGATATACGTACAGTTTTACACAAGTTTTGAAATTCTTGAAATAAAAATATTATTGCAATGAAAATGTGTTTAATAAAATAGATTTAAAAAGTAAAGAATTAAACAAGATGCACATAATAAATAACTATTGCATAAAGGTTGAGGATGTTGACTCATAGTAGATCAATAAAAAATCAGAATTATACTATGTTAATAATTTAGTAAAATAAAATACACATTTCATTTATACAGGCTTAAACTAGAAGCTATCCCACAGGTCTGTGCACTTGTACATAATTTATATTATTTATTAGCTAACTCCACATCTTTTTAATTACTTAATTCTGCAAAATAACTAAAAACTTATAGAGCATAGAATATTCATGCAGTGTGTAAACGTGGCATGAGAGTAAGTGTACAAAAGCATTTACTCTGAGCTTATTAGAATAGACTGATCAGTCTCTAAATTCATAAATTAAACTTTAGGTGAAGTAGTGGAGAAATTGAGATAGCCCAAGTTCTTAAATTTGTTATTAAATTTTGGTTTGGGGCGCTGGTTGAAATTCTGGTGAGAACATAACTTCTTTTACTATATTCTAATCTGGAATCGCAGGCTTTTCTTAATTTTTCCATTACTGCACCTGCCTCCACTGTTTAGATGATTTTGCTGTTTTTACACATGTAAGGATCTGCAGGCACGAGTTGCATTTCAAAATCATCATGTGGCTTAAAAGTTGTCAATCAGCTTTTTTATAGTTTGAAACAAAATCATGTAACCAAATTATGCAAAATTTATAAACTGTAAAACTCCTATTAGCTTGTTTTACAGTTAATCCAATTTGTTTAGTGGGTGTTACCTGAAGAAAATCTGTTATACTGAAGGAGTTGTTCTACCAACACAAACTGCTGTCTTCACTTTTGAAAATCTTTGTAGAAAGTTCTGTCTTAATGTTGAATTAGCAATGATATAAATAAAGAAGTTACCAGTGTGGTTACAGCTTTGTAATATGTTTGCAACTTTTCTCAAATGGGGCAAATTCGTGCTTGTATTTGCAATAATTATCAGGTCCCGAATTGTCTGAAAATAACATAATATGTATTAAAAAAGTTATTATTTTTAGCGCAATTCTTTAAAAATATTTTCATCTCTATAATGTATTTTAGGAATATTTTGACTATACTTTAATAGAGCTGACCATGAACCTATTGGGTTAAATGAATAGAAGTATTTATATATACAAAATCTTAATTTTAACAAAGTTTAAAATTAAAAACACAAATCTGCATCAAAGTTTATATCTTTTTCACCAGTCTGTCACCCAATCACTATGCAAACAGCACAAACTTTTTTTAAGCACTGAAGTATAACAGCAGTAATAAATTATTTTTCTCATAGTAAGAAAAACAGGTAATAATTATAAAAAAGGAAACTATCACACTACGTACTATAAACAAGAAAAATTGAAACTGCTAAAGTAGAATTGTATATATAGTTTGAAATATTGTTGCAGCAAACAAAACAGTTGAAATTACTGTTTAGTGATCTCTTTATGTACATGCGTTGGTACATTTAGTTAACTCAGGCTTATTTTGTAGTACTTCACACTGTATATGCATATTACTTATATATATATATATATATATATATATATATATATATATATATATATATATATATATATATATATATATATATATATATATATATATATATATATATATATATATAGGCATGGCTAATTGATAAGTTATTACCGCTGGTAGATAGGTGATTATGAAGAATGTCAAAGTCAACAGTGAGGTGAAGGTCAACTTCCTCTGTTCCTTTACTCTCTCTTCCAGTTGTGTTCTGGTAATAAATAGAGAAGTTAAATAAATAGCAAACTAGATGACATTAAATTGAAATATGACAGCACATCGACATGTACTTACTGACTTAGCATTCCTTTAATCTTAGCATGACTTCTACCAAACTGTATTAACAGCATTACTGTCAACACTAAACACAGAGCCATGGGTAAAATTTCAACTATTATTGGATAATAAGTCCTTAGTGCAAAAGGTGAAAATCTTCCAAACCTACAATAGCAAATTTATATGTTATAATCATAATTACTGCTTACAATATGTGCTCCCACTTTGCAATTGATTACAAATATGCATTACATCATGTTATTTTGTTAAATCTCTGCCATACAGCATCAAAATATCAATTCAATCTGTCTTTTTTAAATTCAATAAATGAGCAGCCATAAGTGTTTGCATCTTGTAGTTATGTTTATAATTTGAATCATATAATTTATAACTTTATATACTATAAAAGACTATGTAGACTGCCAAATCATAAATGTAATTAAATAAAGTTTAGCAAAGCTCTTTAAAACTCTATCTATACTGTTTAATCTGCTTTCAAATTTAAATATCTATTTACACATTTTTACATCATATTTTTAGTTTTGAGTCAACTTGCCCTGCCAAAATCCCGAGCAAAATCAGCAGAACAAGACTGAGTATATAAATCAGGCTAATAGACACTTTCACTCTTCTGGCACTGGCATATATAGTAGCTTTCAGAGGGAAAGTAACCACTAGTAATCTAATGGTAACCATCAGTACTGCACTCCAGTTAGATATCTACATAGTAATAATGTTATTAGCAATTATTATTACTATAAAATAATATTATTTCAATGAGAAAGTTTTAGACATGTTTCAATCAATCTTCCTTCAATTAAATTTAAACATCATGTTGTATATGCTTCAAAACAGATCATGTGAATTATGCAATATTATAGTATCATGTGTCTGCATCTCAGCAAACATATACAGTAGTAATTAGCGCTACAAAATATTTGAAACCTTTTTATACCCTTGTTTTTCGTATTAATAAAAACTCTATGCTTATTAGTTTTAGCCAAAACAATTTCTCTACATAACAGGAGTATATTCTACATTGTAGCAAAACTCAAATCTTCTAAAAGTATATTATATTATCATACTCAGTCCTATATATAAATAATACATTAGAGGAAAACTGTACTTGCTTTCTTATATCATGAAAACTACATTGCCCGTACACCCTTTTCATACTGTAGGTATATTCATTAAACTTTGTACTTTTAATATGCATGATAAAAAGAGCGAGGTATAGCAAAGGATTTTCAAACATTTTTCCACTTGGCAGCTGTAATTACAATCTAAATATTGATGATTTTTCACTCACAGTTACAAATATGAGCATATTATCGCAATGCCAAACCATCTCTTATAATTGATTACAGATGCAAATTGCAACCTAATAATCGATCTATAAAGACTAAAATTATATAATATATACAATATATATTACATACTTATTGGTGCATCATGACAGTAGAAGACTCTCTAAAAGGAAGCTAATTTTCAATTAATGTATGCTTTAAGAAGTTATAACTTACACATATGAATAGCTCCATGACAAGTTGCATAGAACCCAGTGACACGATGTGATTGATTATGGCAGCCACTGGGTGTGATAGATACACTACAGCTATGCAGACAGATGGAATGTTTACCTATAAAACATAATCATGTATTATAATAATAAAAGAAATAATATTATGATTAGTATCATTAGAAATGAGTTACGTGTTTATTCCCTCCTGGTAAATATCAGGGTGCTTTGATGTTGTTTTTAAGTTTTTACAGTTTTTAAATATTTTTCAATGACAGCTGAAATTTAAGGCTGAATTATTTTGCAGAAAGCTTTATTGATAATATTAAAATCTGATATTTGTTCTTTTGTTACTTTTTCTACAAAATTTTTCTACTTAAATTTCAAAATTTTTTATTGGCTATGTGCAGAATGGCTAACAAGCAACCAGTTCTGCAAATAACTTGCAAGAATAAATAAATAGAATAATATTTGAATCAAGGAGGATAGCAAAAAATGATTCATCCTATACTTCGCATAATAAAATATTTGCAGATTTAACTCAATTTGCCAGGCAGTGATTAAGGCACCAGATCATGCAACATGCAGGTACAAGTGTGAAGACTGCTTTTAAGCATTCATCAATTAGACCCTTTTCTAATGTCCAGATACTCCCTTTACTGTGGAGCTGTGTCCTCCCAAAGTGAATTGGTTAAACCTTTTTATAAAGAGCAAACTCATTAAAAATTGAAAGTTTAAATCCTAATTATGCTATAGAATTGCTCTTTTAGGAGATAGATATTTTGGTATAAGCACACATATTAGCAGCTCACAAAAAAATTCAAAAGGATTGTTTTTGGTAAATTGATGATTATTTGTGAAGCCTCTTTTTGATGAAACAACATAGGTATTGGCAATAACAAGGCTTCATGGCTGACATAAAGTTCAATAAATTAGATAGTATCAAACTTTCCCAGTTGAGCTAGACAATATTCATATCTTATTTGCTTTAGTAAGAAGCTGAAAGTCCCATGACAAACAGACTTCAATAAAATTTTACTACATGCAACAAACACAGTATATAATTGCTTAAAAAAAAGGCTTGCCATCCTTACCATTAAATCAGCAACAGCCATTCCAAGAAGTATTTTATATGTCACCTGTTCTATAGACATGGAAAGTGTGACAATGTTCAGTATGTTGAGAACTATTCCTTCAAAATAGGTAAAAAGTAAGTTTATTTAATATTACTTTTAATCTAATGGCATAGTATACACTCTATTCTATCACATACCTACAATATTATCATTAAATAAGTTAATTCCTATATAAATCCACTTTTGCTATGCAAAAGTTTTCAGAATATGAAAATATTTGTATTTTGTAGCATTATACTCAGTTTCACATCACAATTGTAAAAAGTAAAACACTCAAGTCAGTTTCGCATATATAAAATATTCAAAAGTTGTAGTTGCAGGAGTACAAATAAAATTGAAATTAATGTCACAGTATATTGTCACTACAGGAACTTTCAGATCTGCTATTACTATCTTTTGACTATAATCAAACATATACAATATAATATATAATATGTAATATTTTCTTACCCAGAGTTGCCAGAAAGCATATAACATCAAATATTTCTGGTTCAAACGGCAGTTCTAGATCTAAAAATATGCTTACAAATAGCAATGACATAAAATCTGCAAAACTTTATAAATATTGCTGTTAAGTAGTTAATGATCACTTATGAGAGAGCAGTTGCAATACATATTTACAAATTTGCAAGCTTGTAGTAGTTTTCCTGGTTTGATTGGCATTTAGAACTTTGTATTTAATTATGTAATTTACAATAGATTAAAAGCTACTAACTGTAAGTGTTGAAACAGTACATTTCTCACCTGTCGGAATAGTACTGATCTCTATTATGTTCAAGGTTTGGTTGTATATATCCTCCATGATTGAGATACAACTGCTACTGCCTTATATAAAGCCACTTTACAAAGAAGTATTTAATAAAATGTATGTGTGTTATAGAGTGTTAGACATTCAAATGACTAAATCTGTAAGTTATGTAGTTATGCTGGTCTGGTGCTGCTGCAGACACTTATTAAATAACTGAAATAAATGCCACACACCTGCATGAATAATAATGGTGAGTATGGAATGTTGTGTTTTCAGTAATATTATATATAAAAAATAACTTTCAACACAGCACAGGTTTTAACCTTTTAAAAAGGCTCTTTTGAGCTTTATATTAATTATCTATTGCGCGTATTGTGGCTATGATTGTGAGAGTTGTCAGCCGCTACCCGAACAGAGTAGAGAGGAGGTTATGAGTATTGTGAGAGTTGTCTACGTATTTTTAAATCCGGCATAAACAATCACATGATGCAAGCGCGATTAAGCAAGTTATGTATTTATACCATGAATACGGAAAATAGTTTGAGATATAAACTGCACGCAAATATTTACTTTTGATAAACTTTTTAAAGTGTTGCTTATGTTACGACAATATCAATTGCGGCAGTTTTTCATGTATAACTAACTTGTTAGCGTTGACCGCTTCACTTTCCAGCTACAAACAGGACGGTTTATTACAGGTAGGAGATCATTGCTAAGAGATGTTTGATATCTTAATGTGTATAGCATATACAGAAACCTCTCAAAGAGAAGACGTTATTGTAGCTCATCTCATTAATAATAACTTCAATTTTTTATGTGTGTAGCAATTCAAAATGAAAATTTTTACGTACATTTTTAGTAATTACAAAACTTAAACTGACGTTGACGCAATCACAATGGCAGAGTCACAATCTAAAAGTAAATTTTTATCACTCTGACTATCACTATGACTATGAGTATGAGCTTATCCTGTTCCTATTACCATTGCATTCAGCATTGGCATTGTCAATCATTGTGATTGGGCTTGGCGGTTGGCCCTGGGTAATAATAAGTATAATAATAATAGTAATACTATAAGTATAACTAGTACTGTAACTGTAAGTTTAAGTATAAGTGTTATAGTACTAATTGAGTAATACTAAGTCTAAGACTAATACTTAATAGTAATACTAATACTAGTTATAGTGTAATACTATTTAGTATTTAAGTAATATTAATTCAGTAATTGGCTAATACTAATACTAATAGTAATACTAATACAGTAATGCTAATACTATAGCATTAACTATAAATCGAAGACTTGGACTAAGTATTTTTTAATCATCAATGAAATATCTCAATTTTTATACTAATACTAATAGTATTACATATTAATCATATTTATTTTGATATAATTCAATTTGTGCCCCTAAATAAGTGAATGTAGAACAGATATTACGTCATATTCAAATTATTCATCTTGATTGTATTCACTTTCAGTATGCCAGCAACTAGCAAGTATGACTATTAGCTACATTTAGTCAATTAGTGAAATGATCATTGGTGTGCCATACTAGCGCCTGTAATTCTCTCTTTTAATAAAATGTGATGGCATTTGTTGGTTAGTAAATGACAGTTGCTGCTGTAAAAAATTTGATTTAAAAATTAGTTTATACTTGAAAGAGAACTGATCTTAGTAGAATCATCAACTCATGCAACTTGTAAGTTTTATTTTTATAATCATTCATGAAATAAACAGTGCTGAGTTTGATTAAATTTTAACTTAGTAGTAGTTTATAAAATATGTTTTATGCAGAAATATTTTTGTTTCCTGACATTGAATTTACAGCTTTGGATCATTACACTCTTTAACCATTTCTCAATAATTGTTATTGCTTTTACACTGTACTCTCAGTTTGTTGAATATGTTTTCTTGTATACAAATAAAATGGCACATGGCATGTATTGTATTTACAAAAAGAGCCTGCAAAAATTATTTTCTAAAATTTCACTCAATTTCTCAGTATCTAGTTGAGTTCTCTTTAGCCTTGAGGTTTATCTTCACTTACAACTTAGAGTACGAGTATTCAACTTACTTTACTGTATATTATAAATAGTGAATCACTGCTAAATTGTTGCTGCCTTGTGCGTCAGTGGCCTGTGTCTTGTGTATTACTGACTATCAGTGGCATCATCAGCATTTTAACTAACAATGTCAGTTCGATACTTTGGAGTAACAGTAAACAGGACATCAATCAGACTTGGGCATTATTTATTAAGCTACTTACTTTAAATTCTAAAAGCCGTCTTCTTATCGACTAATACTTGCCTCAAGTTTTAAAGTCGATATATTAATATTTAAAACACTCAATGCTATGCTGCGTATATCACTCATCATTGTTACTAGTACTGTTCAAATCTGAATATCTTTTAACTCAAACCGTTATTTTAGCGCATCTTTTTTGATCGACATTTTCACATGATTTATTTTTGCAATCTTATGTAGTTGTGTGCTAAAATGAGTTACATAACAACTGTATTTCTTGTAGTGTATGTACACTAGTACTACAATGGAAGAAAAAACTGAGCTACTGAATCCTTATGCCACTGAGAAGTTATCTCCCAAACATCTGGAGTTGCTTTACCCTGCAGTTTTCTATAAGTCAGATGAGGAGTTGTCTCTCCATCTCTCACGTAAGTCGTATGAGTCATAGGGTATGTTGCATGGCTAACCAGTTGTCTAAATGCGCCTCAAGTTGTGAATTGCTAAAAAATATCACCTGAAGTAGAGTTTCTGTAGGCTTTTCACTTTATATTATGATATAACAACTCTGTATGTTGTTTTAAAACGCAGTAGAGATTGATGGCTCAAATTTGATATGCATTAACAATTATTCTGAGAGATTTATAAATAAATATTACAATATCTAATGACAAGATTAACTTGGCATTGCAGAGGCATGTCTAGTGGAGCGATTGTCCTGGGAGGGGGATAAAGCTATTGGCGAGACAGCTTTCTGGCTGAAGGTGCTCAGCACCCCTCAGACTGAGTATCTGAAGCAGCAGAAGAAGCTCTTCAAACTCGCAATCACTGAGAGATGCAAAGACATATGCGATACTTATGTAAGTTATTACTGGGCAGCTGTTTTGAACTGATATTCCATTGACTAATGAATCAGTCAAAATGCATTCTACAGTAAGCAAATGCTGAAAGGATTTTTGTTTGTTATACATACATTTACAATTATAAAAAGGCACAGGTTGCTCTGGCATCTATTGACGTATTGCAAAGTTCACTGCATCTATGTTTTTATGTAACAATAGAATAGTCCGGGTCTTGGTCTGCCACCGGAGGTGATAACTCTTAATATTCGGGGCAAGCAAGGAGAGCCCAAGTCTCCAGCCGCTGTCCCCATGTTGGAAAAGAGGCCGCAGTTGAAGCCCGTCATACGAGTGACTACTGGTGATAATGGCACTCAGGTCGGGGTGCTGACCACAGTTCCGGGTGCGTATTGTAGACTGTGATCTGTGAGTTCAGCTTAGCCTGTGTTAGTAGAAAATCATGAATAGAGAAGGTAACTCACAGTAAGTACTCACAGTAAGTACTCACAGTAAGTACTCATAGTAAGTACTCATAGTAAGTACTCTGTAACTCACGGTAAGTACTCTGTAACTCACAGTAAGTGCTCTGTAACTCAGAGTAAGTACTTACAGTATGTACTCTGTAACTGATGTGTATTCTGTAGAGACTGTGGACACTCCGGTCACAGATCACATAATAACTGACAACGAGTGGGAACTTATTGAGAAACACCTCAACGAAGGCGTCACTGAGGCTGCTGCTGCCGCCGCTGTTACTCAGGTCAGCATTGTAAACATTTACTTGACTCACTTGATAATGATGAGTGTTTATTGTGTTGCATGGAAGTAATAATTTCCGTCACTTAGTCTAGTAGTGCATGGGTGACTGGGTTATACTCTGCAATGTCCTCTGTAAGAAGTTATATTGATTGTATTTTTCTGTCTCTCTTTACATGTTTATCTCAGGTGCATGTTGTGTATTTCTGTTGCAATAACCATCAGCTTTGTGTGTGATTTTGTAGGCGTCGGATTTCGCCAGCCCCACCCCAGGGTTTGGTATAAAGACATACAAGTGCCGGCATTGTGAGTTTGCCTCTGACAATCGAGCGGGGCTAAACAGACACCAGAAGCTGAACCATGCTGACGAGCTGCCGTACAGCTGTGACCGCTGTGACTACACGTCAAAGTATGCGTGGAGCGTCAAGACCCACATCGACAGCGTTCACCTCAAGAGCAAGAGATTCAAGTGCCCTCTCTGTGACTACGCGACGTCGCAGGCTTGTTTCTTGAAGCGGCACACGCTCAGACGTCACAACCCGGAGAAGGGGGCCTACAAGTGCACGTACTGTGACTACGCTGCCCACCACCCCAACAGTCTCCAGCGCCACATCAATCGACAGCACACGCATAATTTTGCTCACAAGTGTCCGTACTGTGACTTTGGCAGAGACTGCAAGTACCTGGTGGAGGACCACATCAACGCCGAGCACCTCAAGAAGGTCATCTACCAGTGCTCTGAGTGCAGCTTCCAGACGTACAAGCAGAGAGCTCTCAAGAGTCACCACAAGACGCACGAGAACAAGAGTGTGATGCAGTGCTCTGAGTGCGAGTTCAAGTCTGTCAGCGTGTCCGGCCTCACCAAGCATATGAAACAAGAACACCCGGACGTTGACGCTAAGGCTACGGTTGCTGGAACTAAGGGCAAGAGAAGTCTAGCCTCTGTCGTCCAGCACGACGGTGACGAGTACACAGCCGTGGTGATGGGGAAATGCAAGTACTGTGATTACGCCAACGAGAATCTGTTGAAGCTAAAGGCCCACGTAAGGAGATACCATAGGAAAGGCAACGCCCAGTGTCCTCACTGTCCATTCACTGCCATCACCAAGATCTCTCTGGCCAAACACATCAATAACAAACACGCTGCTCTAGTGGCCACTACCGATGATGCCGCAAAGGATGCTTCTGCCAACGTTCTTCTTAGTGCTGATGCTGTCACCAACAGCGCTGTCACCGAGACCTTTGCTGCCGAGGGTATCGCTACTGCAGAGGACGCATTCTCAGCGAGTATCCCTGCCGGGAGTTTGGGTGAGGTCGCAGTGGAGGGCGGGGGTACTGTGACAGCGCAAGTAGCGTCAGTTGTGAATCAAGCTGATCTGCCTACAGTCTCCTTTGTCGAGGGGTCGGATGGTAACATCATAGTAGTTCAGAGTGCAGAGTAGTGTGATGGAGACTACATTGTATTTATATTCGTCTTATTTAAGTTTTGTTTTATACATACAAATGATTATTTTAATTGTAATCAAATTGCCAATGAGTGATTCATTTCTATATGATGATTTGATGTATATAGCTCATGTATATAGACCAAATAAATCAAAATTACATTTTGTTAAATGTTTACAAAGAAATGTTTTTTTAAGTTAAATAGATTCAACTTAAAGTACCTTCACACTGTACAGCTAACTCATGCTGTTTGCTTGATAATACAAAACTCATAACTTCTAGAGTTATTTGAACGCTCTGGCTTAAATAACCAAATCATTGCTTTGCCAGAAACATGAGCTTCTTCTGTTGCAAAAGTTCGGGCAGGCGCAATGATACATTTTTCTGTGTTGTAGACTAGACAAATCTTAATCAGTGCCCAGTATTTATTTATGAACCTCAGATTATAGCATGTAAAACTATATAAAGCAACAGTTCATTACATTGTTTTTTACATATGTGGTTCAATTCACTCTTCTGTTACTTCTGCTCCCCACTTTTGGTCTGAGTGTCGGCAACTTCAGCTCTAAAATCAAATTCAATTTTTACACGAGTTGCTTTTTCGAGGTCAAAAAATTGGTTTTTAATTTAAATATAGTGTTATATTGTGGTTTTTAGGATGCAACAAGCAAATGCAGCATAGCACCTTTATCAACAGCTGTTGATAAAGGTTAAAGCTTCAAGTGTGGCATATGAAAAATAATCTTACTGTGTGCCATCCTTTGTTGGGTGCATTTCAAACCTTCGAGTATTTTCATTAAACTTTATTTCCAATTCTTCTCGGTAATGTCCTTAAAAGCAATACCAATATTATACTAGATGAGACACAATAGAAACTGTACAATCATGTTGGATGCAGTAAAATAGATGAAGAGTATTATAATATGTGGACAGTTACTGCTGTTGGAGTTGTCTGACCACTGTAGTGCTCATTAGACTGTTAACTGTCAGATTACACACTCTCCTTAATATACATAATGTAATACATAATTTATATAATATAACTTAATATATCACTTATATAATATAACATAATGCAATATACCATTCATATATAATCTAATGCAGTATATTAATTCATATAATATAATACAATACATCATTCATATATATAATATACTTACTATATTCCGGCAACGTATGCTCCTCAATAAATCTCTCTAATTCTCCCTCCTCAGTCAAAGCGCAGAATTTGTAGTCATTACTCAGCTGCTCCACTTTCCAACCCAATAAATCCATTTCATTTTCCAAGACCTGGAACATCAGCAAACGTAATGCCACTGATTGTAATTAGTATAAATTACTCTCATGTAAAAATAACTCTACATCAACTCAGCAAACACTACTTTTTAAGTTCTCTTACAGCAGGTTCATTCTCCCCTTTCTTATCCTTGGTTTTATAAATTGGAATTCGACCTTGAGTCGTGCACTTGTTCATTGCAGGTGATAAAGTCTTCATGTCTAGTCGCTCTTTGTTGTAGTTGTCTCCTCTAGGGTGAGATATGCTTGTAGGTTTTACCTGCTGCATCACAAGTAATATATGTGTGTATATATAATAACAATATATTAAAATAGCAATATATAATAGCAATATATAATAAATATTGGTGTTATAATATAACACAATCAATATTCTTCTAATAGTATAATGGTATTATGTTTACAATAACTGATATGTTTATAACAATTAACATGTATATGACAATATTGTAGTAACTATGATAATACTTCGTAAATAAAATAGTAAATAGATAATGAATAAATACTAGACACTCTATATAGGCCATATAAAATATTTTTAACTATTTAAAATATTTTTTTATGAAAATACTATTCTAAAATTTACAAATTAATATGTCAGACAAGCAACAAACATAGCAATACAGTAAACTTTCTACTGCGCAATACTCACTGGGAAAGCCAGAGATTCTGGAACATGTGGTGTTTTACAGAGATTATCCAACTCTGTTTCTAGTGTCTTCAATCTTCGTCTGGGACTGCCACAAATATTCTTCAAGTCTTTAGTCGTTTTTTCATTGTCTGTCCACGGCAAGGAATATTCTGCAAATGGCTTCGTAGGCTTTGTAAGTTTTACTTTTCGAAATTCTGTCAAAATATTTTAACAAACATTTAACCTGTTAAACAAATACACATTTATAAGGTAACTTATTGGATTTCAACTGCCTCTCTCGAGCTGTGTTTGAGTTTATGTAAATGATGGTTTTACTATTCCACTAATGTTTATAGCATGATATATATTACTTTGGAGTTTTTTCAAGTGTAAAGTATAAAACTCAATAAAGTAGAAAACAGTTTCTGGTGTATCCACAAAGCATATCCGTGCAACAACCACCTCCAGTTTTATTAGTGGATACAAACATTTCCTCATCTAGATTTTTATTTTGTTTCAAGCTTTTTTTATCACTGCCCAATTCTTCATCAGAAATATCTCTTGGTTTAGGCAGCCCAGAACATACAGTAGCGTATAGAGTAGAAGTCCAAGACAACAGTCTTGGGTCATCAGTTGAAAACATTAGAACTACAGAGCTCAGTGTTCCTCAACTGACTTGAAAGGTTAACCAGGCACTAC
The DNA here is from genome assembly GCA_964035545.1 of Bugula neritina. NCBI lineage: Eukaryota > Metazoa > Bryozoa > Gymnolaemata > Cheilostomatida > Bugulidae > Bugula > Bugula neritina. The sequence goes on from OZ037771.1 coordinate 7,862,767, forward strand.
AAAGCCTGTTAACCAAATGTGCAGCCCTAACAGCTCAGAAATTATGTCTACTGTTGGCCTTAACACCACAATAAAAGAATGTCATTCCTTCACAGTAGCATTGTTCTGTGTAATGCTCAGTCATTATTATTATTATATATAGCGACTTGATTGTCAGACAATCAACTGGACTTAGGAGCAGTAGTGGAGAAATTGAGATAGCCTAAGTTCTGTAGTTTTATTATTAAATTTTGGTTTGGGGCGAGGTTTGAAATTCTCCCGAGAACATAACTTCTTTTGCTACATTTTCAATCTAGAACACAGGCTTTTCTCAATTTCTACATTACTGCACCCACCTCATCAACTGAAGCTACACTACTGAGATTTTCACAAGCACATAGCCTTATATAAGGGAAACATTAGTATACTAATAGTCAGCGTACCGTTTGACTTATCACCCTCTCCATCCCTTCTGCTCTGTGCTGTTCTGGTTGCATTCTCTCTGGAACTACTCATTTCTGCCAACAAATTATTAGTAAATGTGTCCAGGTCTATTTCCTCAAGCTCCGGCTCTTCCGTCCAGTCATTACTCACCGAGTCCATGTTAACTGCAAACGTGTGCGCATTACCCGACACATTTCCTGTCAATAAAACAAAAATAAGGATTTTCGTGCCATAAGCATAAGATTCTATACATTGTTCGACAAGCCATGCTTCTGAGAACAGTGTTTACTAGACTCACTACATGTTATTATGCTGAGTTTCTACATAAAGTTGTTCAATACATGTATTTAGATTCTATACACCTGCAATCCAGAACTTTTGTATCATCAGGGATTTCTTGAAACTTACTGTTTCTGATACACATAAATATATCATGTGCACCAATAAGCTGTTTCACCAAAAAAGAAAGTTTTTAATGAATGCATTATATCAGGTTTAATAACATCGATTTTGCATGGTTATTTTGTCTTCTAGCATCTCATCCATTATAATGATGCAAGCAAGTGCTGCAACTGCTAAGAATATCAACTGGTAAAAATGAACAGCAGTTAGATACAGTACCTTCTAGAGACTCTATTATAGAAATTGACTTGAGCAAGTATTTCGAGTACTTGGAGCACTTAAATTTCTTGTCACTTTGCATGCTGCAAGATGACACTTGCTACAGAGCAGCACAACTACACAGCGGGAAAACGTTACAGCAAGCACTGCATATATTCCGCCATCTTGTAAACTCCAAGTTTCAACAATAGGATTTCGTGTTTACGCTCTTTATGGCAACAATTGAAATTTTTGATCAATCAGATTTTATATTCAGCACTGAAGTGTTTAGTATTTGATAATAATAAACAATGCCATCTAATAATAGAGAGTGCCAACTAATGATAGTCAATACTAAATAATAATAGACAATGCTAGCTAATAATAGACAATACTATCTAATAATAGACAATGCTATCTAATGATAGACCATACGATCTAATAAGTATTTGAGAAGAGAAAGATTAGACTACTTTCCTAATTAAAAAATAATATAAAACATGCAGAATATTTTAATTAACTAGTATTGAAAGCTTATATAATTTATCCATTACAATGTACTCATATATTATCTTATACTTGCTTTTCAGAAGAATAATTCTTTGCTACCTGAAAAAATCTGATGAAATTAACAGCATGCATTCAACGCCTTTACACTTGTATTAATTTACTCAAATTAGTCATATTGAACTGTAGGCTATATAACAACCCATAGCCCAAAAGCAGCTGAAAATACAGTCTAGGACTAACCCGCTGCATTAACCTCTTCATCGCTGCTACTATTCTCATTATTCTCTTCCTCGTCACTCTCCTCTCCCTCATCACTGGAGACATCAGTGCTAGCGTGTGCATCTTCACTGCTGTTCTCATTGCTAGCCATTCTCTCTGAGGAATCATCTCCCCCGTTCTTTCCTTCAGTCTTCTCCTTTTCCTCATCTTCCTCATTACCAGAACTTGCATCTGTACACAGAGTTACTATACATTGCACTATGTTTTTACTGCTTTGTTAATGCATGGTCAGAATAGAGGTCAAATTATTAGCCAACTTCATAATAATTAGAAGTTTTACTTTAGGGAATAGAAGAATTGAAAGTTGTGTGCTTAGATGATACAGGATCACTGTAGGTGGCATTCAGGGCAGTTCTTACATTATATTGAAGTTTCATAACATTTTCTTAACTTTATTCTTAGATAGAAGTTATTTATGTTGACCTTTTCAAATACACTACAGTAGAATACAGCGGTTTTATTATATGTGTTGTAATTAATTACATAGAACATGACACTGCTCTCTGTTATTGAAAATAAAAAATCTTACCATTTTATCCAGAAAAATGCATGCAGTCTGATAATATAATGTAATATAACATGACATAATATAACATAACATAATATAACATAACATAATATAATATAACATAACATAATATAACACAATATAACATAACATAACCTAATATAACATAATATAACATAACATACTATATATAATATAATATACTGTATATAATATAATATAATATAGTTCACTTGCTAACACTTGACTTACCTGATAGTCTACCTGATTCATTCACTTCAGTCAGAAAAATGGCTTTTTCCATTTCACTTTTGGCTGCAGGAAAAATTGCTGCTCAGTAACATCTAATAGTTTGTCAGTAGCAAGTAGGTTGTAGTATTAATAATAGTCAATTATACCAAGTTTAACTATTCATTACAGAAGGTATATTGAAATAGAATAAACTGTGATATAGGCTTAGTTTATTACAAACTTGGTAAACTATATTAACACCCACATGCATGCACGCGCACACGCACGCATGCATGCATGCACGCACACATGCATGCATGCACGCACGCACACATGCACGCACACACACGAACAAACACACACCGTAGCACATGCTTTGTATGGAATCCAATAGACGGCTTATTCATATAGGTTGTAATAAATTTTATGCAAGTTTTACACACCTCAGACCACTAAAATAGGGTTCTGATTCAAGACATTGCAATCTTTCAACTATATATATGATATAATATATTCACTCAACTAATGTCACAGCATGACTTCATTATTATATTTATATATTAATATATTAATATATAGGCTATCATAAAAACAAACCTCAATTTTATGTTAAAGGAATTATTTCATTCATCTAACCTGATTTGTATGGTTTTGGAGTTATCTCCTTGTTTAGCCTTAGGCCACTGTTACCAACTGACATAGCTGAGTTCTGTGAACAGAGGTGGTGCCCATCCATTGCTAAGTGAGCTTGGTTCCCTGCTAAATGTATCTGCATTCTCATTGCACTTGGTAGTTGATTACTCTGCAAGTTTATAATACTCGTATATATGCTACACAGCAGCAGCAACAGCAGCAACAGTAATAGTATTGGCAGTGAGATATATTATGTTAAGAGTTATAAATATTGAATGCCACTTGTTGCAGGGAATCTAGCTGCTATCAACTGTTGCAGGGAAAGCATGTAGCAAATGTGTTTCTGCAGCTATAACAATGACAAAACATTGGAACATTTAATATACAACTAGAGATGTAGTTCTATACTGTGTAAGTAAGCAGTTTATTATACATACAGCACACTTGTGCTCATGTGCTGTGAATATATTCACTCTTTACTAAATCTGTAACTCATAGAGACATAAAAGAATCATGTACATACAAGATATTTTGTTAACTACCAAACAATGTATATATTATATATAGATGTAGTCGTAGATGTTAGAGAAGTTGGCATACAGTTTTACAGATAGGGTGTTGTATAGCTTTATCCAGTTTTAAGGCAGCGTGTGTATATGTGGGGCTATTCAGCATGTTTGGTAGAACTCTGTTCAACTCACAGAGTATATTTTTCTTTCTAAAATGTGACAAATTCACCCAATAATAGCTGAAACCAAAGTGGTGGCATTTGTATATATATTTTCATTATACGGAATAAACAAGATGTAAATATAATATGTTGAAGTTACAGCAATGTACACAATGTAACATTATTATGCAATGTGTGTTTCTACCAGCTTGGCAATCACGGGCTTTCCATGTACCGATCTCAGATCGATCTTAGCGAGATCGATCCATGGAAAGACGCCACAGATCGATCTCCGTCGATCTGAGCTGGTCGGTCTGTAGAGCTCGAACTCAGATCGATCTCATGTCAATAAGACTATGGAAAGACGAAAGATCGATCTCAGAAGTAGAAAAAGACTGCCTGCTACAATGTTGTCTGCTAATAAAAATAAAAACTTATTGATAATTACTAAGCAAAGTATTAAATAATTATGATAGCCACCTTTTCAGATGCCAAAACTTTGACTTCCAGTACAATGATTAAGAAAACTCAATTATATGCAGTAGAAGGTAAAAAAATGGGAGAATTTAAATTGAATTTAAATGACTATTAAGACTTAGTTTCATTAGCTATTTTTTGTAATTTTAAGCCTAACAGTCCTGTAAGTTTATTAATAATCTGCAAAACAGCCATTAATTTTATATAAGTCGTCAAGCTAAAAAATTAAAATTAATTATTTTAAATTGGCCAAATTACCATACACTGAAAGCTTTGCTGCGTATAGTTTATAGCTGGGATTAAATTTTAGACTACGACCATTTTGTTTTCAACAGTAGTAGCTTTAATCACTCAAATAGGTGAACAAATTATACTTTCAAAGTATCCTTCACTTAAGAGGAGGCAACTTCGCGAGATCGATCTGACACTCTCATGGAAAAACGATCGATCTGAGCACATTTCTCAGATCGGTACATGGAAAGCCCGTGATAGCAAGTGGCATAGTATTTATGTAAAGCCTGGCCTAGTGTGACACAGGTCACGGGTTAAAGTCCAGGTCATTGGTGATGACAGGAAGGGCATCCTATTATACTTTATCCACTATAAAAACCCTCTAACCAGAATTGTATGAAGCACAATCCTTAGGCACTTAAAAACCCTTGTAAGCAGGGGCTCTAACATTAAGGGTGGTGACTTAAAACTAATGTATATAAGTGGTTCTTTGAATGTAAGTTTTGTAAGAAAGCTGATCAGCAATTTTAAATGAAATGACAAATTGAAATGATCGAATTGTATGACTATGAAAAATGTGGGATGTAGAGAAAGTGGCAGTCAACCCCCCCCCCTCGAGTTTTACTGTTTTACAATATAACTTACTCAACTACAAACAGCTTCCCGCCAAATATTTGAAGAACAAGAAAGTTGTCACCGAAGGACTTGCTCTTGTACCATATAATCACATTGCCATCTACTATTCTGGGAAATCCAAGGGAGATGATCTTCTTTTCACTTTTACTTTGCTTAACCATCACTCTTTCTCCGGCTATTTCCCCGATACCCACTTGAAAACAAGACAGATCTTCCCGCAGTTGCTATAAACACATAGCATTAGAATTATATGGTTAGCCAGAAATCTGTTTATAGTCTGTTGGGGGAGTTACAGATGCCTTCCTCAAGCTTTTTGTCAATTGAGATATAACTCATTAAAAATAGCAGAAAGTGTAAAAGTTACTTATCAAGACCTTGCTTTTTATTCATACATTGTATTAAAAGCATTAGTTTTTTGTTTTTTTTACTTGACACTGACAGTAGCAACATATAATGGTGTGTCGTCATGTATTCGTTGATAAGAAATATAATCATTGACAGCACTTTGCTAGTATAAAAATAATGTAAATGCACTTTCAAGCTCTAAAACTATTCATTGCTTAAAATTTAAACTAATTGCTGTGGCAATCTTCAATAAAAATACATTATCAGTGCATAAAATAATGTATCTTGTGTTCACGTGTGAACCCTTTCAACTTTCAACTTCAAAAAGTCGGCATTGAAACCAACTTTTAAAAACTTAGCCAGTACTAAAGGGAGGCCAGCTAGCGCACCTTTATTGTATCATCTTTTATCTGCAAGTCTAAGTTTAACTTCTCAGCCATGTAGACCACATCTGCAGATATTTGTTGGTAGTTCTAAAACAGAAACACTCATTGTATACATGAGGAATATTGTAACAAGTTACTAATTTATGCAAACTATCTGTTTTGAAGAATCTTCTTAAATTTTTGTTATAATTGTTATTTATATTCACCCATAAGATTTATACAAAGTTGTTAATATTAAAAAGTTTCCATGGGCTAAACTCAAAGGCAAAAAAACTACACACAGTTGACTGTAGCTAGTTTACGAGGCATTATCAGTGTTGTGGGTGCATTTATTCACTCACACGAATCTCAGCATCTTTGAGTCGAGTTAAGTCGTTTAATTCTTTCACTTTCTGACTGAACATGTCTATTTCTTGTTTATGGAACAGTTGCAGACGCTACAAATGAAGGACATTAAAACAGCTATCATATAGATAACTCATATACTACGTCTACTCGTGCATAGCTAAGCTGATTATGACCCTGAGTTAAAGTAACAGCTTTGAAAATAAGTTGTTCTTGTGGACTTGTCTTATATAAGTTCTAATACCCAGTACTAATTTTGCTGCTCTTGCACAAAATAGCTGAACTGAATTAATTTATTGCAGATTTTTATGGGAGTTTTCTATGTTTTATTCGAATGCGTGGAGAGTTTTTTAAATATTAATGTCTCACAGTTTATATTCGCAGCGATATTATAACTAGATAATATATTGAAGCTAATTAGTAGCATCATAATTGAATCCATTTTTATCTTCTAAAGCAGATAAAGTGAGAATGCCTTCACTTGAGAGTTGAAGACTCATTATCAGAATATAATAGACACCACTTTACGGTAATGACCTTAATACTAGCAAAGGCTGTAGCACCGACAAGAGAATAAATCTCAACATATATAACTGAACTATACCTGCAAAGTCTCTGATTTGTGATTCAAGTCCGACTCCTGTTTCATCGTTAGACACCTGAGTTGTGAGATTTCATCATGGTGGGCCATGTTGAGTTTCTGAATATAAATCAGATTACCTATTATCAGGTTATACACTACCAGATCATACACCACCGCCACCGCCACTGCCACCGCCACCGCCACCGCCACCGCCACCGCCACCGCCACCGCCACCACCACCACCACCAAACTAGGAAGCTTGAACTCACCCTTATAGCTGTGTTTTTGGCACTCAGTTTATTTAGCATACACTTTGTTGCTTTTTCAAAAGCTTGAGTCAGCGAGTATCTTTCCTTCTTGTATAAAGATAAGGTTTCATCTTTCAGCCGCAATTCATTGCTCTGGAAAAAAAAGGTGAGAGGGTGCTGCCGTAACTTCTGCATCTCCGGGTAACCTACCTTAACAGCTGGTCGTTCACATGCTAAGCTTATTGAAACTTATTGTTTTTGTATCTGTACTGCAAGGAGTTTACCATAACAAATAGTTTGTAATTAACTCACCTTTATTTCCAGGATGTCTTCGTATTCTTCTCTCATTTTCTTATTTTCCATGTTTAGCATGTTTATAGTTTCTAAACGTTCTTCAGCTAAGCTGATGGCCGCGTCTTTAGCCATCAACGCAGCTGTGTCATGTGACAAAACAAACTGTTATAATGAAAATAGGTTAGAAGCTGGCATCAAAATCACTGCTCAGATTAAATCAACATCAGTGATGTGCATTTATTCTTTTCCTGCCACCCGAACAGGACAGAGCGAAATAGGTGGCGATATACATCTATTTTTTATACATTCAACTGTTAAACTAGTCGTAGACAAGCAGCTTCTGCAAATTAATAGTGCTTCATGCGTAGTTTAGTGCTCAATAGTCATGTTACTATAACCAAACTTAGATCAAAAACATACCTAAAATTAGAAGCTTGAGTTGTGTAAAAATACACATTTTTTTCACTGAATAGAGCTATCCGTTTGTGAAATGAACTCAATATTTTTTATAAAAGTTTAGAAAAAAGTACTTCAAAAGATAAGGTAATATTATTATTATGCAACATAAATAAGGAATATTTTTATTGCCCATGAAATACCAACGTGATACTATGCTATGCAAATTTCAAATAGCAGCAACATATGATGGAAATTTTGACTGCCACTTAAGTTTACTCACATTTATGCAACATCTAAACTATAGTGTGAGAAATTGCCAAACTCGTATTTTTTGTATTTAGACTAACTATAAGAATGAGACAGGGAAAAAGACTTTAGTTCAGAAAAATGTAAATACTTTCAATCATACCTGTGAACGCTTCATAAAAATCTTCGCTTTGAATCTTTTGTTGTTTCAGCAAATGTCTAAGACGAGTGACTTCAGAGTTAGTACTTTCATAAGAGTAAGTGGATTCATCTACGTATCGGGTCGCGTTGGTCTGATAGAGTTTAACAAATTCTATAACAACTGATTGCTATTTACTTTGGTTCACAAAAATTTATTCTCAATTAAATTTAAATTGCAAGGACAAGAAATTTTTTACTGAGTAACAAAATTTATAAAGAAATGCATCCTAACTCACATTAGTATTTAGTGTCAGATCGTAAAGAGAGGGTGTTGCGATGGCGTTGTTAGTCACATTGCTATTGTCAACTTCAAGTTTTTCTTTGAATGCAACACATTTTCGAGCATTGGACTCGTTCCTACTGGCTGTCACATTGGTATTACTGTTTGTACAGTTTTGAGATGATGACAGGAAGAGAGATTCTGACGCAGCTGTGATAGGATTTAAGTTTGTAGTTTGGTCTGGTTGCAAAGAGAAACAGGGTACTTCAGTTTCTGTTGTGCCTGCATTGCAATCGGTAACTTCCTCGTCATCGTCTTCTGCAGCATTGTTGTTTCTATTCCAGGCGCCGCATCTTCTCTTCACAGCAGGGGTATTGCATTGCCCTTTCTTAAACCCTTCGGTCAGCAGAAAGCTTCTATATTGTTGTTTTAAATACTTCTGGTTTTTATTCAAATTTTTGTTGTTGACTACGGCTTCTAAATGACAGTCTACAACTCTAACTGCATCATTTTTCATTAATCTTCTTTTTGAATTCTTTTTAATTGTAACTTTTTTCTTTTTCTTTTTTTGATTAACCTGGGTTTGATTAATCTGGGTTTGATTGACCTGGGTTTTATTAACCTGTGTTTTATTAACCTGGGTTTTATTAACCTGGGTTTGGTTTGCTTTATTAGATTTAATCGGTTGTTTAACTGGAAGCTCATCTTCAACATCTTCAAATAACACTTCAGGCTCCAAAAGACATGAAAGCTTCTTATTCACTTCTGTTAGTAGATGAAAGTCGTTGAATGTGTTTAGTGTTGCTGCATTTAGAAGGTCACATTCCTGATCTTCTATGTTCTGGTACAGAGCTTCCGAGAGTGTTTTGGGGTAGAATATTCCGGTATAAGGGCTGAGATAGCATGCATTAAGATGTGGGTTCAACATTTTCGCTATAGTTAGTAGCTGAATGTTGTTTAAGTTGTTACCATTGCAGTTGTTGCTAGCATTTAATGGTTGGTTTGAAGTTTTATCAGGCTTTTTAGAAGATTTTGAACGTTTCAAGTGCAGAGGCGTGTTTTTCTTGGTGAACTGATCACGCCTGGAGTTTATGTGTGGGTGCTTAGATTTAGATTTCAATTTAGATTTAGTTGGCTGCCATGTTTTATAACGATTTCCTAATTGTTTACGCTGGGGAGAGTTTTTGTGAAAATGTTTAGGCTGCGTAATTGCTTTTTTACTCTTTCGAAATTTGGATAATGACTTAAATGTCCTGTTTGCCTTGAATTTTTGTGGATTGAATGATGAAAATCGTCTAACTTTGGACTTAGATTTGGCTACATGTTTTTGTTTACGAAAGTTGGAAGCTTTTTGCACTGAATGATGTCGAATGCCAGTAAGACGGGATTTGTGTGCTCTTGGTGAGTATGACCTTGACTTTATGTGAGATTTGATACGATTTCCATTTTGAATTGCTTTTAATTTTGAAGACTGACCAATAATGGGAGCATTGAGTACAACGACTGGCTCTTTGATGATGTGTTTCCTGTTAGCTGTCTGATGTGAGTTGACAGCGGTTTGTCGGCTGGTGACAGGTGCTACAGGTATGCCCCCAGTGCCTCTTTCAGGTTTTCTTTTATGCCTGTTAATCAGGGAGTAGCTTTTACGGTCTAAAATTAGTCATTATCTTCTAAACATCCTTACTCATGATTATTTTAAAGTATTGGTTATTTTGTTATAAGAACATATAACCTAGATAGAGGATGTTTATGAGTATGTTGACAAATTTGAACAACGTTATCTTTTCATTTGCAAACTTTAATCTTATAGAAATTTAATTATCTCTAAAACCTTGTCAAGTAACAAAAATTTAAGTACTATTATTGAATATCAAAAAGCATGCTGGTGCTGGTATATCTCAAATAAGTTTGACATGAGTCTGAATATATGTGCAACTACAAAGCTGGTTTGTCATGGTTCACAAGTGACATTTTAATCACAGCTTATGACAGCGTTGAAGAGACTGTTATTATCGTTAGAAAATTGCAACTTACTATTATTGATTTGGTTGACTCTGTTAGCATATTTGTCCTCCACTATTTTGGAAATTTTGTCCTAAAATATGACATCAAAACATGAGAATATATATATATATATATATGTATGTATATATATATATATATATATATATATATATATATATATATATATATATATATATATATATATATATATATATATATATATATATATATATATGTATATATATGATACATACATACATAGATGTAATACATCTACTAAATGTAATTCTCCCAAACCTATTCACTGTGCAGTGACAATGTTTATTATAAAAAGTGACACAAAACACTGAGATCAGCTCATCTAAAACTCGGCTGCCTTAACTTACTGCTGACATCTTCTGCCCGCCTTCCAAAGGTCCAGCTGATCGATAGGGTTGACCTTGGTTGGTCCTCGACCTCCTGGTAGATGGAGAGGAGGCATACAGTGGAGACTGTTTAAGTGGGGATGGTGATCTGGAAAAAGGGGGACTTCTAGGGGGAGATTTATCTCTGGCAGATTTTCGGTGCTTTGGAGAGTTTCTGTTCTTAGCTGATTTGCTCCCCCTGTGTTTTGTCCTCTCAACATCTGAAGGTACTGAGGCTACTGAGGCAGCAGAGTCGGATCTATGGTTGGGGTCTTCTCTGAGTAATGCCTATGGGGAGGAGAAAGCTATTATATTGTAGCATTACATTAGCTATAGTATACTGGTATAATAAAGCTTTAATATGCATAATATAGGTATAAATCAACTGTAATATACAGATATAATATATAGCTGTAACATAGGTATAATTTAACTGTAATATAGATATAATATAGCTGTAATATACAGGTATAATATAGTTAGAATATAGTTGTAATATCGTTACAGCATATTTTATAGTAGAACATTGATGCCTGATACATCATGCATATCATGTAACTCACGCAAGTTTATAGTCACCATCCCTGTGAGAAAACCCCTAAGCCTAAGGCCACACTGTGCGTATTTTCGCATGCGAAAATTAAAATCACAAGTAGCAAAGGTGTCCACTGTAGCGTCAGTGATGCGTGATAAATAAAGCTTTCATTTTTAAATCGCACTCGCTTTCAATAAAACGCAATTTACTGGAATATAGCACTAAATAAAGAAATTGGGCTCGCTGATTAACTACTAGCCAATTAGGTGACGATGACAGAGACGATTCCCACTTGCGTTGAAAATGCAGAGCGACAAGTGCGAATGTTTTCTCAACGCGCACAGTGAACACCTTTAGTACTTGTGATTTCAATTTTCGCATGCGAAAATACGCACCGTGTGGCCCTAGGCTAATAGAAGGACTTATTTAATTGGCGCACAGGAGTAATTATGACTGGATGCTCTTCCTAACATCACCAATGGCCTTTGTCGGGCTCGAATCCATGACTTCGTGCTTACTAGGCAAGCGCTGTAACCCCAGGACCATGGCTGCTCCCATATCATGTAACTATACAAATTAGATTATTATAGAGTATTATCTACATTATATTTGAAATTTGTATTTTGTACAGTACGTACACCTTCAAGTCGAGATTTTATCTCTCTAGTTTGCGCTCGACTACTTTCTAGTTCCGCTGTCAGTTTCACCAACGCCTCCCGACTTTTAGAGGCGTACTTGCTGTGTTCCTCCAACTCTTTCCGCAGTCTCCTATTCTCTCTTTCTAAATCGGTACACTTGGATTTGTTCTGTAGAAGCATACAGTACGTTGCACTGTTAATACATAGCATAGCCTGAGTGACTGCCATAACTTAGTGCCGTAGTGTCCTCATTAGACAGAAACCAAGACTCTTCATTTTTGTCACTTCGTTTGCAAGCTTTGCATTATGCGAATGGATTTTTCCTTCGATATTTGGAAACAGCTTTGTTTCAAATGATACCACAACCATTGGCAAAATGTGAAATCATGGAATTGGGTTTAAAGAACAGTGAATAATTGATGCATAATGAATAAAGAACATAAAGATAGATATGCTTATAGAACATGGCAATTATGTAGCTGCCTAACTTCTATCCTAGAGGTAGGTGCAGTAATGGAAAAATTTCGAAAAGCCTGTTTTCTAGATTAAAATATAGCAAAAGAAGTTATGTTCTCACGAGAATTTCAACCCTCAACCCAAACCAAAATTTAATTAAAAAGTTAAAGAATTTAAGCTATCACAATTTTTCCACTGTTGCTCTTGAGTGTGTTGTAAAAAAGTTATGGTACTTTAATACCTAGCATAAAAAAGGTTGATTACAGAGTGTGTGTTAGATTGTTTGTAATGGAGAAGTTTTAGTGAGCAATAATATTGGTATATACTCATGTATTCTATGTGGACATATATTGTGATAGTCTTGTAGAAATGATAGTCTTGCAGTCTATCTAGAGCAAATGTATTGTGATATTAAAATGATGAGATGTGGCAATAATAATTACAAACTCACTACACATCTTTATTCTTTTGGTAATGCAGTCAATTTCTCTGGATTACTATTCAAGACTAACTCAGATAAAATCAACTTAACTTGACCCCTCATCATGTTACAAAGTTTATCATATTATTGCTCACATATCATGGTGAAACATCGACTGTAGTGATATGTTTATCATATTGCTATTATATTATTGTGACATATCGACTGTAGTAATATATAATATGATATTACTTGCTTACTTTGACAAGCTGGTATTTCTGCCCATCATATTGTATTCTCAGCTCGTTCAATTTAGCCTGTAATTCTCCAGCTCTAAACCATAACAACAATAAAGTTACTGAACCACAAATACCATGCTATATATTAATGCAAAGCATAATAATAATAATAAAAATGATGTGCATGCATACAGGTATACTTTATATATCTATCCAGTTTTATAACTCTCATGGGACACTCTATTTCGTATAATGAAAGAGAAACGTACAAATCTAATCCGTAGTCCCGGTGTATGGTGGTTCTCGGGTGGTCATAGTGTATATCACTCATCGATGACTAAAATATGTAAAATAATTATATATTAGCAGCTAGCATTTCAACATTTTTCAGCATTTCCATGGGATATAATATTATAATCAGTGAATTATATTAAGTCCATTTCGGTGTATAATATAATACTTTATATTTACTATATGTGATGGGGCTGGCTTTTAACTTATATCGCAAGCAAAATAGTGGCATGTAGTGTATTATAGTATAATCACACACATATGCTCTGTGGCTAATATTTTGCAGTGTGCATGGAGATGTGGCGTATTGCGTGTATAGCGCATGAAGGTGTGTATAACGCATATAGGTGTATAGCACATGTAAATGTGTGCCTTTGCTATAATAATAATACAAATAAAACATATGATGTCGTTTCAAATTTTTCAAGGATGCACCATACTGCAGGTAAAAATATGTCAACTTTAAGCTATTAAGGCACCTGTAGATTAGCCTACTAGCACCAGCCTACTAGCAGCTCCCTATATCAGCCTGAGATCTAGACAGATTTTTAGCCTGTCAATCAATCAGGAAAGTTAAAATTTAAGTTTAAAAGTAAACAACCCACAATGTCATCGACTAGCCTAGACACATGTTTGGAGTCGTCTGTTTCGTCTTGTTGGTGTGACTTGAACGAGCTCGGAGCCTCAGTGTCATTATTTGTGGCAACTTCAGTTGCAGAGTTATTCTCACTTGCAACAGTAGTTGCTTCATCGTCCCCTTCACTCTGGTCTGAATCTGTATTATTGTTAGCACTCGAATTTTCAACTGACTCAAATTGGAGTTTTCTTCTCTCCTGTAATATTTACAACTAAATTTAGAGAATTTTCATATGGCTGGCTAAAATTCACTGGAACATTTAACTCCACGGTCATTGGTTGGAACTGTCTAATATAGTATATACTTACAATGCAAATTTTACAAGTTGCAAAATCATAATTAATAAAACGGCAACATAAAATGATGTCATGTTGTCAAAGCAAAATTTTAAGAATGTAGATTTTTTTCTTAGTTTTTTTTTCCTGTGATATAATCACCTATGTAAGATATGTAGAAATGTTTTTACCTTCCATATTCCAGTTGTTGTGTTTAAGGAATTCCTTTTATCCATCTTGAAGTACCAAAACCAAAATAATTATAGTTTGTAATATGTTGACTATATTAAAGAAGATAATGATAATAATTACAGCAAAATGTCTGCAACAGACCTGTATGGTTTGAAACAAAGCATTGTTGCCAAAACAGCATTTAGCACAACGTGAAGTTAGGCGCAAATCACATAGCATGCAATTCAATTATTACACATCTTGGTGTAAACTAGGAAAGGAAAGCAGCAACTAGTTATGCATCTCAATGTTAGTCAACATGATGTCACATCAATAGTAGTTTATCCCTTTTCGTGACATCATCTCAATTTAATTTAAAGACAAAAAGAAATATGCAATCAAACAAACACACCTTTGTTCATTTTACAATATAAATCGAAATTGTGAACTACATTCAAAATAGCTCATAAGTGAAGTATTCTGGTGTGCAGTTTATGACAATGTTCGTATACGTGTGTGTATTATAGATCAAGAAAATAATATATATTACCAAAATGCCCTGGAGCACAAAAAAAGCTAAGAACTTGTCATTCCAAAAGAAGTTGTTTCATGTCAAATACTCAAATTGTATTATATACTATTGCTATGGTGATGCAAATAGATAATGTAATTTAAATTATTCAAAGAATAAAAAATTTAAATGAAGAGCCAAATGTTTGCGCATTCTCTTTCAAGACTTGGGGGCCCTGTTTTAGGCATTTCAACTTATTTGAGTGGCCAGATTTACAGCGTTAACACGTTTCCTCAATAATGTAGCCATTAGTAATAGAGGACTTTGCAAACTCAGATTTGATCAAATGCAAGTTATTTCGTCATGTGGAGTTTGTCTACATGTATTGTAATTGAAGAATAATAGAAACAACTGTCATAGTTTTACTATAAACTCCCAGTTTCAAATGCCATTCGAAAGAAACTTACTCTGTTAAAGTATACTAACAAAGCAATATAATTTACAATTTCAAAGACAAAAAATAAAACCTGCTTTGCAGGAAGAGAATAGTATCTCGATAGATACACAGAAATACGCACATTAAAGTGTACTAGCTAGTAGGCACAATTTGATTATAAGTCCTCAAATTTTAGCTTAAAGAATACCATGACAGCACACCCTTACTTTAAACAAGCCACTGGCCCATAGGAGGACGTATTTAAGAGAATAACACTGTTAATAGGGAATAATTAAAACACCTAAGGTTTTTTATTTTTTCTATTATGGACTTCACCTTGTAGACTTTTACTAACAACTTTATGAGGCTTGAGGCATGTTTGGCTTGGGCACTAGAACCTCAACAAAAATTTAAGTGACAGTTTCCAAAGTTGAGATATGCAAATAGAACAGACTTTGTATATTTACAATTTAGATAACTTTATTAATAAACAAAAGTACAAATAAAATGAAGGCAAATTTGAAAATACCAAGTGGCAGTACAACTAAACACAAGCTGCTAAAAAGTGACAAGCACAAAACATATTCTCTAGTGTGAAATCTAATGGAAGACTGTTCTTTTCATACAGCAATGTTGTGTCTACTTCAAGTACTGCAATGACAGTTCTTTATAAAGGTATGTTGACCAATAAAAAAACATTTTAAAATTGTAAATTGGCATGTTAGTCTGAATACAGAAAAAAACACACTATTGGTCAAAAATAATTGCTAATTATTATGGACTAATTATATAAACAAGTAAATAATGTAACAGCGCTTTTCACATGACACCCATCCTGAGAGATCTAATAATTCACATAGAGCTAACTGCAGGGTTTAAGCGCATCAAAATTTGAAAGCAAGCTTGAATTAAATGGTATAAGCACTAGGACCTGCAATTAGCTCTCTGATAACACAGCCTATAAATAGCAATAAAGAAAAATGCAACATAAGATTCCAAAAATGAATAATAATAATATTGTAATTGAAACATCAACTGAATGTCTGAAAAAGTAAGCTCAATCAAATTTGATTGAATTTTTTTGGGTTTTTGTTTTATGTTAAATATATCAATGAGAAAAAATGTTTTTGTTTAGTTTTTTTTAAAGTTTAGCAACTCTCAAAATAGTAAGTTAAATGAATAGAAGACAAAAAATAAATCTGAACGCCGCAACACAAAGGCGATTATGATTATATAGTGATAAGACTAAAGCTGTGGTAGGGATTTACTGCAGGTAATAATTTGCACTGAAAATAACCAGAAAAAAATATACCTTAATTTGAGTTGTGTGGATAGAATATGACTGTAAAATGATTATATGATACTAATATTGTTGATACAATGGGATATTGGTTAGCTCAAGTATAAAGAACCAATTGCCAAATAGATAGCACATAACACAAGTAAACCTTTCACCAGTCTTCACACGAGTATAATAATCATAGAATATAATGGAAATTGATAAAAAGCACCGACATACTGTATAAATGATGTACAACTACTATTAGCCACATTCCCAACTAATCTAAAGCTTGTAAATGAGCTGTGCCATCAGCAACACACTACTACAACATTTCCATTCTCAGGCATCCCAGATGAATATAGCAAATAATAGTTGTACATGATTAAATAGTATAACCAATACTGCAGAATAATCATATGGTTGTAAATAAAATGAACAATTAATGCAGATATACATAATAGTGATTAAGAAAATCACTGCCCCAAAACATGGAGCATTTTGTATTTTTTTTGTAATTTTTTTGTGTGTTAAAGGTCCAAAAAGGCCAAAAAACAAATAAACAAATCTGTACAGGATGGCTTGGGAAGCAAATATTGCATATGCGAATGACCAAAAGATTAATAGTCACCACCAAAATATATGCTAGGTTTAATATAATAATTAGGAATAGTTTAGTCTAATATAACTGTATAATCAACTTTGGCAAGCAGCGTTGTTGACACGTTGAATAAAGTGCTGCTTGCTCACAAGAATATTCTAATAAATCAACAGATATCAAACATATCATGTTGGGGCTATGAATAGTTTCTAAATTTCAAGCTAAAACAAACGATTGTCATAACAATATTCAACCAATCACAGCAGCTATTTGTCCAATATTTCTTTATACCACTCTCAACTATTGCAGTTATTATAATTATAATGATTTAATAACCATGTAAACAAAGATAATAATACCAGTAATGATTGTGTATACAAAAACTATTAGTACAAGTATTTGACCGAGTAGTCATGGTTACATGCTATATGGCTGTGCCCCCAGTATGAAACATCTTTTTATATGGAATTTTTATACCAAGAGAAAACATTAAACAAAATTAAATTATACAAAAAAAGAAAATGGAAATAGATATAGCGTTGGGACAGCACAACCTAATAGTCATGGCAAACAGAAGTTTGGCTATGGACTAGACCAAGTCATCCCGATAGTTAAGTATATAAAATAGCAAATATATGAACTCTAGAAGGCAAGACGTATCTTTGGTTAGCAGAAACAGTGTAGTATGAACCAATGAGTAACAGTATCCAACTAGCATGGATACCGTAAAATCTATAAGAAGAGAAGCCAGACAGCAGCTAGTCTAAAGAATCAGGCAACAGGTTAACTTTAGCACAGAAAGAGTAGTGTGTAGGTATTTAACTGATGTAAAGTGTGTTGAGGACGAGAACGTGGTGGTTGTTCTTAGCAAGGGTGACCACGTAGCCTTCTGATGTGATCTTCAGTCCACAGCATCTGCTCACTTTAACATATGGGCATTCAAACTCCCCTAAAATACAGTATAAGGCATGCACTTGCAAGTATCTAAGGCAAAGAAGTAGAGCTGCCTATACAAGAGATTGTGTAGCTGTGTGTGTTAATGGTCTTCAACACTCACCAATGAGAGAGCCATCTCTCTGAAATACGGCAACGTGAAACCTATTGCCATGGCTGTCTCCCACCAGCACATCTCCTGCATCCGATATGTCAATACCATTGGGGAAGTTGGTGATCGTATCTGTACCGATACGCCTCATGAAATGTCCATCATCATTGAATACCACAACACAGTGGCCCTAAAAGCATACAGAAGTCATATGCTATTCGAACCAAATAAAAATTAAACAATATCAAACTCAGTATAGCTAATGAAATTGGTTTTCAGGTTCTCTATATTGCTGGACACCCAGTAGTGTATCTTTAGGCTACACAATATACTACCTTGAAATCACAAACATAATATTCCTTATCAGCAACAGCAATATCACTCGGCTCCCTCATGAAGTCAGAACAGTCAAACCACTTGATGAGATCTCCACTCTCGGCGATAGTGAATACAGTTGGTGAGACACTATCAACAGCCACTATGTTGCCTACAAAATATTATATTCAATATTACATTTAATACTGCATTATTTATAATTTATCACATTAAATATTGCATCACCTACACTACATAATAATAGCTGCACCTATTTACATCCAACTAAAACAATACTAATTTTTTCAGTCAATTAACATTTTATAACTGATGAATTTTGTGTTGCGTCTGATATACATGTGTATAGGTGCACTGAATTACCTGCAGGGGTGATGGCCAGCCCAGCCACTATATCTATATACCGTATGGCAATTTTCTTCACAAAGTGGCCATTTTTACTGAAGATCTGCATACGACTACGTTCATTCCCCCGGTCGCAGATAACATAGCGAGACGTGCCTCTCATAACCGCCACCTTGCGAGGATACCAGAGTTGTCCTTCTTCGCGTCCTGAAATCCACAAGTCACAACAGTACGTTATAACAGCTGCTATAGTCTTTCTACACCCTCCTATGCATATTTTCTCTTTATGCAATCCTAACAACTGTTAGCAAAGATTAACAACTCAGCATGGGGACCCACTTTATACACAAACCTGGTATTCCAAATTGATACTTAAACTCCCCAGCCTTGTCAAACACCTGGATCCTGTGGTTATTGGTATCAGCCACAACAATATCCTCCTCAAACCCCATACAAAAGCCATGAGGCGAGTTGAATTGTCCTTTGCTGGGCCCCAAAGCACCAAATTTGTGTCTAAAAATTATCAAACACCAAACCATTATTATAACAACTATTCAACAGATATGGATATCCAATAGCATCTATTTCTATCAATTGTCACTTGAGAATTTGCTGTTATCTTAGGAGCAACTTTCGGCCTTGCCATGCTTAGGTAAAAGGATTTACAGATAGTGCAAGGTTGTTGTTCAAGTGAGAGCTTTTCCAAGAGGCCTACCTGATCTGCATAGCAGACATTTTACTTCTAATGGGTAAAGTCGGAGCTCCAAATTGTTGTGAAAGATTGAGGGTTGGTGAAGTGAAGCCGCTGTTAACCCCCGAGTTAGTCATACTAAGGGAAGAGCCATCTCTCCTCTGCCCCATAAGATTGTCGATAGGCGCAGCACGGCTTTGTACTACTGGTGGACTGAACATGCCACTACCTCGAGACATTGCCAACTCTATATTGTATGAAAGAAAGACACAGGGGGTGATTCAGGCACAAAGACATTCCAATATCTTTCACACAATACTGGAGAAATTATTTAATAACTGCTTATGCTTAGACTGAAGTACGTCAAGTTATTTAGAACTTCTAGTAACTAGGGAGGTTTGTCAATTTCAAAGGAGATGACAGTGAAGTTGCATAAATTACTCGTATGCTAGCACGTCAAGTGAGAGACTGTAACTATTATGAAGTACTCAGCATACCTTGATCAGGAGAGGAAGCACCACCTGAGTACATGTGATCAACGGCAGACAGGGAAACGCTGGGCTGGTTCAAAATATGGCTGCCAACCACTCCACCAGAAGACATGTTAAACTGCAGACATAAGACGTAGTGGTATAATAAACACCTGATTTATACAGTTCCATCCAATATATTAACTCCAAAATATTTTAGAATTTATTTAGTATCTAGTATTGGCCCTGTGACTTCTAATGCCAAGGAAGAAATAATTACTGTGATTAAACTTAACCACTGAAGAGAAAAGAATGTAGACATCATATTTTATCCGGACTTCACGTGATGATGAAAGGATATACAACTTCAAATTTAAACAAAAGGATAGAAAATAGAGAGAAGGGAAGTAGTGCAGCTAAATGAAAAGATGATCAAATACAGGGCACTTAGACATGCATTACTCACTGTGTTTAGTATCAATGGTCATGCGGAAATTACACATAAAAAATTAACTCAGTTTTAAACTGACAGCTCATATAAACTGGTGTCAGCTCAATACTGTGATAGAATAAGGGTCATTACTGACTTCATTATGTATAGTTAATAATAACTCTTAATTAATATGATAAATTAATACCGTGAATATTAGCTGTGAGCTTTTTATCTAAACATTTTCATTAGTTGAAATTAATTAAGTTTGAGACTAATCAAGGAATGGAAACTCACCTTTGGAGACTGATTGCGAGAGGCATTGGGACTACCATTAGAGTCAATTACGATGCCGCTGTCAGATATGGTTGGAGATTGAGACGGGCCCTGGCTGCTTACAGCCTGGTGGTCACCTATGACACCAGCACCACCACTCATAGCTGTCAAGGAAGTGACTGAGGGATTTCTCAGACCTAAATGGGATCATCAACATTCCAGGAGAATTATTATGTATTGGATGGTTTCATTGTTTATAGATCCCATACAGGGAATGCTCACCAGAAAGCTTGATCTGTTTCATTGACTAACTCAAGAAAATTTTCGGCTGGATTTAGTAAAACTGATTTCTTTTTGCTTAATCATTTAGAATTAATAACAACAAATTTAAAATAACATGCACATCTTTAAATTTACCTTAAACAATAACCCACTAAACTAATTAACTAGTTAATACCCACAATTTTAAAATACAATATTTTTAAATCTTCATTTTCCTAGTAAAGGAAAGCTAAGGGAAATGTTCTACTGTAGTGAATTGGTTGATTTGCAATTGCATTTTAGGTTATCAACAGTATTATAAAAAAAACCTGTAATACAATAAATAAGTAAGGCCTTGCAATACTAAGAAGTTTTGCAAGGTTGAGTCAAGTTTAAATATCAAGTATAGGCCCACCTATCCTATTGTATATATAGCGTTACAAAAAAACCTAGATTAAATATTGCATCGCAACAAAATGTTATGGAAGAGTAGCAGTACTTATAGCAAGTGTAGTTTTCATTACTAAAAGACTACATAGCAAGTGTAGAAATATAATATAAACATCAATTACCAAGCTGATCAGACATGCTCATGCTGACTGCGTTAGTAGATGGGAAGACCTGGGAGCTACTGTAATCAGTGCTCAATATCGGTCTCATCACATGGTCAGTGGCCAGGCCAGAGTCTGGACTCCCCATCATCGGTTGAGCTCTGCTGTTGCCAAACATCCCTGGAATGTCAGCGAAAGGGGAAGCTGCCATCAGTGTAGGAGGGCTAGCTAACTTCATTTGATATCCTTCAGACTGAAACAACCAAACATTGATATTTCAATTTGGAGAATATTTTTCTAATCGCTGCAAAACTCTGTAGCAAAATGAGAGAGTTTTTTCTTACATTAGCTATGTTTGCTCGGCAAGCCTGACGTTCCATTTGTCTGAGCAAGTGAAGCTCCTGTTGCTGCTGCTGACTTCGTGTCACTGATTCATCCCGGAGCTTAAAGTGACCAAAATTATCGGTGACCGCTGCCTCGAATGCCTGATGATCCGTGGTAAACTTGATGTCTACTGAGATGCTGTCTCGAAGGTGTTTGCTGAGCAGAGAAGACATATAGGCATGCATCACTTTCTTGAGTGACAATAGCTCTAAGCAGTTCCCCTTGGTTAACAGTCGCTGCAGAAATTTGTCTACAAAAGAACCATGATTAAAACATGTAGGAGTACACAGTTTAGAGAATTTCGGTCCACTATACTACTAGTAAACCTACGATATGTAACTTATATTGTACTATAAGCTTATTTTTATCAAAATTATAACATCTAGTTGTGTCAATTTCACATAAACCTTTTCTTTACAAAACTGCAGCACACAATATGGTAGCAAAAACAAGACAACATAAATAACAAACAAAATCCAAACACTAAATCTGCTGCCAAATATCTTTGTGAATAGGGAGGAACTTATATTTGCAGGCTGACTTACATTGGAAAGAAATTTTGGAAAAATCATCAACAAGTGTCCAGTTGTTTGTAAATATCTAAAAGTCTAATTATTCTGCATATATAAATATATATATATATATATATATATATATATATATATATACATTATATATATATATACATTATATATATGCAGATTAAACTTTAACAAAGCATCAACTTTCTAGATAGAGTAAAATAACATGGCATAATGGGCTCAAATGTATTTCAACAAATAAAGCATGTTACTGGAGCCTCCTTGCATTCTAGCTACCTTATGCACAGGGCATACAGGAGCATAGCATTATCTCCAAGCAAGTTGTGTTCAGTGTTGTACCATGATATTACTTGAATGCTAGTGGTAGCAGAAACAACGCATTGATATGTTGGAGGGTTACTAGCTTACTTCCATGTTCTAGTTCATCAACGGTGGTATTGACCTCATTAAACATCTCCATGACAGATAACTCTTGTTGCTTGTGCAATTCTTCAAGTTGGTTGAGCAGTGACTCTCTTCTTTTGTCCAACAGTGCCTTGTAACTCTGAAACATGAAGGCTAAAAGTGAAATTTGTGCATTGCTGAGAATAAAAGTGAAATATTCTTTCCAGTCTGCTATAACTCCGGTTTATAATTTGAGAGTTTTAGTATTTAGCCATAGCAGAAATAAACTGAATGGTCTACCAGGCAAACGTGACAAGTAGTCCTGAGGCATTTACTAAAACACAATTGACTGCCTGCTGAGTTAATTTTTCAGTTTTGGAATTTTCAGGCAATTTATGGCTTATTAAATGTGTTTATTTAACACCAGAGAGATGTTCCTGTACAATGAAGTTTTCTGCCAGGAAAGTAATAACTGACTTGAACCATAACTTGTTGGTTTACCCAGAAGATACTGAAATATAGACAACCAGGGACAGGCAAAGTACCAACCAGCTCAGTGCTATGACAAGTAGCTTAGGCTGGTAGCAACCAACCTATCTGGCAATGGCTATGTAAATATACACCAATAATTTAGCACTTGAGAGTATTGTATCAACAAATAAATACTTGAGTATTGGCATAGACTACACTGAACTAGCTCATATTATTTATAAGTAAGCCCAGTGTGAGGAGGGAGTAATCCAGCAGGTAAGATGACCAAATTTGAATACTTTTTTCACCCGATTTCTTATAATAGGATAAAAAGATGAGTTAATAGTCACTATCCCCGTGAGAACTCCTGATGAAAAGGTTTCTTAAGCAGACTACGGGCGTTTCATATGTGCCAGTGTCCTAACCCCTAGACCACAGCTACTCCTTTTCTTATAAGATGCAATATCGAAAAATAACAAAAATCAACTACAGCAACTACCAAAAAATCAATGACAGATAAATCAGAGATTAACTTTACTTCCACAGTATAAATTTGAATATTTAAAGCATGACTAAGCTACTTAAACCAGCCTTATATTTAGCATCAGGTCTCTTAATGATCATTTAAATCAGGCATGCTGCTCTTGAGTTTGATTTAGAGGCTGCTTACTGAGAGCAATGCACAATTTTAATAGTCAAAACTGAAAGCTAGGAGGCAGCATATGGGACAACTAAGAGCACATGTTTACTGATGCAACCTAGTGAAATATTCTTTTACTTGACGCACCTGAAAACTAACTGGACTAATAGGGAAATAAATAAATTTATTATACAAGAATACAAGATCTTTTCTACAAGTTGCCAATTGCACAGAACCAGCCAAGTATTTACTATTAATAGAGAGTGACTAGTTTGAACAAACCTGGAATGTTTCATTAATCAGTGATTTAGCATCATCCCTTTCGCTCTCCAGTTCACCCAGTGACTGCTGGAGATTGTTTGAAACGGCCTCACATCTTTTGATTTTATCAACAGATTTCTCCATCAAGGACTGCATGATCTCCAACTACAAAATTTAAGGAAGTGATGTCATGAGCGCTAAATAACTCATCTCTAAAGAGCATAGCAACATGTGTCAGCAATATTCAAACTAAAGACTCTCCTAATTTAGGCTATAGATAAAGTCGTCTTGTAGACACACCTCTCTTCCTTTGATATCATTGATTCTCTCAAATCTATGGGCAGGGGCTTGGTGGTCATTCATCATACACTCATTACAGATTGGAATTTGGCAAGTGTTGCAGAAATATTTCAGAGCCTGTTCCTCCCCATGGACACTACACACTATCGGTCTGTGAATAGACATGCCCTGCTCGTTGATAATATCATCAAAGGAGACGACCTACAAAACCATTTCTATGTCATGTCTTATACCAGCAAAAACATCAGATAAACAATTCACATTGGATTACATGACCTGCATCATGCACAAGCTAAAATATTCAACTTTGTTGTTAAAAAGATTTCTATGTGGTCATGTTTGCCTCAAAACTAGTTATAAAGTTACTGAATGTAGTTGCAAACTAAATTTTCGTATTGACTCCAGCTATCATGCACCACTAATACCTGTTTACATTACCATTACAGTCTCCATAAAAAGTCACTGATAAGGTCTATTTGTAGCAACTAGCAACGGCTAAATGACATGTAGAACATAAACACATTCAAATCAACTATTAGGTTTTAACAAAATTTAATCCACACAGCAATTGTAAAACTTAGCATGTATTACCTTATGGCTTTCAAAGCAGCGCATGAATTTATGAGCAGTAACACAATTAGGACAGAGAAAATTGGCACAGTCACTGCATCTAGAATGAGCCTTTTCTTTAGCTTTACATGATGTGCAGGTGATGTTCATGTCTGCAATGCCTTTCATGTCAATGTCATTTGCAATGGTGTGCTCCAATGGAAGCTCTGAAATGCTCTCTACCTCTGTAGACTGCAAAAATAACATTAAAATAGAACTTGCTTACTAATAATTGTTCTGCTAAATCCAATCATTATCTTGCCAAGCAATAATCAAGTAGTCGACTAACATAGTTTCTAAAACCTACATGGATATGGTTGCTCAGAGTGAACAGTTTTCATTGATGATTATATTGGGATGAGTGCCTAATAGTTATCAGATGGGTCTACAAGCTACATAATGCACTAGATAAGATGGTATAGGAGCTTATCACTACAAGATATCTACATTGAGTATTGTAGCATTATGCTATATAATTATGATAGATATTGCTTAGTAGACGCATCACAAGTGAGTTCTCTACAACAGCTCCATTGTATGATACGAGTGATTACATTGGACTACATTGCTAGTGTCCTTTGCATCAAACCTGATGACAAAGCATGGAAGCATGGTGGTACAAGTTTTAATACAATAGCAGGACACCTAAATATAATTTAAAGCTGTATTGTGATTGTGATGGTAACATAGTCATAGCGAAAGAGATGCTGAAGGACAGCAATTTTACATTAGCTAGTTGCATAGGAGTCAATTTTGTTTCTTTTTTCAAGTTTATACTCGTGTGGCTTGACCTGTGCATTATATTCTCATTACTAAGTTGTTTTTGGTCTTATGCAGATGCTTCTTATATGAAGGCAAATGAGGTTGGAAAATTGGTTCTGTACATTTAGATTAACAGTCTATCAGTTATTGAGCTATAGCAGTTGATATATTAAATTAACATAAGGAGAGCTATAGACTTTTGTGTTTGGTAAGCAGCGTGATGCAAGTTTTCATAGGCAGCTAGTTTTTCTATCTCCTAGTATAGGAGTTACAGAGTCAAGATTGACCTGGAGTTTTCCATGAACTGATTGGGCAAATATGGGTTCAAGTTGAGCAGCTTGACTGGGTATAATTGTTGCCTTGTTTTTTATGACTAAAACTGGCCGTCTGAGATAAATACATGAAACACCATTAGTAGTTTACAATTTTAAGTAATAACTAGCTCTCTTAACTAGTACCCTCTGTGAAAGTTATGTATTCTATTGATTACAATGCAATCATACTGATGATCATAGATGTAGTGATGACTAGCAAATACTCAGATCTGTATCACAGTGATGACTAACACTATAGACTCATACCCATTTCCCATGGCAAGTGATTTCTGGCAAGAAAGGGTGGCAAAACCTACCACTAGCCTACTGCTAGTGGTAGAAAAACCAATATTGTGATGTAAACTATAGCAATAAGGTGTGTACCATAAAACCAAGGAATGCATGTATACAGCTGTTTGATCATGGCACATTTAGAGGTTGTTAGGCTTATCAGAAAATCAATAGTTAGCAATACTGAACCAGTCCAGTAAGTAAATATCCCATTAGGTGATGTATTGTAGGATAAAGAACATAGAATAGTGGTCTAGACTCCAGCATGGCAGACCTAATTGATTACTGTAAAGCTATTAACCCAAATCAAAATGTTTATTTTCGTTATGCTATTCTACAAAATAATATTGGAAACATCTTTGGCTTTTTTACAATTATTCCCCCAATACAGTACCCAAAGATTTCACTAGTAACAGCCAATAGCCAGATTCATATATTTGGGCGAACTCTTACCTTTCCACAAGTTGGACATCTGATGCAGTCTTCTACCAACAGAGGTCTCAGGCAGTTTTCACAGATTACATGCAGGCATGACAATACTCTCGGCTGCACATACTCAGAGTTGCAACATGGGCAAGCGTACAAATCCGCATCAGTTAGACTAAGAGTTTCAAGTTCACCACTCAGGTCAAGGTCACCCTCATGAGCACAAGAGTCTCCATTAACTAGCGTAGCTTCACTTTTCAAGCCATCTTCTTGATTGCTATCATTTGAATCCACATTACCGCTATCATTTAGTGATGAAGACATGGCTACGACAAACCTATAAAAGCCAAAGGTCAAGTCACACAATAACTACAGCCACTTACTTGGTAAAATATTTAAAAAACAATTCATAAAGCTTTGAAAAACCAGCTTTCAGTTGTTTTAGGCCTAAAGCAAAATAAAGAAATAGGTAGCTGGAAAGCAAGACTAGCAAAGCTAAATGTGAGTATTCCCAACTATTGCTGCCCATTCACAATATCAACTAGGGGCATTGATACAATCATTACCATATTAAGACTGCATATTTGATCTTAGCTATCACCTTTTTACTTTTAGATGTAGTCAGCCATAGTGAAAATGATGTTTGATAAGATACTTTTAGCTACCAGTATAAAACATAATGCTTGACAGAGATTTTGTCTTGTAAATTGAAACTATACAGAAGGTAAAGGGAACTGGTGAGGTCATGGTAGAATATAAAAAAAGCTGGTCCCATTTGCTGTGTTCAGCAAAAACCACCTGGCATGTTTCAACTTAAAACAAAAGAAGTAACAACGCCATTGCAATAGTATCAGTATAGTTAGCTAAATGTCATGGCAAAAAAATTAACATGGACGGAAGACTATACTCACAAACACACTAAGAGATATCCTACAACTTTTGAAAGACCCCTCCCTCCCCCTTTACCCATAGATTTATAACATCATAAAAATTTAGAATATTAATCTATTTTCATTAAACTTAGCTATGCTAGTTTGTCATAGACAACCAATCCACCGGCTGTAAAAAATCATGGTAATGGCTGAAAAACGACATGCAATGGCACAGGACATGCTTGTCACTAACAAATAATTTGAAAAATAGTAATTGGAAAATTTTTTCAAGAGAGTAAGATGTAAATAATGCTGTTAATGATAACATAAAAATATAAAAATAATATAAAACACAATTTCAAATGAGATAGTACATAAGATAAATTTTAGATAAATAAATTAATAAAGTGTGACTAAACAATAATTCTAGTAATCCAACTCCCAGTGAAAACAATAAAATTAAAATACAAAATAATGATACAATTGATGATATGCAAATCAGTAAAAGAATCAATGATTAGAATGGATGATTATTATAACAACATTTATAAGTGAAGTGAACTAGAACTTTTCAACATTAAACTTTATAGATCTCTAGGTAAAAGCAACTTATTTTTAGCTATCAATCTCTGAATACGAGTAGATAATTAGCACCACTAGAGATCAGAATAACTGAATAAAATAGGTTTTACACTAATAGAGAAATAAACCAGTACCAAAAATATTCATTGAGCTATCTACCAATCATAATTTAATAACAATAGCCAATCTTAAAATACCTTCATTTTAACTTGTGATAATACTAAAATTAAACATAGGCAGTTTTTTTTACAAAATGCTTTGGAAAAAACTTTTTCACAAAATGCTTTGGGAAAAACTTTTTCACAGAATGCTTTGGAAAAAACTTTTTCACAAAATGCTTTGGAAAAAACTTTTTCACGGTAATTTGATTTTTCCAAATCTATTTTGGAGCATCAAATTCAAAGTTTTCAGTACCATTAAACTTAAGATGTACCAGCATAAGTTTCTGATAAGAATGGCTCTTCTTAATAGGCATTTAAACATTTATACTTGTATCATTAGCATCCGATTTATTACATGCTAAAAATGAAAATAAGCTGTACATCTTTTGCATCAACAATACCACTAGAGCCACAAACTTTTAGTCAAATAATAATTTATAATGTATTTAGCTATTTTTGAGTAGACTTTTTGGACAAATATAAATAATCAGTTCTAATATACTTTGACTTCCATAGTCATTAGTAACAGTTGGTACAAGAAGAGCATTGATAATTATATACTCTTACTAAAATTATGTTGATTATTTATATTATCATTATCATTGGCATGTATTTATACACATTAATAGCATAACTATAACTTAAACATTCAGCATAACATTAGTAAAATGATAACCATATTCATTATAACTAATCAAGCTCGGAATGAAAATCAGAATGATTATCATGATGAAAAATAATGATTATCATTACAATCGTGATTGAGAGTATTAGTATCGCTATAACAATCACTATTAATATCATTAGTATGACTATTATAGTGATAGTAGATTGATGATGTAAATGATATAAGCCCCCTCTCCCATTAACAGCAACTGTAAGTGCTAATAGCAATGTTGGATAATTCAGAGTGATAAATGATACTCACAGTCACACTAATAGTTTAACTATAAATATTACTTGCACTCAGTAATAGCAACCACCACTATGACTACCTGCAACTATCAATATCAATGAAAATTTTCAATGTTATATTTACTGATTTAGTCTCAATCCTGCAATTACATTTACTGTCAATATGAGATAGCTGAGACTGGTGAGTCCAAATCTTACCAGTATGATTGAGTATCAAAAGTGCTGTAACTTACACCTATGACTATGAGCACTCTGAGTAACACTATTAATATTAATAACTCCTAACTGTTACAAGTACCCAAAACCTTAACTCACTTAGACTGTAGCAGGAAAATTGAATGGCAACAATAACTGTACTAATATTAATACAGTAAAACTAATAGAAGAAATATTACAATAACTTAAACTCATAAGAGGGACATCGCTGAATTTAATGATTACAATATGAATATAATAATAATATTCATTAAATAATGTTTCATAACCTTAGAGACGCCAATGCTTAGTCCCTTTTAGTACTAACAATTTAAACCTAGAGTCGAACTCTGATATATACCACTCAGACTCACTCATACGTCAGCGTCTCGATGACGATCCATCACGATCACCATCTTAATGACTATCATTATGAACACTCATCAAAATACAGATTTAACCAAATTAACCTAAAATTTTACAGTTTTTAATAGTAATACTAATACTTTAAGATTGCAATTCGTACAATTACAATATTCAGAAGGAGCATGACTGTCGCGGCAAATAATTGCAAGGTCAAACTGAAACTGAAACACTGACCGGGAGATCCGTGAAACTGAAAAATTAACAGTGTAACACTAACAGGTTTAAGATTTCTGTTACAATTGCTAATATTATTAGTCAAGTACTATTAGTCCTTAGAATTTTAAGATACCACATATCACGTAATCAATATGAAGTTGAATATCGCAATGATATTGTCTATTGAATATTGATAATCGCCATCATGATGATGATCATGATATTCATATTGATACGATCCACTTTATGTTTATGTTACTGTTCGCTGAGTCAATTCAACGAAACTTTTAATGTCTACCTCAGTTTATGCTGACTAGTTTTTAAATTAAAATTTTATCTATTCAGTTGATAGGTGGTTTAGGCGCCAAGCCACTGTAAATGCTTTTACTGCTACTAGCAGTCCCAGTCCAACGTCTGCAGTTGCGTTTGATCAGGAGAACAACCTGACGCGCACTCACTTGATACAGAAGACTAGCCTGAGAGGTAAAGCTACTGCGTTGTGTGACGATTCGCCCCGATATTGAAAAATAGCCAGTATAATTCTAGTTTGCGAAATTATTGCGCATAAAAGTATTTCGACTGCACGTGTCGTGGATTGGTTATTTAGACGCACTCACGTGACATGCTAGTGTTTTACACAAAATGGACAACTCCATAAAAGCTTGCTGTGTAATTACACTATTTTTTTAAAACTGGTTGGGCCAGATTTTGTATGTATTATTTGCAGAAAACTCAAAAAATTTCACATAATGCTACTTATAGATTTATAAGCCTATGTAGTTCTTCATGTCGCCCGATTGTTTTAGGTCATAAGATTTATCAGCTGATTTTGCTTTTGGCCAATTTTTCGCCCGATTTTCACAATTGAGCATGATCAATTTCTCGCCAATATTCGGTTGAACCAGCCAAGCAAAAGGCGGCAAAAATCATGACAGCAATCACGATTAACACCATTGTTGAAATTATTTCAGGTCAGGGAGCGTTTGTACCCAATCGTTGTCTTAATTAATATTGTAAAAGAAAGTTATATAGACTGAGAGCCATCTGCCAATAAAACGCAAGCAGAAAAAAATCAGGACATATAAAAATTGTCAAGATTTTTTAGCCGATTGCAAGATCGGCCATAGAGAAATCGGCTAGTAAGAAATTGGCCGAAATAATCGGTCTGTGTGTACATGCAGCATTCTTTTTGATAAGAACAATAAGTTGACACAAGTAATTTTTTCAAATAATTATCTACACATTACAAATTGTCTGGTAGAAATTTATATATATATATGACTGTTTAAAATTATCATCTTCAACAATGAGCCTTTTACTGGCCCTAAGAGCATTTATACTGACCCTTATAAATGCATTTACTGTCTTGCACCCATTCATGCTTTTGAGGGTCAGGTGCTTCCATATATTATGGTAATACACCCTGCATAAATTTTGATATAATGCATGTTGCAATATATAAACATGCTGTACCCAAAAATTGAAAACTAAACTGTTGAATTGTTACCTTAAGCAAGTCAACAATTAGTCTGTTTGCGAGATAACGGTGTAATAATTAACTGTGCATGAATGCTATGTTATAAATGTCATCTTGGTTGTTTATTCTAAGTATATGAATTATATATATTGTGCATTGGTGGGGAACTGGGGACCCCAGGACCACCTGTGCCGTTTTCAGATTTTCAGTGCTCAAGATAAGTAAAAACTGTTATATGTATTCAGGTTAGCACAGTGTAGGTTTAATGACAGAGTACTTTAATATAATAAAGTTTAATATAATATTTACAATCATGTGGCTTTTCATTTTAGCTGACTTCTTAACTTGGCCCTCATGCAAAAGAAGTTGCCCACCCCTGATATATAATATTTTTTGTAATGTCTGATGCTTAAATATGTTTAATTTTTTAATCATATGCTAATTATATAGTTATTATTTCTGTTATGCTGAAATAATACAATTGAAAATTAAATTAGTAATTTGGCCATTACATAATAATATAGAGATTGTGTTGCAGATATGGCCTATAATATGGTTTATATGTATATAATTGATATATGTAATGCAATATAAGCAGCTGGTGTGTGTGGAGATAGATCTAAACGTGTGCACACATGTGGGCATGCATTTCTGTGTCATGACTATGTGTTTCTGTGTCATGGGTGTGCAGGTGGGGCCGTGGGAGATGGCAGGAGTAAAATATATTGCACTTAGGAAGTAATGCATTAATTTAGAATTTTGATAATACTAAAGAAATGCTTACCCACAATTATTCAAGACTATATTAGCAGCAGAATTTAAAAACAATTTTCTCTCCCTGTAACAGCCAACCAATATAGCCTATAGAGTATAGGCTATCGGACACCCATATCCTACAGATTGAGACGATAACTGGAGCTAACCTTGTATGGTATGATACTGAAACACTAGCCCTTCCTCGCAAGGCTACAACAGATATTAAAGTTATAAACTGGACAAATTGATTTACTGAATTGGAATAATAATTTGCATATTACATTACATTTCAGTGAGTTTATCTATAAACACAAGTCTGTTTTAGTCCTGTTTTAATACTGTTCTTAGAAACTGAACATCGTACATTGCACATTTCTGTACTCTGGAGTTATTCCCTCTACAATTTTATGCTTTTGGCTTACACATTATATCCTTTTCTAGTGAATTTACCACACCAAAGCAAAATAATATGATGGACTGAATTTGATGGTACTTTTTTATTATTATATTATTTTTATTGATATTAATATTGCGTACTCAGCCTGCTTGGTGACATCAATAATCTTACACGGAAGATCTAGTTTACATTATCATTTATGATTATGTAAAATTTTATTATAATTTAGGGGTTGTACTTCAACTTCAATATCATACTCAAAGTCAATACTTATAGTTATACTTAATCTTATACTTATACTTATACTTATAGTTGTAGTTAATAGTTATAGTTATACTAAGTATAAGTTATAGTACTTTAATTTAAATTAGGCATAGCTTCCTTATTAGAACAGCCCGTGAACTACGCACGGGAGAAACACTAGCAGTAGCAGACTAATAAAAAAAGACCTGAACATCCGATAGTTCCACCTTTCCCCTATTTGGGGTCCTGGAACTAAATCAAGACAAGACAAGACAATACTAGTATTATTAATAATCTATTAATCATTAGCAGCATGACTCGTTCTGATACTGATAGTGCTAGTTGTATTTTTACAATCCGATAAGTATAACAATGTCATACTGAGATTAATAAGTATAACTATACTAACTCTAAGAGTAAGAGTATCAGTATGACCTGTAAGTGTATGAGTATCACTGTCATTATCAGTATCACAATCACTATCAGTGAGTATCACTTATCAGTTTTCAGTATCACTATCAGTATGAGTATAATTAGTAATAGTAATACTAATAATCATAATCATAAATGATAATCATAATGTTGATATGATAAAATTAAATTATAATAAATATAATATAAATATTAATTATATTTATTAAGTATTCTTGAATATTTGGTTTAGTTTTGTAGCTAGTTCATACTCTCTTTAAATTTAAATAATTATTAAATTTAATCCACCCAAGAGGAAGTCCATAATCACAATGAATCAATGACAATTAGGATCAGAATTATGATAATATTATATTTATCACCATGATCGTGATAGTGATAGTGGTAGTAATCATTATTGTTAATGTCAGTAATGTGTAACTGATCTCAGTCAACTCTCAATCTCAATATCATTTAACTTGTGCAATCATGATTATTACTATTAGTGTATCACTATAAATATAAGTTTTACTATAACTATTAGTATTACTGTTAATATTACTATTAGTACTAATATTAAATGATGATTGCAATTAAGGCGGTTCAGAATTATTCTTTACACTTATAAATATAAGTATAACTAAAGCCATAAAATATTAATAATAATTAATACTTATGTTTTATTAGTTATGCATTTGTTAGACTTGGGGTCAGTAATAATCACAATGATAGCCAGTGTCACAATGTTACTAAAACCCCAAAGAAACTTGTGGTGTCAGTATGAGTATCACTACAAAAAGCTATTATACAAACTTGTATTACAACTATAAGTCAACAAGTATCATGACAGAGTTAGAACTGTTTATTAATTCTAACTCTAAGAGTAAGTTGAAGTTTTCAACTAAGTGGTTACTATTGCTAGTTTTCTAGCCACTAATGACACACAAGTAGCAATTCTTCTTAAAGTCACAATGAGTTTCTAATCTAAAATCTGACAATCAGAATGAAAGAAAAATAAATTATTCTAGGACTAATAAAATAAAACAATGATAATCATTAGCATATTCAGACTCATAGCATTGTCAATAAGAATACATCGTGAATATGAATAAGTAATTATCATTTTTATTTTTGTTAAACCAGCACTATCATTATTGTTATTTTAAAAGGTAATATTTCTATTGATACTGTTTTCACCTTTTAGTACTTACTTATAATATTTAATTTGAAAGTCATTAAGCAAATATGAATACTTTTTAAAAATATTTATTCTTAGAAACGCTAGTATTAGTTTGAGTATATATGACAAATCTACATGCTGTGACTGCAAGTATAGACTATATTAGATTATATGACACTAAATTAGCAATGCTATAGATAAAGCTGTACATTTAAATGTTTGAATCTATGCAGTGTTTATTGGCAAAAGTTTATCGACAGGTACTCCAGAACAACCATGCATCACCGTAGGTTATTCATGTCTTCGAAGTAGTCTGTATGCAAAATAAAGTGTCCGCAGCACATTTTACGGCTATTCTGGTTGCATTGCATCACTTCGTGCATTCACTGATGTTTATAAAAGGCAAATGCGACCACCCACATACTCTAGAGCAGGGTTGGGCAACTTCTTTTGCTCAATAGCCAAGTTCAGAAGTCAGCCAAAACAAAGGGCCACATGATTGTACACATATTAAGTCTTATTATAATAAAGTAATTTGTCACCAAACCTATGCTGTTCTAATCAGAATAACAATGACAGTTTTTACTCATCCTAAGCATTAAAAGGGCCACTGAAAAATGGGCAAAGGGCCACAAGTGGCCCTGGGGCCCCCAGTTGCCCACCCCTGCTTTAGAGTCTAAATGAATTTTATTTGCAAAATATTTCACTAATAACTAGCTCCATACGTATTTGCATAAAAATGTATAACACTAGTTAGTAGTAATATTTTTTTAAAAATAAAATCTGTCCAATTTATGACTATCATTTTTTCCTTATCTGATATTGAGTGCTTTACTAATGATACTACTCTGTATTAGCTACACACACTCGCGTGCACAAGCTTCTTCAGTAGTAAACTAAATTTGCTGTAATATTTATATGCTCTTATAAACCTTTACGCATTAGGTCGATAGTTAAGTTATTTTCAATGTATAAATGTACCAAGTATTTGTGTTTTTTTAGTTACAGGTGTTCTTCCGATGATATTCCCATGACAGTCTCTTTGGTTATAGCCACAGTTTTATTTGCTATGCAAGATTCTGTTTTAAAAGCTGAAAGTTCACTAGTATTGTATGATGAATCAGCCATTCCACCACACTATAAGCCATTCAAGCACTTCACTTTCGGAGACCATAGTGTGACCATTAAACAGAATTGGGCTGAACAAGGAGTGGCTGGGGTAGTCTGGGATGCAGTGAGTATTGCAGCTGGTGGTTTTGTGCTGTAGCATTACCAGTTGTATTAATAGCTTTAGTTTTTACTGCTGGTTTTTGCATGTAAAACAGGAATTCTAAATGTGATTATCATTTGCAAATTATATGAGAATAGGACTAAGAGGAGATAGATGAGAATAAGAGTTTGAGACTGCTGTTTGTAAACTTGAGTCATCATTTACATTTATATTATTTTTTTACTATTTTTGCATCTATGCTTACTGCAGCTTGCTCATTTGCTACCCTGCAATTTTTATTTATTGTAGGCAGTAGTCCTTTGTGAATATATTGTTGCAAACCCAGCTCTGTTTCTGAATAAAAAAGTCCTTGAGCTAGGGTCTGGGACAGGACTCTCCGGTATCTGTGCTTATATGGAAGGTGAGGCTACGTGTGTTTGTAGGATTAGACTGCTTTTCATAGTAATGTGTTTATAAAACACAACTATCAGTACATGCTATTTAAACAGCATTGTCGAAATTTGTCTCATTATCTCACTGCAAGTCCAGCCGTGCTAAAGTCTCTCCATTCTGTTCGTGTGAGATAATTTATAAAAAAAATGAAAGTTAAATCTTGAAATGCTTTAACTGTTTTGTTAGTTTTAGGTAGTTCGATAATAATTGAATTGTTTTTGCGCTACTGAGGGCATGATATACCCTCCACCATTGGTTTCCAAGTTGTATTCAAACAGGTTGATATTATTATTTGTCATGCTTTGTATTTTACCAAAAAAAGTACAATTTTTGTATGTAAAACCATACGTATATTTTGCAAAATATACATAAATACTAATAATTATACAACCATTTCTTCACATAATACATAAGTCGTTTATATAGAACTGCTGCTGCTAACAATCATATTTTATGATACAGAATGGTTATGCCTATCCTAACCACGATAGTCATAAAAATATAATGAAGTATTTTAATTGTTGTTATTGAACTAAATTAATAGTAAACTTTTAATATTGGTAGCCAGCTCAAAATCTTACAAATGCATGCATTTTCGTTACTCAGTATTTTTTTTCATGGCTTTAAGGCTAGCCCATGTTCACTGTAAAGCTCGTATTTCTACAACTATATTCTAGCATATGTTCACTGTAGAGCTCATATTTCTACAACTATATTCTAGCATATGTTCACTGTAGAGCTCATATTTCTACAACTATATTCTAGCATATGTTCACTGTAGAGCTCATATTTCTACAAGTATATTCTAGCATATGTTCACTGTAGAGTTCATATTTCTACAACTATATTCTCACCGACTCCGATATTTTCATCTTCCAGGATCCCATGTAACTCTGACAGACCGTCCAGATTCACTTGATGTGCTCAAGGAGAATGTTGAACTAAATACCAAGCAATGCAGCAACAAGCATATTGAAAAAGACGGGCTTTATAAAGTTGCCATGACCAATATACCTCGCTGTACCCCATCAAATAAGTTAGCAAGTGATAGCCCCTCATATATTGACTGTAAAGTTTTGGATTGGGCTCAAAGGGACAACCCATTGTTTGATATAACTTGGGATGTGGTTATTGCTGCTGATGTTATTTATATAGAGAGCTCATTTGAACATTTGCTGCAGACAATGAGAACTTTAAAATATTCTAAAATGCTATTTTCATGTAGATTGAGGTATGCTAAAGATCATAAATTTATTAGAAAAGCCAGAGAGTGTTTTACAATCGATCTTATTTTATATGATAAGTCTAGAGATATACACATATATTCTTTTAGTAAATAAATGTACTC
This sequence comes from Bugula neritina, assembly GCA_964035545.1. Classification (NCBI taxonomy): domain Eukaryota; kingdom Metazoa; phylum Bryozoa; class Gymnolaemata; order Cheilostomatida; family Bugulidae; genus Bugula; species Bugula neritina. Next base: position 7,900,698 of record OZ037771.1, read on the forward strand.
AGTAGTAAATGATGTTGTTCTTATTTGTCTAGAATCTAAATTTTTTATTGATTTGAGGATAAAATAACTATTCAAGTAGCTGTAACCCCTCAATTCTTTTAATTGGTTTTTTAGGTTTACTAGTATTGTATAAGAAAACTGAGTAATAAGACCAGTTACTTTGAGTTGTTCTTGTTGTGTCACATGTAATTTTACAAGTATTGCAGTTTTTTGTTTTTTATGTAGTTTATGTCTAACCTAAAAATTATTTTTAGAATAGACAGAACAAAGTAATATTATATTGAAAGTGTCGTTTGTTTGACTACGCAATTCGAGTTGGCTTCTCTTGTTATTAGTGCAGCTCTTCTTTGCTATTTGCACGTATTAGTGGTTTTGAAACGCCAATTGAATTATCGAGTGCTAATTGTGCACATTAGCCAACGGTGAAACCCGGGAAAATGGCCACCAACACAAAATTTGGGAGAATTGTATGGTAGGTGACTAGTGTGCATTTAGCTATAATTTAAGCCAACGATTTAGTGCAGCTAGCATAAATTAGTTAAAGTTTTCGGGCATTACTTGTACAATAAAAAGCCAATAGTAGTACCAAGCTGCTCAACAATTCCGATTCGAATTGAAATATCCAAATGCAATGCCAATGGCAATTGCATGTTGAACTTGAAGTTGATGTTCATGTTGATCATGAAAATGAAATTGAATGATGATCACAGTCACGTAAAAGTTGAAGTTGAACTTGGTGTTTGTTTTGAATTTGATGAGCATGATGATTATGAAAATCATGATGACTATCAGTGTCAAATTCAACATCATGATCATTCAATTTCATTCATTGTGTTTGTGAATATCATAACGATAATATTAATAATAATCATAATAGTACTCATATTGAATTTGATATTCACTAATTCAGTAATAAACTATCATTCATATTTATATTGAATTTGATATTATTTATGGTATTTTGAATGTCAAACTCAGATTTACTACTCAGTTACTGTTAGTTTTAGTTAGGCTTTTAGTTTTTAGACTTGCAGTTAGTCATAGTGTTTCTTAGTCATCATTTTAAGTGTATGATGATCAGTTCATGGTTTGGGTGTGAGTTTCACTCTGACTCTAACACGCACACTATCATTGATGCTATGATTCATACTATGACTAACTTTAAGCCTAAGGCCAAAGGTTACAGCATCTATGAGTCGTCAGAGTAATTGTTACACCAAGAGTAAGTCTAACTCTTACTTCAAGTTTGGGGTTGCTGCTGTGTCAGTGTGAGTGTGTTCACTGTCATACACCTTAAGTTCAAGTCTAATTTTTAGTTGTTGATTTAGCATCCTAGTTGTCAGTTGGACTCTCTCTCTCTGAAAGTAAGTCTGGATTTGTTGCTGTCTGTTCTCGCTCACTCAGTGACAGTTTCATGCTATAAGGCGAGTCAAAATTGAAATGAATTAGTAAACACAGATGCTACTGCTATTGAAACGATTAACTGATTTAGTCCTGAGTATTGTACTCTGTTTTGATTTTGCTAATGCTAGTTCTGTGTACTAGTTTTTAGTTCAGAGTAAAAGCTAAACTCTTACTATGACTGAGTCTAATGCTTATGCTGATATTTCATAGTGGTGGTCATACTAATACTTTCAGTCTCAGTTATACTCATGCTGAAAGTGAGCTACTGTCAGACTTGCTATTATCTTATAGTTATTATAGTACTTATTCATAGTGGTACTCAAATGCTTATAACATCAGAACTTTAAAAGCTATTCTTGCAACTAAAGTTACAGTTTTTGTTACAGTCATTACTTATGCTACATTTAAAACTGCAGACCTAGGGCTAGTTTAACTTAAATTGACTATTGCCGACAGTCAACATAATTACAATTATTATTATTGACCATATTTAATTTGAATTATCATATATTTGAATATTGTAGACCTAGAATGTGGTACTGCTAGTAATGTAGGAATGACCTAATACTATTTTAATTAAATTTTAAGCTCACTTCATATACGTTGCAATTTTAAACCCTGTATTAACAACCAATCTTATTCTCATAATACCCAAAGTGTTTATATTAACTCTATATAAATATATATAAATAGGTAATTTACTTTAAATTTCATCTTTTGAACACTTGAAGCTATATTCTATATTTTATTTATTTTTGTTGAAACTTTTTTGACTCTTTTTTTTATTAGATATTGTAGTAATGTTGACATTAAAATTAATATTTATAGTACAGGGGGGGGGGAATAAGCTATACATATGACTTCAATAAAAATTTAAGCTATGGATTTTCAAGAGATTCTAAATTGTTGAAAAAAAAATCGAATGGCATCTACTAGTAATTATTTTTAAAAACAATACAGTAACGCAACCATTTGCGTTAGATTGGAACTAGACCCTATACCATTTAAACAATTCCAGAATAATTGTTGTGAATAGTCATTTTTAACCAAATTTAATGTCATATCTAGCATATGTAAACATAATACCATTTCTTTTATTAATAGAATCACGCCTTAATGCAATGCAAAATTATTCATAAGTTAAATTGTTGTTGTAGGGCTAAAGTTAAAGGCAGCAGTCCATGGCCTGCCAAGGTATTGTATCTTCTCCAGACTAACTAGTATTCCCTTTACTGAATTATGTTTCCCTGTTAGAAACACAAACCCGTCAGTAAGAGTGATGAACTTAATCAACCTGGTGTACCTGTGCTGAAATGTTTTAAATTAATATTGCCATTGTCACAATTTTCTGTTTAAAAGCATTTGATTTATAGTCAGTATGTTTTTAGGGTGTTGATTCAATTGCATCTATCAAGAGACCAAGTAAAAAAGGGAACTGGCATTTTGTCAGGTTTTACGGTTCAAATGATCAGTAAGTATATTAAAAATATTGGCAAATATTTACTGTCTGTGTGTTACTTTACACTGCTGTGGGTTTTCTTATTATCTTTAGCTGTGTTGGTCAAACTAGGTTAGAATTCATTGGTAGCATGGCGATAGCACCATCTTAATGGTGTCACTGAACATACAGTTGCAGGACTTTCAGAATCAGGCTGCACATTTTTTACAACTTGCAATTGATTTTCTCACTATATATTCTAGTTTTGACAATTTCATCTAGAAATGTGTGATTTACAGTGCATGGATAGATTATGAGACACATATATGGCCTTACAAGGAGTACCGGAAGAGATTTGGAGATAAAGATAAAGTCCCTCAGACCTTCAGAGAAGCTTTGCTAGAAGCTGACAAAGAGTATGAAACATTGGGACCAGTATGTATTGTACTTACACTGAGACTAGTATGTATTGTACTTACACCAGTATGTATTGTACTTACACTAGTATGTATTGTACTTACACTAGTATGTATTATGCCTACACTAGTATGCATTATACTTACACTGAGACTAGTATTTGTTATACTTACACTGTGGCTAGTATATATTATACTTACACTAGTATTTGTTATACTTACACTGTGGCTAGTATATATTATACTTACACTAGTATGTATTGTACTTACACTGAGACTAGTATGTATTATGCTTACACTAGTATGTATTGTACTTACACTGTGGCTAGTATATATTGTACTTACACTAGTATGTATTGTACTTACACCGAGACTAGTATTTGTTATACTTACACTAGTATGCATTATACTTACACTGAGACTAGTATTTGTTATACTTACACTGTGGCTAGTATATATTATACTTACACTAGTATGTATTGTACTTACACTGAGACTAGTATATATTATACTTACACCAGTATGTATTGTACTTACACTGAGACTAGTATTTGTTATACTTACACTGTGACTAGTATATATTATACTTACACTGTGGCTAGTATATATTGTACTTACACTAGTATGTATTGTACTTACACTGAGACTAGTATGTATTATGCTTACACTAGTATGCATTATACTTACACTGAGACTAGTATTTGTTATACTTACACTGTGGCTAGTATGTATTATATTTACACTGTCACATCTGTAGGAAGATTTACCAGCCGCTGATCATGAACTGCTGCTGTCGGAGATGGCACCCCAAAAGCTCACCAAACCTGCTGGTGCTGTAAAAAGGGGGAGACCGCCGGCTTCTGATAAGAACTTCTTTGTTGACCCCGACACTGTAAGAGCAGACAATTACAGAAGCTAACTTCCCTGTGCTCTTGTCTGTTTAGTTTGTGTCTATTTCAGTGAAGTGTCCAGTTTTATGCAAAAGTTAAATCTCAACCGCTGTGTCATGACTAGTTATAGACATTATGTTAAACAGTAACCGAAAATACAAGATGTATAAAAACATAGTTACTGTATATTCTATACTGCATAACTTATCTCCTGTAAATATAGTTTATTTATATGTTGTTTATATTATTTATATGTGTTCTTAAACTATACTATAGTCTAAAGAAAGTCGTTATAAGCAGCCCTGAGTTGGAGGTGGCAGTTTGAGGTTCTCGAGTTTGGAGTTGGGGGTTTAGATTGGAACTTTGAACTCCAAACTCGAGACCCCGAACTACTGCACTCTGTCACCCCAAATCTGGGTTGCTTATAGCAAAGTTCTAGTCTAAGCTCCTAAATACTACTATAGTCTTAAGTTTCTATACTATAGTCTAAGTTCCTAAACTGTAGTCTAAGTTCCTAAACTATACCATAGCCCAAGTTCTCACCAATGTCTAATTATAAGCATCATGTGAAATTCTAGAAGCCAGCAGCAGTCAAGAGAAAGAACTCCACACAGCCCAGACGGGAACCTCCTGCCAAGAAACCTGTTGAGTCGGAATCTAGCGCTAATGGCGAAGGGGGCAGCTTAAGTTCAAAGGAAGAGTCGAAGGATTTGAAGCAGACTGGCCAGACAACTGTTTCCTCTGTGCCCAGTTTGATCAGATCACCAAAACTCTCACCGCGAACTCATGTGAGTCCGCGGCGCACTGAAATCAAAGTGAGTAAATAGGGAGGGCAACTCCCTAGTCACTGCTGATTTGCTTGCAAATTTGCTGAGTCAAGTGTGTAAATTAAAAAAAATTGTTCCTTTTTTTGTTCAACGCCAACTCGCTCATTGACACCAGGAGTTGCTGTAACTCAATTTTGGTTGTGGTAGACAAGCTAAGTACCTATTTGTATTTTATCCCAAGGGCCTGTAAATTTGTTTATGGGTTTTGTACACCAAAAGTTCAGTTTTGAGCACAAAAAGAATTTATCTGCTCTTATTTTTGAACAAGTTTGCGTAATACTTATTATTTCATTTTCATCTGAGCAAAATTGGTAACATGGATTTGCTGCTGAAACAAAGTGCTTGTTGATTCAAGTCGTATACAGTCACCATGTGTTCTTTTATACTCAGGCGCAGGTGTATGACTTCGACGACGCTGTGCTTTCATCACAACTTCTGTCCAATAAAAAGAATATAAAAGTGACTTCATCTAGAATAGGGTTTATAGGGCTAGGCACTATAGGCATGGCTATGGTAAGGAATCTCATCAAACATGGACACAAAGTCTCAGTCTGGAACAAGACTGTCTCCAAGGTAATCTATCTGCTGGCTGTAGGCTGGTTATATAATATATGTTCACCTGCATGTCTAAGGTCTCAACCTACACACTGTATGCTAACACTTAATGTTGTTATCTAGTCCACTAGTGTAAAAACTAGTTTGTGCTGTTCTTCTAACCCTTGAAAGGTGATGTAAATATAGGCCAATTACAATAATACTCATCATGTAACGTCTTTGTAAATACTCTATTTGCACCATAAGTATTGCATTGTCTATTACCATATATAGCAAAGTTTTAGTACATCATATTATACATTATTTTTATATTGTATGAAACAGTATATTATATTACTATATCGCATGTTGTGGTATGTTATATTACTATACCGTATGTTCAATGTTGTAGTATATAATATTACTATATTGTATGTTGCAGTATATTATATTACTATATTGTATGTTATAGTATATTATACTACTATATTGTATGTTGCAGTATATTATACTACTATACTGTATGTTGTAGTATATAATATTACTATACTGTATGCTGTAGTATATTATACTACTATACTGTATGTTGCAGTATATTATACTACTATACTGTATGTTGCAGTATATTATACTACTATATTGTATGTTGTAGTATATTATATTACTATACTGTACGTTGCAGTATATTATACTACTATATTACATGTTGCAGTATATTATATTACTATATTGTATGTTGCAGTGTACTGAGATTGCAGATGTTGATGTAAAAGTATACGACAGTCCAGCTCAGCTAGTCTCTGCTTGTGATATAGTTTTAGCTTGTCTAGCAGATCCCTTCGCTGTTAAAGAGGTAAAATATAGAATATTAAGCTGTAAATTATATAGTTCAATATAATTGTAATATATCCTTTACAGTAATATTAATAACAACTAACTGCGGAAATACTTGTGTCATAATAAATAATAATAGTAGTAAATGATTACGTTTCAAACAATCAAGTATGAACTGTGCGATAACAATTGATCAACCAAGTTTTCTCTACTTAACTAGTATATTCACTGTATCTATTTCCTCTTGCTATTATGTTCTGTTGTGTTATACTTTATTATCCAAGAAACAATAAATTGACCGTGGACAAGAAATGCCTTGATTATACTTGTAACCCAGAATATAGCCACCTATCATAGTAACTAATGAAAATAGTTGGGGGGAAAAAGCATTGGATTAAATACATGATATGTTATGTTCCAACTTGTCCCAACTTTTATTTCGTTATAATAGCTAGGTTACATTACTAATTGACTAATTTTATTACTAACTAGCTGTTAATGTTACTATACTATATTACTCACTAGATGCACTATATTACTGATTAGATGCACTATATTACTAACTAGCTGCACTATATTACTAACTAGCTGCACTATATTACTAACTAGCTGCACTATATTACTCACTAGCTGCACTATATCACTAACTAGATGCACTATATTACTAACTAGCTGCACTATATTACTAACTAGCTGCACTATATTACTCACTAGATGCACTATATTACTCACTAGCTGCACTATATTACTCACTAGATGCACTATATTACTCCCTAGCTGCACTATATCACTAACTAGATGCACTATATTACTAACTAGCTGCACTATATTACTAACTAGCTGCACTATATTACTCACTAGATGCACTATATTACTCACTAGATGCACTATATTACTCCCTAGCTAGTGTATACTACTTGGCCAAGTATATTGACACCTTCTGACGTCTCTTCAGGTTCTCTTCTGTCAGAATGGAGTGATGGAAAGCATGGGACCAGGCAAGGCGTTTGTTGACATGACAACTGTTGATGTGGAGACAGCCAGTGATGCCGAATGTGTAGGTTCCTTCACTTTCACCTTTGGCCTGGAAACAATATATTTGTGTTTCACCATTTGTAGCAGTAAGCCTAGGGCCACACTGTGCGTATTTTCGCATGCGAAAATTGAAATCACAAGTAGCAAAGGTGTCCACTGTACGCGTTGAGAAAACATTCGCACTTGTCGCTCAGCATTCTCAACGCAAGTGCGAATCGTCTGTCGTCGTCACCTAATTGGCTGGTAGTTATTCAGCGAGCCCAATTTCTTTATTTTAGTGCTACATTCCAGTAAATTGCGTTTTATTGAAAGCGAGTGCGATTTAAAAATGAAAGCTTTATTTATCACGCATCACTGACGCTACAGTGGACACCTTTGCTACTTGTGGTTTCAATGTTCGCATGCGAAAATACGCACAGTGTGGCCCTAGGCTAATAGATGCATTGTTTGGAAAAATATGATGCAATTTCTGCTGCTGGATGACTGGCATTGTCAGTCTGATACGACTTATAATATGGTAGTCTATGGCTTGTCGAGTGGAACTGCCTGAACTTTAGCTCTAGGATTACTTACAATGTCATGCTGAGAACAAATTACTAAATCTCGCAGTCGAGTTGCCAACTTGTTTCACGTGTTAAGTGCTAGGCAATGCCAAGTACATGTTCTCAACTTTCTGTGCATTCAGCAAATCAAGAGGGCAGGCGGGGAGTATTTGGAAGCCCCGGTGTCCGGTACCAAAAAAGACGCTGTCAACGGGACTCTCCTAATTATGGCAGCAGGAAACGAGGACTTGTACAAAAGATGCACTTCCTGTTTCCAAGCTATAAGCAAGAAGAGTTATTACTTGGGTAAGTGTTGGTTCAACCGTCTAACAATCAACGCGGTGTGGCGCAGTGTGGCTTGAGATTGACTGCCTCATATTTTCTCGAACAGCACAATTTTGCTGCTGTTCACAAAACAATATAAGTTTGGAAATGCTGAACTATGTGTGTGGCAATGAGTTTTGCTTCTCTAATTACACCAGCGCCACAATTTAGTTTTAATAAAATTTACATTTGGCTGATAACTCTTTTATTGTCATACTTGAAAGTTTTTCACTAGTGACATTGTTGCCACTCTATTAATCAATGGTTTAAATAGATCTGGCTACACTTTTTTTGTACTGGTGTACTCATGTATGGGCTAGCTATGAAGGGAGATGCAAGCAATGTTTAAACTGCTCTTCCAGTGCTGACTTTTGCGGCTTTGTTGTACTGAAATGAATTGAATTTTTTTAAATACTCAATTAGTAAAGTATTTTAAAATATTCTATATGCTAGTATTCAATCCAAGACAATGTGCATGTATATCAATATAACATCAGCTTGGTGGAGTGCCATGGTAGGTTGCTAATATATTTGTGTTGTAATGCTTTGCCATTGAGAATGGAGACTGTACTGTCTGCAGCCCGTCAACTCTGTTTCTATCCACTCTCAGGTTCTGTTGGCCACGGTACAAGGATGGTGCTGTCTCTCAGTCTGATCAATGCATCCATAAACTGTGCTGTCGCAGAGGGCATGGCTCTCGCTGACAGAGTGGGCATTAAGCATGCTGACTTACTCGACGTGCTAAGTAACAGTGCGTGCAACAGCCAGTTGGTCAGCACAACAAGCAAAGGTAACTTTTGCTAATCACACTATTATCGAACCTTCGAGTTTGCTAATGCGAACCCCTTTGCCAAATAGGTTTGTAAATTAACCGATCCTGTGACCAGTTTTTACCTCTTTTTTCTGTAAGACAGGTAAATTGTGTGAGTCTGAATAGTGCTATACAGTTCACTCACCATCCCCGGCCTTTTGGCCAGCCTGACAAGGTTTTATTTCTACACACCATCATATTCTGTTAACTTAGAGGTCTGTATATTATTTTGTTTCTTGGTAATGCATATGCATTCTAGCACATGATCTGTACAATCTAGTGCATGTAGAATATACGGGATCTTTGGTTTTATTGCAGCTATTATTGCCAAAAACTTCACATCTCAACTTTCTCTGAAGCATATACAGAAGGATATGAAGTTTGCCATAGAAATGGCAGATATGTATGATCAGCCCTTGCATATGGCAGCATCGGTGAATGAGGTATGTTCAAAATTATCTGACATTGTTGTGGTGTACACTGTAAGAATTTTCCTACAATCAGTAGCATCAAGTGTCTAAAACAGAGTCTATTAAACCTATGAGCTGTTCCTATATAATATGTCAGTCAGATGTACAAACTATATATAGTATATAGTTTTATTCAGAAAATCTAAAAAAATTGTGCACAAAATTCTGATTGTTCTTTTAATTTGATGTGATGTTCTTTTGAATTTGTGTCCAAGTGTATTTGTCGTGCTCCAGTTACCTGCGATTAAGTTTAAAGGTTTCAGCATTTGGTTGATTTTATTCCTTGCAGGTAATACTAGTTATCTATGTTGAGGGAAATGAGGTTTGTCATGCCAGGAACCACTTTTCTCTGTTGTAGATGTATAAAAGAGGCAAATCACTGGGTCTATCTAACTTAGACATGAGTGCTGTATATAAAGCTACCAGCAAATGATGCACATGCTACTCGCACAGACATAATCTTTAGTTGTCGCAACACCCCCCTTCTTAACGATAGTCCCTGGCTATTGCTGGAAAACACAGCAATTTTCCACATAAATAGCAATAAATAATATCGATGTATAATTTTAAAAGTAGGATAAGAACAACCATTGAATAATATTTTGTATTTTTATATTTTCATCATTTTGTTCATAGTCTTTTCCGTAGTGGCAGTGTTTTAACATTTATAAGTATGCCATGTTCTAGTCTTGCATGGATCTTGTACATAAAATTCAGACTACAGTACATGCTTCTTATGCCTACTACTAAAAAGTTACTTTCTCAAAAATATTCTGTGTGAAAGTGTACAATTATTATGATTTAATCAAATAAATCTTACATTATCTGCTTTAATATGATCAATACCTAAAATATAATCTTTGCTCACGAAAATAGAAGGCTAAAAATCTACTCTCCCACAAAGTCGCCTACTTGATTTTCTAAGACTTTCACTGTTGATAAGTTGATTCCAATTGTCCAAGTTTCTGTAAAGGCCAATAATCTCAAAACACTGTGGTCCCAATTTCATTCTGCTTTGGAAGCTTTCTTTCTCCACATCTGTAATCTCACTGGTTAGGATTATTCTGTCAGTTGCTTTTCCTGTGCTGATTCTGGTGCTTTTGAATATTTCATATTTTTCCTTGCTTTTGGCATTATAGGTTGTATAAAAAATAATTTCGATAGAAACATTCTGGTTTTACAAAAGTATCGTAGTTCTTACTTCCCTTCATACCTATTTATATGAAGTATTAGCTAACCGAAGTTGACTGCAAATGCTTTATGGTCTGAAGGGCGACCGGAGTTGTTTCCTTTTTTAAATTGTTGCGAACTTTCAAACTACTTATCTCGTAGTTGTTCCGTTTACTGGAAAACATTCACGATGAGACAGCGAAATTGTTTTATGGGCTGGCCTTATGGCTTATCGTAAAGTCTAGAAAAGTCTGGTTTCATCAGTATGACTATGATAGCATAACAGTAATATAAAAACAGCTGGTCTGAGTTCATCTCCGTTATTCAGCTGCTTAAAAACGTAAGTGTCGGCACTGGTCTTCCTCCTAGTGATTATGTTTAGACTTAGAGGCTAGAGCAATATTAATTATTATAATTAAAAAGCCAAAAGGTTATAAATATTCAATTTCATATTTGAATTTTTATTTTATAATTTATTACTAATCCTATTAGTATTAGTATTACTATTACTATTACTATTAGTATTACTATTAGTAAATTATTACTATTAGTATTGGTGTATTACTATTACTATTAGTATTACTATTAGCATTAGTCTGACTAATGCTAATACTAATAGTAATACTAATACGAAATACTAAAACTAAAAGTGAAAGTAAATGTGATGACTAAGAGTAAGTCTAATGATTAGACTTACTCTAACTCTTACTCTTAGTCATCACATTTTCATTTTGATTTAGTTTTACTGACAGTGATACTCATGCTAATTTTGATTTTTTCTTTTATTTAACGATTTACTCATTACTCATTAGTCTTGGATTTAGTCATTATGATTACTCATTACTTTAGTCATTACTTTAGTCATTACTTTAGTCATTACATTTACTTATACTTATACTTATAGTTATAGTCATACTGATAGTGGTTACTGATTTAGTGATTACTCATGGTTATTGGCTATTGCAGTTTTTTGCTTACAGTTACTACTACTAGTCATACTCATTACTCATTAGATTTAGACTTAGTCTTAAACTTAGTGATTAGTCATTACATTTCCTGAGAAGTGAGATTCAGTCACTCAACGACCAGGATATTTAATCTTAAAGTTAATCTTGTGCAATAAACTTAATCTTATAGTTATAATATCAGTGTTACTTAACAAGAAGTGTAGCACTAATACGGTATTACTAATACTAATAGTATTACTATTAGTAATAGTAACATTTGCACTATTACTAATACTATTAGTATTATTAAACTATTGTTAATAGAAATACCTAATACCTAATAAGCCTAAGGCCTATTAGTATTAGTATTAAACTAATAATAATAAATTTAATAATAATAATATTCTTATAGTATTAGTTGACTATAAGTATAACTACTAGTACTAGTATAACTGCATAACTATAAGTATTACTATTAGTCTATGACATATATTTATAATTTATAAGTATCAGTATGGATTACTGGATAGTATAGTTATTTAGTTTTGAAATAGGATTTAGTTTTACTGTTGACATTAGTTAATAATTTATTAGTAGTATTATTATAGTATTATAAATATTTTTGTTAATGTATTTGTTGATATTATAATTATTGTTATTAGTTACTGTTAGTACTTAGTTATGATTAATATGAGTATCATAATTATTTTTCTTAGCTTCATTATGTGTTATAGCCATTAGACTTAGTACAAGTATTACTATTACTATTAGTCTTACTCTCAGATTTAGTGTTATTTTATCATTTACAGTAAGACTGATTTAAAATGTGTATTATAGTTATGATTGACATTGTTATACTTATTGTAGTGAAAAAATAGAAATATCAAGTTTCAAATTGAAATTGAAGTGATTATAATTTGAATCTCATATTAAAACGACCATGGAACTCCCAGACCTTGGCAAACATTGTTCTAGCAAAAGTTGTAAGCGTTTGGGTGAGTAATTTGCTGAAACTTGAGGAAATATTAGTAGTGAATATTTTATAGTTTATCACGATTATTGGTTACTTTGTGCTGGTGTAGTCTTTTAAATAATATTAGCTAAACCTTTCTCTATTACAAGTAGTGTTTTTCAATCCATAGCGTTCATGTAACCCAAACAGCTAAAATTACTGTACGGAACTTTTGTAAATACTAATCAGTTCTAGTATCAGAACCTGAGATTTTTCTATCTTTCATAATTTTTTTCATCCAATTGTCACCAGAGGCAGCTATATCAATGATTGTGGCATATCAACAACCACAATAGCAGGCCTCCTGGCTTCGGTGACTTTGTATTGAAGTTCCACAAGATTTTGAAGCTGATTTTAAAGCAGTTGTATACCGGTTAATAGCCGTATTCATGTTTATATGATTGTTATATCCTAATGCTTGGAACTTCACTTTGTTGTAGATTTTCTTCCTATGAAATGTGATGCTTGCTCATCAATATTCTGGTGAGCATATAATATAAGAATTCTATAACTTTTATGTTGTAGTTTTAGTAGTAACTAGTTTATATTGTAATTAAAAAGTGCTGAAATTGTGTTTACATAGTCTATACATCTTACAGAAAATAATTGTCAGTTATTCACAAGTTTTATGGTCCTCTTTCATTTAGCTTTACATGTACATACTTTTGTCACTAGCTAATCATGATGCATTCGACACACAGCACATTTGATAAGTTCTCCTTGCATTAGTTGTTAAGAGTAGGTGTATATTTTGGTAGCAATGATCATATTCACTACGCAACACATAGCTGTTCCGAGTCGTACAAGAAAGACAAGCAGGTACCAGTATGCCCGCTCTGTGACAAACCTATACCGCTTGAGAATGGTGAGTTGGCAGACGTGAAAGTCGGAGCTCACATAGACAGTGAGTGTCAGTCGGATCCTGCCAAAGAGCGGCGCAAGGTGGGTCTTCTAAACAGTAACTTCGGGCAGTGTGTTGTCTAGCTCAAGTGTGTGCCAACAGCTAACATACTTTTTATTATATATCTACTTGTAAGTTTGGTTTACACCGTAGGAGTATGAAATATTACACATTTTCAAGGCTAGTACATGTGACTTGTCATAACTGTTGATATGGTAATAGAGACAGCAAAGCTGTTATTTTATAAATTCACTACTTCATTCTAGTATTTATATTATTATTTGTGAATGTGCAGGTTTACACCAATAGATGTAGCAAGAAAGGGTGTAAGGTGAAAGAAATGGTAAGCATCAAGTGTAACAGATGTCACCAAAACTACTGTCTAAAGCATCGCCACGAGAATGATCATGGATGTGCTGCTGGATCGCAATCAAACAGTCCTATGACAGCTAGGTCTCAGTGAGTATATCATCTATTCTGTATCGCACACAGTAGTTGCTGTTATGTGTGCTTCATGTCATTTTTTGTCTTTCTGGATATCCCAGCAGCATTTAGAGTTCACATTAAATAATAGGAAAGTGGATCACTGCAAAAAGTTAGCCTGTTTCCTAACTCCACAGGATTACTTTTTAGAGCTGCAAAAGCCGCCATTGCTAGGAATCAACAGAACAGTAAAGGTGGAACAATACCTCAGCAGTCTCTACTCAACTCTATAGGTAACGTGATATCTCATACAGAAATGTCTTCGCTCTGCTCTCACTTTCTTCTGCACCAGAATGCCATGTATTTTAGTTCTCCAAAGCAGTTGTCACCAAACAACATTAATTATATAGTTCTAATTACAGCTATGATTTTTAAATGTATTTTTATTTGCACCGATATAAAATTATGTTTAATTAATTATTTGAAAGATGTGTTTCATAAAGATAAATATAATTGTATCAACTCACCAAGTGTATTATCTGTAGTACCCTTGCGTACAGCTGGAAGGGGGTTAGTGTATCCGTATGTTTTTCACATGACTGCAAGGTTAACTCTACTTCTTATCTTGACTTATAGTGTAATATAGGTACCTGCAGGTAATGTTAGTTATTTGTAGGGGATGTAGGACTTCTAGATTATACTAGTGCATTAGCACTTCATATACTATATTCCTGATTTGTGGATTAAAAAAACTCAGTTATATTATTCATTAATGCATTCCTTCCCAACAAAGTTATATATTTTACACATGTACAGGTTCGTCACTTGCTAGAGAGAGACAGTCTAGACCTGCTGTTCCAGTTGGCAGCTTTCAGTCCGGTCTCACAGAGGAACAGGCTCTACAAATGGCTCTTCAGCTCTCCAGTTCAGATGGAAGTAAAGGAAACTCTTCGCAGAGGTAGGCTGTGTAGTTCCACAGAATGTTTATGCGGTCATTTCTGTCTTGTTGCTATTTGATTGGAAATTTCACTTACACAAATTGGTCAGCTATTTTATTTGGACATTTTTCACTTGATTACTCAAAAATATTTCATACACTTCAAATGTCGCAATGTTAGCTTTTATTCTGCAAGCTTTGTATATTTTGTCATAGTATGGTTTATCACCCCAGTAACTTGTTGTATTTTGTCTATATAACAGCCAGCAGGAGAAAGACGATTTAGCATTGGCACAGGCTATTGCAGCTAGTGAAAGAGATCAACGTAGACCTCCTCCAAACAATCAGGTTAGCTATCTGTAACACTGCCGTAGAATCATTTCATGTGAATTAGAACAGTAAGTTAGTGTTTTTTGATGTTTATCGCAGTTCTTTCAAGTGCCAATTGTCAAATGCTTCTGGTGGGCATTACTGATACGTTTTCTCGTACATGTTCTCCTATTATGTGTTGAAGAATTCTAATATTCTATTTCTAGAGCAGCAGCAGTGGATCTAACTGTGTGATAAACTAAGAACCCAAGACTTCCAGATTTTATAATTTTTTATGTTTCAATAATTTATTGACCGTAGTTGAATGTGGATTAAGTACTCAATTGATAAATTTCCATGAATGATATACTCCTGCTTATTAAGCCAATAAAAACTCACAAAATAGGTAAATAATGTATGTTTTTGTTCGGTAGAATGTGTATTAAAGATTGTGTGCATCTGTATAAGTTTTACTAAGCAATCATGTATGGATAAATCTAGTCACTATTATGTACCACTTATATATTTGTAGTTAAGAATAATTTTTTAGAACAATGTTCAACGCCATAAAAATATTATTTGATAAACGATATTTGTATTATGGTTGAATGGGTGAATAATTTACATGTACTATACATATATAATTTATATTATATACACTCAATTATATTTGTTACAAATACAATATACATTTTCTCAGTGGTTATTTTTCTTTAAAGATTTGTTTTTTATTTTTCTACTCTTATTGGGTCTGTTGGGATTGGATTTCACTTTGCCTATTTCTGTAGGTATATATCGACGTTTTTTGAATGTTGGGTTTTGATTTTTATTGTCCGAGATTTTCCTCTTAAACGTGCTGCTCAAAGAAATGATTTCTTCCTGGCTTTGGAAACTAAGGTCTCTTTTAAATACATAAAGTGTAGAGAAATCGACATCATCCGGTGGTAGGTTTATCTCATGTTCATACTCATCAGTTTCAGGATCCTCTACAACTAAAACCCACAGCAGTATTAATGGCAAGTAATGTAAGTGCCAATAGGCCATAAGCGAAAGGTCTGCACGATTTAAACACAACTGTTAGTTACTGTAGTTGCCCTCACATGGCCAACTGAAACTAATTTCATCAAGTATAATTTCAAAAGAAAAAAACAGGAATTGTTCTAAGATGGTCATGCAGCTATAACATTAATATAAATTTAGAGTACTAAATTGCAAAGCACTGTGTTACATTACTTTATTGGTGGTCATATAATTTGTAAGATAATTTTAGTACAATACAAACCTGGTGGCTTTTCATGGTCCAGTGTAGCAGGGCGCTCCTTCGAATCCATTGGACCAATGAGTTTTGGAATCTTATTAGTTATTGTAGTTACAACTTTATGGAATTCCTCACTTTTTATATGGATCTATAATCATAGTATAACAAGATAGTAAATATAATATGACAATATTATATTCTGAATGCAAAAGATAGAGCATGATTATAAGTTAACTTGATTAGCACTAGCGAGGCATAATTATAGAATTTCTTTCTGGGCAATATAGAATAGTTGAAGAACAAAGTTTACATGGCTTTACTTCTGCATTATCTCAATGTCTAAAGATCTAAAAACTCAAATGTCTGAAGTAATTAGAGAAAAAATAGTTCACTTGACACTGAAGGCTAGCAAGTATTTGAAGGTGTACAGCTGGAACTATTAAAAAATTAGGTTTCAGGTAAACTTATTCATATTGGCAATCATAGTTATTGCCACTGGCAGACACAAAAATAGAATAGTGATACAAAAATACTAAAAGGCAACATTTCAACATGACATTTTTGCAGAGCTTTTTAATATTAAATAGGCATAGAGGGACATTTGCTTGGGATTCATCAAATTTAAATCTACTGTGACTTGTAAAAATGTAATCATTTTCATAACTTATTCACCATTTTTAGCATATTTAAGCAATCAGAATAAGCCAGTATTAAAACGTCTAAGTATACATAACTTTCTAAACAAGCAAAGATTACCTTATTAAATTATTTAAAACATGATCAGTGTGTAAAAAAATGGTACTCTCCAAAAACATATATATATGCAAATGTCAAAAAACTGACTGAATTTATTATTTGAAGAAGTATATACAAAACTCATAGATTCTCTCCCAAATTTTGCGATGAACACGAACTAATTTTAAACATGTTACTATTATGGCACTTTTACGTAGGATGACAAAATGACCTAAAAAGATTCTGGCTAGTGGCAGCACTGACATGGGTTAACTAGAAAATATTGGAAGTTGGAGATGACAGCTAGTTCTCAAGTTATTTTAAAAAATCAAGGGTCTCCAAAAAACAATTTGCTTTCAAGCAAAATATATTTATAAGATGATTTGCTATGTAAATGACCAACATTATCTTTTCCATCAGATAACTTTAAATTGTAAAAACTAGCTAATGACTTCAAATTACAAGTTATTCAAAATTCAAGATCTTTTTATTTAGTACACCTCTTCAGTCTACATATCTAGTTTGCCAGCGACAGCCACACATATAAACATACCAGTTCTCTGAACGCTAGTGAAGTAAGAGAGGTAAACCCTAGTGTCTCTGCTAGACTGGATAGTCCGGGTAATGACGCAGCAGGTATGCCACTGTGCCTGCACATCTCTATAAGATGTGTGGTGAGCACATCTGGTTGTACAGAGTTGTCACAGAGCACTAGGCTAGATTGGCCTTTCTCCACACATCTAGTCACAGCATTGATTCCAAATACAAAACATTTCCTAAAGGCAAACAACCTCTAGTCATGAGTATTTAATAAAACAAATAATATTAACAAGATTTGAAATGGAAGAAAGTTTGGCTTAAATGGTGCTCCACACATTTTTAAAATACAGTAAAATTAAATATACAGGCATTATTAAACTATAAGCTACACACACAGAAATCTATGGCGAATACTCCCTAACTAAAAAGTATCATTTCAGAATACTTTTTTTTCATTTTTTAACTTCTTTTTAAAAAGTAAAATAGGTATGGAGACTTACCATTTTTCAATTACTTGTTCATTGTCGGTAGAGCTTTTCTTTTCTTTTAATAACTTTCCACCTCGAGCACATTTTTGCCTTTCGAGTCCATGCGTTGAAAACATTTCTTTGAGGAGAGAGACAACTTCTAAGCCCACAGAATCTGATATTTTAGGCCTACAACAAAACACAATTTTGCATTGAAAAAGTATTGACTTTGAGTAGAACTAGACAGCGATGGTTTGACTGATCTGAGCTATCATAATCATGCTCACATTTGTATAATACTATTACTATTAGTATAACGATAAGTATTAAACAACACATCATGATCACGATGAAAGAGGCATGGGCATTATCATGAAATTAAATTATTATAAAATTAAATGCTATTACTATTAGTATAAGCATTTTCATTTTTATCCAATTCTAATGAATCCAACAATAACCCTGGTAGTAGTTACTGGTTAGTAATAATAAGTATAACATAAAGATTAACAAATAACATCAACATCAACATGTGTTCATCATCACCATGTTGGTGTTAACAGTTAATGTGCCTAGCCCTGTGGAACAAATAAAAGTCAAAAGAATCAAGTCAGTAAGTGGGTAACACTAACAATAACACCTAATTTAATTTTATATTATAATTTAAACTATTAGTATTAATAAAAATATTAATATTATTATATAAAATTAAATATGGATTCATATTGATATTTAGCATCAGAATCACCTATCACCATGATTATGCGTCTAATAATGCTGAAGTCTGAACCGGAATACTTACAGTTATACAGCTAATGTTATACTGATTCTGAATACAGAATAATGAGAATACTGAACAGTGAACACAATTTGAATTTGAAAATTTTAATTCAAGTTCATTTCAAGAACGCTGACTAACCATTCATATGTGAAGGGCGCTTTTAAAAAGCTTTTAGCCGGTTTTGCTTTGACAGACTTTTTAGTTTGCCTTTTTTGTGCTGGGTTATTTCCAAGAGTTTGACAATTAACAATAGGAACAAAGTTTTGTTTATTTTTAGTTTTTGGCCCACATTGGTCTTTTGTGGAGGCAGCCATTTTTGTCTATATTTTCTACCTCAAATGTTAAAGAGTGAAATTCATGTGCTATCCAATTGGACAAATAATATGGCAAAACTGCGCGCTTACAACCGGATGTGTGACAACATCCGTTTTTAACTCCTAGATATTTTGTACGTTGGTCTTCAAACTTCTTATGCTAGACCTAGGACTGTTGGACGCGTACACACGGATATCCAATTTGCGCATACTTCTGCTGCACTTCATGCATTAAAATTGTTTTATTGGTGCTTAGAATCAAGTGAACAAATAAATCGCTTTAGCAATTGAAAATATAAACACAATTCTTTATTTATTGAATATGGCTAGTGAATTTGGAAACCCGTTGAGGAAATTTAAGTTAGTTTTTCTTGGAGAACAAAGTGGTAAGTCAACGACGTCAACTGTCATGCTGAAGCCGAAAGTATTGACTAATTTTATCTTTTTATAATTACAGTCATTAAAAAGTTTGTCAAATTATATAGTTTAAATGAATGATCATATTCATAAGTCAAAGTGATAATCATTATGATTATCACAATCAAATTCGATATCATAATCATTAAATTTAATCTAAATCATAATCACAATTCATAATCAATAGAAATAAATATAAATTAATATAAAGTTAATTATTTTTATATTAATATTATAATTATTCTTCAATTATAAAATTTATATCTGTAATGTTAATAATTGATAATTTTGATTCTTAAATTAAAATACTTACTCTTAGAGTTACACTTACAGTTAGTGTTAGTACTTAGTGAGTTAGTCGCATACTAATACTTTAAATTATACGCTAATTTTTACTATACAGTGAACATAATGAGTATCATTGTGATTATGAATAAATAACTGAATAAGCATGTACATTTTGATTAACAATTACTATCAGTATAAGTATTACTATTATTATTAGTATTAGACTATTAGTACTACATAATATGATGATCGTAATTCTTAATGATAGACATTATGTTTTAGAATTATCATAATGATAATGATTATGATAAAATTGAGTTTGACACATGCAACAACTACTAAATTCGGTCTAGTAATTAAATTAAAGTGATAAGATTTAATTATAATTATATTCATGCATTTGCAACAGCAATATGAATAATGTATTTAACGATTAGTAATAATGGTAATGGGTAAATGTATTAATTGCACAACAAAATGAATGATCTGGCTATTGAAAATTGATCATATGTATACTTTCAGGAAATACCCAGTTGTAAATTGTTAGTGTACCTTGTTGATATTACTATCATTTTGGTATATTTACTTTTACTGATGTGTATGTGTTATAATGGTTATTTTTATAAAAGCCTATATTTTTATGCCTAGACTGTGTCTAATTCTTGTAAATATATACTCCATAATGTAAGCATATGACCATTAGTATAATATGGGTACAAAATAATTACCGTAGTCTTTTAGTCTCTTGCAAAGCTAGGGATATTACTGAAAGTGTCAACTTTTATATAAAGTTAAAAGTTGAATAAAAAGTTGAAAGAAAAATGAGTGAAATCAACATTAGTTGTTATTGTCATGGGTGGAAAAAGTTTTGTTGTGACTAAGTGGGATCATTTGTTTCTGTTTCTTCATTGGTTTGAAAGGAAATACCAGTTATTGCTTAGTATGATGAAACTAACATGTCATACTAGTGTAATAATTAAATAATTACCCCAAACTAGGGCACATATCCTCAGCAATGTAATTTTAATCTGACTAAAATTCCTTTATTTTATCAATAGATTTATTCAACAGTTTGCTCAATGTTTTGTTTCTGTATTGGCAGCAATAATTTGATTTCCTCATATATTTTAGGTATTCATTTTTATTTTACTCACTCTGTAAGCTAGGCAGCGGTGTTAGTAAACAAAGTCTGCAAGTCACTTTGTTAAGGTCATCAAACTGGTAGCTTTCTGTTTGTCTTATAGTGAATCATATAATGTATAAATGTCAGGCAGCATGTAGATTTGGAATTTTGTTCTGAAAATTTCATTCTTTAGCCACTAATATGAAGAAGTAAATTCAGCATTATTTGTGGGCTCTATTTCACTGCCTACACTTTCCGAGCCCATTAAATGACTTAATTGTTTTTGAAAATAAGTTTTATTTTAAGCCGATTTCACATAGTGTAATTTTTAGTTTGTGGGTTGAATAAAATCGTGCTGTTAAATTTGTAGGGTTTTAATATAAATTTGGTTTGCTTATGCATTGATGTGTTTTCTCAAGGCTGATGTTATTTTTTGTGTTTATTCTTCAGATTATTTTTAATTAGGATTCTTTATCATAATAATAATGACCGACCCCCCCCCCCCTTTATCATTCAGTATGTATAGCCTTGTAGTAGTTGATGCAGTGTAAGAATATACATTCGGCAGTTTAAAATTTTAAACATAAACTTACTAAGATAAACTTAAAAATTTTTGCTCAATGTAGTAGTTAGTAAGTTACTAGTATCTCTCTATTGTACACACACTGTTGTAGTTACTGTATACATGCTGTTGTAATTATTGTATACATACTGTTGTAGTTACTGTATACATACTGTTGTAGTTACTGTATGCATACTGTTGTAGTTACTGTATACATGCTGTTGTAATTATTTTATACATACTGTTGTAGTTACTGTATACATACTGTTGTAGTTACTGTATGCATACTGTTGTAGTTACTGTATACATAATGTTGTAGTTACTGTATACATACTGTTGTAGTTACTGTACGCACACTGTTTTAGTTACTGTATACACACTGCTGTAGTTACTGTATACATGCTGTTGTAGTTACTGTATACATACTGTTGTAGTTACTGTACGCACACTGTTTTAGTTACTGTATACACACTGCTGTAGTTACTGTGTACATACTGTTGTAGTTACTGTATGCATACTGTTGTAGTTACTGTATGCATACTGTTGTAGTTACTGTATGCATACTGTTGTAGTTACTGTATGCATACTGTTGTAGTTACTGTGTACATACTGTTGTAGTTACTGTATACATACTCTTGTAGTTACTGTATACATACTGTTTTAGTTACTGTACGCACACTGTTTTAGTTACTGTATACACACTGCTGTAGTTACTGTATACATGCTGTTGTAGTTACTGTATACATACTGTTGTAGTTACTGTACGCACACTGTTTTAGTTACTGTATACACACTGCTGTAGTTACTGTGTACATACTGTTGTAGTTACTGTATGCATACTGTTGTAGTTACTGTATGCATACTGTTGTAGTTACTGTATGCATACTGTTGTAGTTACTGTATGCATACTGTTGTAGTTACTGTGTACATACTGTTGTAGTTACTGTATACATACTCTTGTAGTTACTGTATACATACTGTTTTAGTTGGTAAAACTTCGCTCATCACAAGATTCATGTACGACAGTTTCGACAACACATATCAAGCCACGATTGGAATAGACTTCTTATCTAAAACAATGTACTTGGAGGATAGGACGGTAGGTATTTGCATCTGTACAAAGTATATTCTCAGTGTTGATTTAATAGGTACTTCAACAGATTTTTACAGCACTTATCCTAGTCTGAGGATATATAATTATGTTTACCAATTACATGATAGAAGTAGTGAATGACATGAAGTAAGGTTCTTCACAGCCCCTAAAGGTGTTGTAAAATGATGTTTAGAACTAGTTCTGTGTCCATCTATGCTGGTCAATCCCTGAATTTAAAGATTTTGACCTAATTAAAAGAGTTTTTATTTAACAGAAAGTTTACTAACCCGCTACTTCTATCAGGCTGTATTGATTGTGTAAATAGTCTAATCAATAATATACTTGCTTTCGACATGACTGTACTGTGATGATGAGTCATAGATTGTTATCAAAGTACAAATCTGCGTTCCACGTTAGTAGTGTGTGTTGTATGTAGAAACGTCATTATTAAGTACGTGCTTGAGTTGTGTTTTACTCACTTGTCTTCACCTGTTATAACGTGTCATATCAGTGAAGGGTGATGTCATGGAGCCTTTGTAACCTTGTGACATGTAGTGATTTGGTGTTGTAGATACGTCTGCAGCTATGGGATACAGCTGGACAGGAGAGATTCAGAAGTCTAATACCAAGTTATATTAGAGACAGCTCAGTTGCAGTTGTGGTGTACGATATAACTAGTGAGTATTTATACTAGTAACTAGTGAGTATTTATACTAATATAACTAGTGAGTATTTATACTAGTAACTAGTGAGTATTTATACTAATATAACTAGTGAGTATTTATACTGATATAACTAGTGAGTATTTATACTAGTAACTAGTGAGTATTTATACTAATATAACTAGTGAGTATTTATACTAGTAACTAGTGAGTATTTATACTAATATAACTAGTGAGTATTTATACTGATATAACTAGTGAGTATTTATACTAGTAACTAGTGAGTATTTTTACTAACATAAATAGTGAGTATTTATACTAATATAACTAGTGAGTATTTATACTAGTAACTAGTGAGTATTTTTACTAGTAACTAGTGAGTATTTATACTAGTAACTAGTGAGTATTTATACTAATATAACTAGTGAGTGTTTATACTGATATAACTAGTGAGTATTTATACTAGTAACTAGTGAGTATTTTTACTAACATAAATAGTGAGTATTTATACTAATATAACTAGTGAGTATTTATACTAGTAACTAGTATGTTTAATTAATAAAAGGCTGACAAAGTAGCTGAAGCATCATGCTGCTCAGTGATCAGAGTAATAATAATTATTACTACTAACTTTTATCATATGCTAGTCTTAGCTACTGCAATACATAAGATAATCACTGTGGTGATAAAATAAAGTTTTAAAATACAGGCTATAGTGGCGTGAGTGAATAAACAGAAAGTCACCTTCTTACAAGTAGTATCAAGAGATGCTTACTGTTAAAATATCGAATATCCGAAATTGATATCAGCTTATTTTCTACACTAGTGTAGTAATAGTAGTGGTGGTGGTGGAAGTAGTAGTAGTGGTAGTGGTGGTGGTAGTAGTAGTAATAGTAGTAGTGGTGGTAGTAGTAATAGTAGTAGTAGTATTACTAGTAGTGGTAGTAATAGTAGTGGTGGTAGTAGTAGTAGTAGTGGTGGTAGTAGTAGTAGTAGTAGTAGTAGTAGTAGTAGTAGTAGTAGTAGTAGTAGTGGTAGTAGTAGTACTTTAGAGAAAGCTGGCGACAAACCATTTTTTATATATTGTATTATCTGCAATGTGAATCACTGGGAATACTTTAATTTGTTTTAAGCATTATTTTTTCTGAAATTTAGATGCAAATTCATTTCACCAAACAAGCAAGTGGATAGATGATGTCAGATCTGAGAGAGGAAGTGATGTCATAATAATGCTGGTTGGAAACAAGACTGATCTCTCCGACAAAAGGTATGCAACTCATTGCTGATGTGGAGTAGAACTTGTAAACACTAACTACTTGTCTCTCTCCCTCTCTCTCTCTCCCTCCCTCCCTCCCTCCCTCCCTCCCTCCCTCCCTCCCTCCCTCCCTCCCTCTCTCTCTCTCTCACTAAATTCTTCTTTCTCACTAACTACTTCTCTCTCACTAACTACTTCTCTCTCTCCCTCTCTCTCTCCCTCTAACTACTTCTCTCTCTCCGTCTCTCTCTCACTAACTACTTCTCTCTCACTGGTCATTGTACTAAGAGCGGTGCAGTTTGCTGTATCAAAAAGATTAAAACAACTGATATAGTTGCCGTGACATTAAGTGCGCACAATGACCGAAAAACTGTCAAATAAACCCACCATTAAATGGATTGATATTGTGTTGGTGTGGCATAGTCAAAATCGTAAACTTAAGCCTAAATTATTTTATTATTTCTGTAAATTTTCGTTGAGGGTGTTAATAAAAACAAAGAAGTCGCTTGATGAAGTAAATTATGTAAATGTTTTGCACCTGCTGACTATTGTAGATAAAGCAATTCTCTGTACAGGATAGAATGATTACATACGGTATAACTATACATTTGTGATATACTCTGAGCAGTGTGGCTGGTTGTGTCAGTGTAAGATGTGTTCTGTAGACAAATCTCAACTGAGGAAGGGGAGAAGAAGGCAAAGGAACTCGGTGTAATGTTTATAGAGACAAGTGCAAAGGCAGGATATAATGTTAAACAGGTTTGTATCTTAAAATGATTTGTCTCTATCTTTTATTCTGGAAAGATTTTTGAAAAACCAAGTTTGTGTGTAACCAGATCCAAGAAACGTGTATTGGGGTTGCCAAGTGACTTTCACTGCTTGTAAGGCAACAGCAGTCGAACCGTAATACTTTTAAAGTCGATTTGCGATAAGAGCAATGCTAGGATTTTATGAGGCTCTGAAGCTATAAAAGTGTGGGTCAAGGTCATTGGGGGGTCAGGGTCACCAGAGCAGGTCTTGTAGCCTAAGTCTGAGCAACATTCACGTGGCTGGTAGCTCACTCTATATATTATGTACTATCTCGTAGTTAGTGTCAGTACTGGTTGTAGAGTATTGGTTTCGGAGTTGTCTGTACAACCTATTATTACTAACAGTGCAGTGTTATTAGAAATCTCCAGGAAGTTTCTATTAGTATGAAACTATAGTAAGCAGTTAATGTAGTTGGAAGGTTACTGTGTGTGGTGTTGGTAGTTGGTCACTTTTCAGCAGGTGTTCCTTTTTCTTCACAGTAATTGGTTGTTTTGGTTGGTTAGTAGTGAGTAGTTATAAGTTAATAGTCAGTAGATATAAAGTAATAGTCACTAGTTTCAGTACTTTCCAAGTCAGTAGGTTATGAGTAGAGTGTAAGTGTGTGGCTGTAACAGGAGGCATGGTGTATGTAGCATTCTGTATGCAGGTTTAGTTGTGAGAAGTTGGCATTCACTATCTATAGTATTTTGTAACCATGTCATATTAATGTATTTCCTAAATACATTATGACTATAGTATTCTAAGTTGTCATGGATACTTCTGTATGCTAGGGTATAGCTGGTAGCATTGTTGAGTTTATTGGTGTAGTGTATTTACTTCAGTGTAGTGTATTTACTTCAGTGTAGTGTATTTACTTCAGTGTAGTCTATGTACTTCAGTGTAGTGTATGTACTTCAGTGTAGTGTATGTATTTCAGTGTAGTGTATTTACTTCAGTGTAGTGTATATACTTCAGTGTCATAAGAGAATAGAGTAGTATCGCAGTGAATGTTGCTCTGTG
The DNA here is from genome assembly GCA_964035545.1 of Bugula neritina. Taxonomy (NCBI): domain Eukaryota; kingdom Metazoa; phylum Bryozoa; class Gymnolaemata; order Cheilostomatida; family Bugulidae; genus Bugula; species Bugula neritina. Next base: position 7,927,226 of record OZ037771.1, read on the forward strand.
TTGGGCTACACCGACTCTACTCTTTGTTTTAGTGTTTTGTTCGGCTCTCCTCAGCCCTGGTGGCCCAAGACCCCGATGAGCCTAGTCCCGTAGAGAGTAATATAACAATCACTGAAACACAGAATAATACGTACGAAAAAGCAGAGTCTTCTGGATGCTCTTGTTAGAGATGTTTTTAACTGACTTGATTGACACTCATTTTAGCAATACTTGGCTTAGTCCTGGTGGTTATTGAGCAATTTGAACTTCCCCTAAACTTATACAAATTTTCCAGTAAGAGTTCCATTTCATAGCTACTGTCACCAGATAATATTCATATTGTTTGTTGTTTCTTTTTTAATCCTACTCGTATTATTTTCTTATATATTCTATAAAGTATTGTTTATAATAAGTCTCTTGATACTATCAAATATCAATATCAGTTTAAAGATTCTTCAAACCTGAGCACCAACTACTAGTCTCCTTTAATTGGCTGCAATTTATGTGGAATTACTTCTGCAGTTGTAGAGGTTGTTGCTTCTGCATTTGAGTCGTAGTTTTTTAAGTTATTGTTGATTTTCATATAGCGACTTTTTATGATCAGTCATTTTATATACTATTATTTTTATCACTACATGGAGTAGCCCTCTCTTGCTCTCTGTATGAGGCTTCAGAAGGTGCATGTCAGTGTATATATAAAAGACAGACTTACCAAAACTAATTGTGGTGAATAAATTTGTAACTTGGCTCATGTTAGGACTGATAATTTTATGTCATTATTTTAAGTTTTGATGTTTTGCATTACTTTCTGCATACTTAATATCTCTATAATACATAAATTATTGAATTATCTTAATAAAGTATATCTTACGATATAGCTTAATAAAATATTTCATTCTGCATATTAGCACCTAAATTTGGTCTTCGCTAATAAATGTTCAGTCTGCGCTCTCACTATAATCTTTACCAAATCGAGTAATTGTGTAATAGTTTGTTGAACGTGATTTTGGTGATTTGTGTTCTAATCATCACATGCATTTATCAAGTGGGAACGTAACTCTCACAACAGATGCAGTCAATCTTGTATATTAAGGTAGTATTTTTTGTCCTACATGTATCATCATATTTGTTTTTGGTTTAACAGTTGTTCAGGCAAGTTGCTGGGGCACTTCCTGGAATGGATTCGGAGAACAAAGACCCAGATATGATTGACGTAACCCTCAGACCTGAAGAGCCACAGCCTCAAGAAGATTCTCAGTCTAAATGTAGTTGTTGAGGGTGGGGCGGAGGACTGCCCTTTTTTAAGCATTCAACTAAAATATTTCTATATTATTCGTTCTGCTTCACATTCATTCAGTGCCCGTAGATTCAGCTCAATAATTGTGTTGCATGTGTAATAATTGTATTGCCTTTTACACTCTGCTCCTGGGATGTAGCTACTCATTTGCTGTGACACTCATATTTTGGTGGTTTCCTATTAGATCTGTAATATACATTTGTGAACTCCAAGTCCTTGTTGTACTATAGAGAATAGGGAGTTGTCCATTCATGTAGAGCTGTACATACTGGAAACTGTAGCTTTCTCTCAGATGTTAATAGTTTGCATTAACTAGCTGCACTTATACTGTGGGGTGCTGACCTTTGGACAGCTAAATTGTTCACAGACAGCATTCCGCAAGCTGCGGCAGCATGCAGCTAATGCTATCCTTGTATTTTACAATAAATGAGATTATGTGGGGTAGTCGCGTCAGAACTATATTGTTGTTTGTTTTAAGTGTTGATGTATACTATTATGTTTGTATTTTTCTGCATTTAGTACTATTTATTATTGCTATGCTAGCATTACCTTAGTTGCAATCCTTTGTCATATATAATATAGATTATGATTATATAATAAATATTATAATGTACAACGTGTTGTATATTCTAGCACATCTATGTGTTATACTACATAATATTTTAAGCGTGCCCCTTCTGTAAGATAAACGTTAGCTATAGCTCTGAGACTGCTCTGAATATTATCCCCCCCAACCCTCTTATCTTCTAACAAACAATTGTGATGTGAACTAGGGCTATTCTGACTGTTGTAATCATTTCTTTGGTCCAGTTATAATCTTTCAACTGGTATTAATAAAGCACCATTCAACAATTTATGCCAGGATTTTATGCTACGTGTATGTTTCTAATAACAGGATTTCATGCATTTTCGTCTTTATTCTCACACATTTTTGCACAACTAGTGTAATAATATTAACATTAATATCCATGCTGGGTGCAATTGAAATGCTGAAATTATTTTATATATAAATTTAGTATTTATTGCTTGGCCCTTCAAATATATTTACTTCAAGGGCCAAAACCTCATATTACGGGGCCATGAATAATCTGTTCAAACTCCTAAGAGAAGACAACTACTGTTATTTGTTACAGCATTTGCGCATTTCCATATGCACACCAATTAAATGAAATGAATTAAAAGCATATACACACACACACACACACACACACACACACACATATAAATTATATATACACACACATATATATATACACACACACATATATACACACATGCATTGAAACCTCTATAGTTAATTATTTTAACATTGTACTTTATAATATATAGTTACATAGGATGTGCGTCATAAATTCTACTTCATAAACTATATATTATATATGTATCATATTCTTTTGCTATTTAGCAGCAACACTTGTAATATTAAAATGGCACACAATTCGATTGCAACCTATTATTAAACAATACGAAATACTTGCATATTTCGTCACTCTTTATTTTGCTATATGAATAGTGCCTGTTCCTGTAGTATTTTCTAGACTTGTCAATTTAATATAAAAGCAGATGTCTTACTTGTAAAAGTCAGTTTAACAATAAAGTTCTTATAAACCACACTGCTCAACAAAGACCATTATACTCTGACAGGACATCTCATCTTTAATTCTGGTAGAGAAAGACACATTGATATTTTCACTGCACACTAGCTTTGTGACAACGTGAATACTTCTTTGTCATAACCACATTATAATCTATAAATGTCTGTATATATATGGTTAATGCTTATTTACACACTTGCATTAAACACACACATACAAACACACATGCACAACACATACACCTATGCAACACATTACACACCCATGTATAGACCTACGAAACATGTATACACGCACATATACAAACACTCAACAGTCAACACATACACACTGAACGCTCAAATTTGGCACCAAAATAGTGCATTTATGCCAGCCAGATGACTAGAAACACCAGGTATACCGAGATATATTTATGGCATCAGCAGTGATGCTGCTAAGTACTGAGGTAAAACAATCAGATTCATGCAAAGTTACTGTTTTATCTTTGCAAAATCAAGTACTGTCTGCGGGTTACACTATAAGTTTAAACACAAGTGGGTAGATATTATTATCTTTCTAAATTCATTTATTTGCCAAGTACTAGTGCATACAATTAAATTAATTTTTCTACAAATTGCTAAAATTTGTTTTATATTAACTTTTATCAGTTTGCAGTATGTCATGCCAACTAGCTTAACTATACATGTAACATAAGTTATGAATTGAGATTACGGATTTCGAAATTGCCTGCTCTTGCTTTAACTTGAATTAGTAAGGCTATTGACCAAAAATACTTTCATCATAATTAAAGTAAGCTATTTGAAATTTCATCCTTGATTCCTCTGCATACTTTTTATCAACATATTTTTAACATAAAATATTGTAAAATAAACGGTATGTCATGAGGAACCATATAGCTTGATTCAACATAATATCTCATTATGTCTTACTAACGGTCAGAAAGAATAAGATTCTATTGCAAAATACTATGTTGTGTTGTAAAAGTTATTTTCAGTCAAAGTAAAATAATACTGCATACTATATTATTTTTTTTTATTTCTTACTAAAATAACCAATGATCAATCAAAATTAGAAAATATAATTAAATTATTACAATCATTAGATTACATCCTGAAAAGTAAAGCATATATTTTTTCAAATTGAAAATTTGATCAACATAACATATCTAAAAATAGAATGAACCTTATGGTCATGTGACTCACATGTAAACTGAGCTGTAACTCTGCCATCTTGTGAATTGTGTACCCAGAAATCATTTGTTTAAACAAACCTGTTGACTTACAACATAAAGAAAACTTCAATCTATGAAATCAATAATTTTTAACTACCAGCTTAAAAAATTAAAAATGCCTTAATTTATGATGTAATAAGTGTGTACAAATAAACATTTATAGCATATTTTCCTAATACCATATATCCTAATGGGTTTAGCCTCTACATGTGGAATTGCTCTTTTACATAAATTAATAATGATTCTGTATACAAATAATAATAATTAATACATAATGATATTGCACAGATATTAAGAAATGGATTACACTAAGAATAAATTGTAAAGTAATAAAATCCATGTTTATAATATGATAGAGGCCTATTGCAGAATAAAGCTTTTGTATAATATATATGCTTGCCGGTATTAAGGAAGACAATGGTTCACGTTGATGCAATATCCCATCATGGGGGGGCATCAGCTTGAGATCTTAGCTGATACCCATTAAAATATTTGTAATATCTGTCATTTAAACCCCAAACTAAAGCAGTAAGTCTTAACGTTTGCTATTCTCTCATATTAACCACCCATTATGCACCTTCACTCAAACTACATTTTATCCCTACAAATAAAGTCTCAGAGCTTTTCTTTTATTAGTTTTACTTCCATTAATAACAATGTTTTTGAAACTTCCTATAGCACAACATTTGTACATAATATTTGTTGCGTGATATGCTGATACACATGTTGACTGCAAAAACTATAGCCACACTATAAAAATAAGATTATTTAAGCAAAGAGGCCTCAGGGATGGTGTGGGTCTTGGTAATAGATGGTAGGGATCATGGATAATATTGTGTAGTCTTTATTTTTATCCTTAGTTAACTATAAAAGGTTAACTCACATCTAGCTAGCTCTCATTTGCATCTGTTTACACTTAATCTACTCCTTGTAGGTTTCTCTTAACAAATCTATGCTTCTATAATGTTGACATTAAATTAGATTGTAGGCCAAAGCTTTCTGCACTCTGCTTTTGGAACTCAATTTTTAAGTAGGAAATGTGGGTAAGCTGAGAGCTGCTCTGTCTAGACTCCTTATGCTTCTAAATAAAAATGGATAGTTAAGCTGATTTCGTTGTTACACATTATACACTTTCATGCCTCTTTAATCAAACAACTTGAATACTTTCCTCTCCTTTTTCTATGCTTCAGCAAAATCTAGGGATTAGTCACATAAGCCATGACTCATAGATAATGCTGACTCATTTCAGAGAGATGCTTCTAGAATTAACAGGTATTATCAACTTATCATAATAGCCTCTTTAAGATAGTAAATAAATATCTATTAAACTAGTCAAGTACTGGCATAATAGTCTACTTATAGTTGTTTAAGCTTCGGCATATCAAGAATTTATGCTCATTATAATGTAAGGATGCAGCACACACCCACAATTTTATTCTTTTATTCGCTGTTACTAATGCCTTAAATCTCTGATTTTCATAGGTGTGGACAGATTTCATAGACTTAATCTACACAAAGTCACTAAATACTGTTTGACTGCAGCATTAATAATACAATAGAAATGGTAGCATAACTTCTAGAATCTGTAATAATATTCTAGACCATGCAGCAACACCATACCAGAATGCAATACCAATTTATTGTTTAAGTTTACTTTTGCTTTGATAATGATTGATGTCTTGTCTTATTTTGTTGCTCTATTAAGAACTGCAAAATAATTTATGATTTAAGGCCTACGCAACTTTGTTTTTGAGGGAAACAAATTAAAATTGCCCTCTATTTACTTATATTGCAGCGTCATAACAAAGCAAGGAAGCAATTGCTTGCTTCACTTGTCACCTAATGACGCACACGGAATACAGTGCTTTTTGTAGTTTAATGTTGATTTTTGGTCTTCGTATTGTCATTTGGTAGTGAATAGTAGACTGCACAATGGGATGTCATTATTTTTAGTATTTGTTCTGCTTCCATTGAATATAACGTATTCTGGTATTCATGATGGTAACATACTTAGCTGAAGTTTTATATTTATAATTATTAAGAATTGCTTACACAAAATTAATAACTTTTTATTTTATACTGTTATAACCATTGATGGAGCAACAAACATAGCGAGAAGAACTAACATGAATGTTATTAGAAATTTAACTGGTTTTGACAAAGCAAGCAATGGTACATTTCTTATATTGGATAAACTATCTTTGAGTTTATAGTACTATCATTAAATTTTCTTTAAATTGATTTCACGAAATTTACCAGTGATGAAAGTTTTGCACTAGCTTGATGTATTGTATAGCTCTGTTATAACATAAAGTTATCTCCCTTGAAGCAGTCCTGCAGTCCAATCAGTAGTCAGAGCATGGATTGCGGCGTGACGCACTTATAACAGGTTACATGGGTTGGAACTCAGACTAGATCTATTGGTGATGTCAGGAAGAACATCTGGTTATAATTGCTCCTATGCGACACAAAAAAGACGCCAAGCCACTCGGTCAGTCTCACTAAAACTCTTAGTAGTTCTCACAGGGATAAAGACTACACAATTGTGAAATAGAGTTATCTCCACCTAACAATTATGATTGTTTAGTCAAAAGTTAATTGTAGTCTGTGCAAAGTTGCAGTAGTTATGTTATTTTGCCCATAGTATTGGTATATTTGCTAGAGCAACACTCAATTTCACAGAATATTTGGTCAGCTAAGTTTCACTCACTGTGTTTAGTGAATGAGAATGTCCATATAGAATGCATAAAAAGCAAATTTTACCAGACTGCGGTTATAAAATGTGACAATAGTAGGAATGAAATGCCAGCAATCACAAGTTGCACGTGACCAGCCAATGTTCTTTAAAAATCCCAAGCTGGATTATCAGTTCTATACCAACAGATTAGCAGATTAATAGAATTATCTTATTGTCTTTTACATTAAGCAGTGTGACATCTATTTTATGTATTATACAATATGTAGACAGCTAAGCTAAAGGAAATCTGTTTTATCCAAAGTCACACAAAGGGCAATATTTGTACTGCACCACTTTGGTTTTGATGAAGAATGCATACATACATATTAGAATTCCTAGAGTAAAACAGCCTTATCATGTTTTGCCAATTACAATATCCCTTTTTAGCTCAGCTCTCTCTAATGACTTAACAATATAAATTTTAGATTATAATACAACTGACAGTAAATACATATTTTATTATTTGCCTGATTTATATCGGATAGGAAGACAATGTCACTTGGCATATGAACGAACCAATCAGGTTTCACCTTCTGCACATAAAATGTATGTGGGCCAGCAAAAAATGCTGATATTAGTGTCTAATCTGCAGCTCATTTCCTCCTAGGTAGTAATATGTGCTGGGTCATCACCTAAACACAATATTAACCATCAGGAAGTTTGGCAGAATTAACTAGTATGTTTTTTCTTTTATGGAGCTCAAACTATAACAATAAAATGAATTAAATTAAGTTTTTTATACCATTTGGCACTAAAGTCAAACCAGCCAGCCTTTGACCAAATGCGATTCTTGCCCACTAATTACCCACTATTGATGTGTTTAGAGACAATGGACAATCGGCCTACTAACATTAGTGGTGACAGAGCAGTGCTTTGTCTTGATTTCAGTGAGATATCCAGCTGTTGAGTTGACCCTTCATTAGCTGTCCCAACCTTCTTTCATATTAAAACACAGGCTACATGTACTGGCAGTACACAGGCTATCTCTACCTGTAGTATACAAGCTATCTCTACCTGTAGTATACAAGCTATCTCTACCTGTAGTATACAAGCTATCTCTACCTGTAGTATACAAGCGATCTCTACCTGTAGTACACAGGCTATCTCTACCTGTAGTATACAAGCTATCTCTACCTGTAGTACACAGGCTATCTCTACCTGTAGTAAACAGGCTATCTCTACCTGTAGTACACAGGCTATCTCTACCTGTAGTACACAGGCTACATGTACTTGTAGTACACAGGCTATCTCTACCTGTAGTATACAAGCTATCTCTACTTGTAGTATACAAGCTATCTCTACCTGTAGTACACAAGCTATCTCTACTTGTAGTATACAAGCTATCTCTACCTGTAGTACACAGGCTACATGTACTTGTAGTATACAAACTACACATCAAGTTTTCTAATATATCAGTGAATGAGTTCTCAGGATGACAAAATCTTGGTTTTTGAAAGCAAGTATGACCTTGCTAGTGAAGTCATGTGATGTCAGAGTGTTAGTTTATGTGAAACCTGCTATTAAACAACCTGTTGATGGTTGCTACTATTATTAGAAAGCTAGTGTCAGTTTAAACATTGTAGGGTTTGTACTAATATGTTGGAAATAGCTGCTTTGATTGACTATGTAAAAAGTTGTCTCCCCGATGTTTCTATCTATTTAGTCCCTTAGGCTGTTTGAATAGCCTTGGATTTTAAGAACAATTTTGGCGTGACCACATGCACCTTTACTCTAACCACTCAATCAACAGCTGCACGCCTACAAAACAGCACGAAGGGGTAAAAACTGACATTAGATTTCACAATTGTTACTTTTAATTCTTTTTGGGAACAAATTTTTAAATACTCTTTGTTTAATCTTTGAATTCATAAAAAAATTCTTCGTCTATTTTTTTTAGTTTTCTCGTACTAACATTGAATATGTAGATTGCTGTTGCAACAGCAATCTACATAAGCGCAGCTTTGTGTAGACAAAGCAATCACCTAATAATCCCACCAAGAAGTGTTATGCAAGGGAGGGTATCATTCAATGAGAAATCCCATTATTTATGAAACAGCTATAAGCCAAATTAAAATGCAAATATCTTACGTTAAGAGTAAAACAGTAACTGATTGGTATTTATAATAAAAGTCATTAAGACATAGGTAACCGGTTCACACCAACCTAAGCTGTTTGCAAACACAGAGAACTATTAAAAACTGAATTATGGCGCTAGACTTTAAAGAATAGTAATTGGTTTTAATCAGCTCAGACCACCTTTTAGTTAATTAACATAATTATGGCGATAAGAGCTCCTACTGAATAATATCTAATAATAAAAGATTAAGAATATAATTATAATTAATATTTTTATATAATGTTGCACTTGTGGATGTGTATTTCACAATCAAAACATTGCGAGGATTAATATGTAGATGATTAGATAACATAATGGCCGTAATCTGTTCCAGTTTACAGATGCAAATGAGTCTGGATGATCGTCTGCTAGGTGGCCATGTTTATATTTTACCAAGAATGTTATAAGACTTGTTCTGCAGTTGGTGTTTGAGAGTTATGAAAATAATATCTTTCTCTTCTGTACTACTAAAAATATTTATTTGTATCATAGGAGTTGTCTGACTCCAACTCTAGCCTTAAATTAAAACACCGACAACAGGAAACACCACTGCTATACTCTGCTATCATAAGCTGCTGGTCACAAATGCCTGAATCAGTACAACTAGCTTTCAGCAACTAGCTAAATATTGTGCTAATTAACTGCCGAAAGTAGTTTTTCATTATTATGTCTCATTGTCATGTTAGAGAATTTCTAGAAAAGTTGAAGCTACCGGGATGACGTATTGCAGAGAAATATATTTGAAATAAAGATAGTGGAACTGAAGTAGAGCTTTGCCTAACCAATGAACTGAAGGACGGATTGTAGTAGAGTGTCACATTAACCAATTATGAGATATGATTTCCTTGAATGGCACTTGCAAGTAATGCCAGTAATGCAAATGAATTAGTTATAAATAGCTTGGAGGAGAAGGAGACCATATTTCATAGAATTAATTTGCAATTGCATAGGTATGACATCAGCTATTAAAGCTCTAAATTGTAGTTATATAATGCATATCTGATATGGCAAGAGATAATCATAAATGCCGTTAAAAGGGCGATATTTATAACTAGTTAGAAGTTAGCATAGGCTGGGGAGATATTACTATTAAGTGAGAAATAAGGAGGTCAAAATAAGTTTAAGTTGAGTCACCCTTCATGACTTTGGGTTTTGATATTTTAGTAGTGACTCATGCTATCTTCAAAGCAAATTGTAAAAGTTTTTATTAAAATTTTAATTTAATGAAACTGTAATGTAAGAGTAAAACACTAATAGGCTGAGCTTTCCCGACACTTTAGAAATCTAATTATGGTCATGAATCAAATAAATAATTTTTCTATTAAACTCACTTTTGTTTTTTAAAATTGCGAATCTCTGATAGCAAGGTTTTTTAGGCAGGCTAAAGACTTGTTTCTACTGGGGCACAGCAGTAATTATAAAATGACATCACCAATGACTTGACTGAGATTTGAACTGAACTAAGCTGCAGCGCTCTAACCATCAGTCCACTGTTCTAGTGCCTTATAAAAATCATGTAAAATTGAACAGTTTTTAACTTTGTGTTATTGAGTTTGCTATTACCTCTAGCATTTTTGATTTTTCAAAAATTTTAAAATGCTGAACAAGAGGAATTTATAAACGCACCACAACAGCCCACGTGATCACAGAGGTGTATCCAATCAGTCTTTTATGTAAAAATCTTCCTCATCATGAAAATATGTGAAGATGACAAACAAATGGTGTGATAAGATCGTGTGCCTGTGAGGTATGCATTATACAATTTTGTTATCAAGTGCAGGAACAAATGTTCTGTGCATGTATAGATTAATATTAGACTGTTTCCTGCGTAACATCACAGCGAGTTGTCACCATCTGGTACTCGTTGCTTACCAATTTATTCTATGCATGTCCGCTACTCCCTCTCTTGATAACACTTTCATTTTTATGCAGAATATTTGATCGGATGTTTAGTTACTTCCTGATTCATAATTATATATCAGCTGTGAAGTTTCTAATAAATCAGTTTATATATAAACTACAATTCTTTCAGTTCCCCACTCTCCTATATACTCACCTCTCTGCCTGAGTTTTCATGGTACTGACCAGGACTGGCACTAGGTTCACATTGCAAACATGATTTAAAAACTGAAACATTCATTTATTGCAATAAAACTCCGTCTCGAATTGGAACTTGTTTAATTGCAGATTCATTTAATATTATAATCATTATAGACAAATCAACTGCACAAAATTGATATATGCACATTTTTTAAAAAGTCAATGCATTTTCAAGTGAGAGGTGCAAGAGAGGCATATATATATATATTATTTCCAGAACTAACTGGCTAGGATTCTGTCAAGGAGGAGAATATTGTTATATTCATGTTGAATATAACATCCCATCTCCTATGTCTGTCTTGGTTGCATGAATAGTGTTCATATCACCTCGCTGCACCCTGAAGTGAAAGTTCATGTGGGACTGCCAACGGTGCATGCAGCAAAATAAATCAAGTTTAACAACTAATCAAGACTTGGGCTTTGAACTTTTCACTGGCTCCGAGTCTAAAATATTTGGTATTTGATTAAAATATTTCGTATTAATTCTTCATCCCTGGTGTAAACAAAGGGAGCCTGACATTTATAAAAGAATAATTATGATAATTTTTACTTGTTCCAGTCAATGAGAGTAAGCTAATCGTGATTTATGTGACATTATTCACAGGTTCCCCTGACCAGGTGCTAGATAGTCTAGAGCAGTGCTGAGTGACACCGTGTCTAGTCTACCACAGTGTTCTAGTCACATTACTATACTAGTTACAGTATTATACCAGTCACACTGATATACCAGTCACAGTGTTATACCAGTCACAGTGATATACTAGTCACAGTGTTATACCAGTCACAGTGATATACTAGTCACACTATTATACCAGTCACACCCCTATAGCAGTCACACTACTGTACCAGTCACACTACTATACCAGTCACACTACTGTACCAGTCACACCCCTATAGCAGTCACACTACTGTACCAGTCGCACTACTATACCATTCACACTACTGTACCAGTCACACTACTATACCAGTCACACTACTGTACCAGTCACACCCCTATAGCAGTCACACTACTGTACCAGTCGCACTACTATACCATTCACACTACTGTACCAGTCACACTACTATACCAGTCACACTACTGTACCAGTCACACTACTGTACCAGTCACAGTATTATACCAGTCACACTACTGTACCAGTCACACTACTATACCAGTCACACTACCCCATACAAGCTCCAATCCTTTCATTAAAGCTCAACTTTCATCATACCCGAAAATGCAATAGAATAGAAACTTGCAAAAAATGTTTCATTGTTTTCTAAGCTAATTGCATCTGCACGTTTGATATGTGTGTTGCGTAAACCACACACTGTGTACAAGACAAATTGTTTTATGTTTGAATATTTGCTAGTGTTTATGGACAAGAGAAAAAGCTTTGTCATTATTACGAAATGACTATCATCAAAACTGCTAATGCTAAAGTTGCAATAAGGAGTTATGTTCTCTCATGAGTATTGCGCTCGCATGTAGATTTCACTATTCTTGTCTAAATAGTGTAATAATTCCCAATAAATTTGCCTTATTAAGGCTTTAGAAACTCTGCAGGCTTGTATCAAGGTGCATACTAATGGATAAGGCAAAATGAATGAAGCATGAAGTATTGCAGACAAATTAAGACAAGCATAACACTTGTCGATCACAAATTTGTGTGTCTGAAACCATCCAGCAGCCAGCATCATATGTTGGCCCATAACATAAAATGTGTCTGTATATTACACTTCATAAATTTCTGTGTGTGTGTGTGTGTGTGTGTGTGTGTGTGTGTGTGTGTGTGTGTGTGTGTGTGTGTGTGTGTGTTGTGTGTGTGTTGTGTGTGTGTTGTGTGTGTGTGTGTGTGTGTGTGTGTGTGTGTGTGTGTGTGTGCATTGTGTGTGTTATTGTACTTTGACCCTTGTTCTTGCACTATCACCATGCAACTGTTACTAGACTTTTTGCTCTCCTTAATAACTCATGACACCAAGTGATCTGCCCAAATGGTGGATTTAAAGGTAGTTGTTTCTCCATTTATTCAACTTAGTGGAAACTTTTAGCAAACCTTTCAGATCTGTTTGAATGTTTAGACAAAGTTAAATGGCAACTGCAGCATTGCATCATATCTGCTAGAGCCACATGTGTTTCTCACACACACACACTGGTCATACAGCTATATCACTTGCAGCTATAGCATTATTTTATAAATACAATTATTGTTTAGATTTTAAAATTTTATTGCACCTTTAATTGCATATTGCTGGAACGGAAGACAAAAATAAATTAATTCTAATTCAATAGAAAATAAATAGCAAATTAGTTGAAAAAACATAACATTTTATAAACAAGATATGTACAATTTTGATTATTATGATACAATATAATTGCACAGAAATGCTGATTGGTTGATTGACTTGGTACAAGCAAACTAATCTATTCATTCACTGAGCAAAGCAAATTCTCGTGCAGGGCACATAGAAAAATAAATATGAAAGGCATGTAAACATAATATTAAATCCATGGACTAGAGAGCTGGTCATTGCATAGCAAATGGAAAAGCATAAGAAAACATAAAAAGTTTACAGAATAATAATTACTAGAGTATGCATTGTGGGTAATATGTACAGACTCTAGAGAGAGAAAGTCAGTAGTAAGGGAGGGAATAATGAGGTAGTCAACTGTGACATCTGGCTGGGTGTTGATTCTGAAGAGAACAAAGGCTACCCAAGATGTCTAGAGACAGGTGACATTAATCGCAGAGCTCTGATAGCAGGTCTTTCTTACTTATATCATACATAACGTCTAGCCGCGCTATATGCTTGGAGCCCTGAGTTACTGGGGTTACTTGGTGTAGTAGATTGTGTTGGTGGATGAATACACTTCCTATGAAAAAGAAAAAAATACATATAAACATGATGCTGGATTTGGCATGTAGTAAAACTATCAGGATGGAAAATGCAGGAGATAATAGAGTGACAAAGAAGGGAATTAATTACCTTTCTTGGGTTTAACAGTGACATCATGTGCAGATGGCTGCCAATTCTTAAGGAAACTTGACTGTCCACCTTCGTAGTCGTCATTAAGGAAAACATACACAGAGAAGAAGCTCTTTTCCTTGAATTCAATTGGTTCATATGCCTCATCCATGTGGGGCTTGTGTGCATATCCTTTCAGTTGCTTTTCCAAAACACATCTATAAAGCAAACACGTGTTTTATAATGACTGATCAAATCATTTCGTGTTGAAAACAGACAGTTAATGTTGCAACAAATTCTCAAAAAAACCAGGCATAAAATTTATCTCATTCTATGACAATTTCCAAATGCTTACCTATTGGACAATCCAAGAAGTTTGTTTCCCATCCAAGTCTTGGGTATTTCTTTCTCTATTGCTGGCCATAGCCTGCTCACCATAGCTTCACTGTGGGTAGTGCTAGTTTCTACTTCATCTTTTGATTTTGTTTCTTCACAATTTCCTTCTAGTTCTTTCAAAAGGTCATCACATTCCTGAAAGATAACAAGAGTTAAAGGTTAAGAATTTTGTACTTAAACATGCTGATCAGGTCATGAACTATTCTAGTTTGTCAAACAACACCCGATTGTGAATGCTTCATTCTGCATTAATAAATCAACAAAATGCTGAACAAAACAAACTATTTGGACGGATGCCAACAGTGTTGCAGATCATGTGTTGCATATTCATCAATAAAATCCCTGAATGAATTGTAAAGTTTTGGGAAAATATTTTGCCCTAGCATGGAGTGCCGAGCAAGATTCTTAAGATAAGGAAGCTTTTCCATGAGTTGAAGTTATTACAGGATTATGATGCAATGGATTTTCCAATTTAACACAAAGATGCAATAAATATATCTGACAAAAAATTCCCCAGTTTAGTTGGAATAACCTTATGTGAATTTACTAAAAATTCTTACCTCATCAGTGAACATTTTATGGAGAATGAAAGCTACTTTTTGCTGATATCTGGGCACTCGAATAGTCTCCTTCTCGTAGTTGTTATTAGTATTAGATACATCCTCATTGCTATTTGTATAGGAGCATGAACGTTGAGAAGTAAAGTATCTACCAGATGACCCATTCAATAAGTCTTCTAACCGGTTCTTTTCAGCTTGCAGTCTCTTTAGGGCTAGTTCAGCTTCATTAATCTCGTCTTGAGTGAGCTTTCTAGTAAGTGGTGCCTTCATCTGTCCAGTATTTGCAGACTGTTGATACGAACTCTTAGCTGTAGCTTTCTTTGCTTTGTTGGACACACGAGACTTGACTTTTCGTAAGAAATGCATCATGCTGGTTTTCAGTTTAGCTGTCAAAATAGTTTTGATGTCTTTGTTGCCGGATTGAGTTTGAGCATACATCTTCTCTGCACGACTGGCGAGTTATAAATGACAACCGATGGATGCTACGCAGTTATAAATACTGACGCAGCCTCACGTAACTAACTAGCACTCAAAAGTTGGCTTTAGTGAGTCATACACGTGGATAGCTGAGAAATAGTACCGCCCCTTTTCCCATTAACCAATAGGAGCTACGAGATCCGACTAGTACTGGTTCATGCATGCAGTTTGTTACAAAACTACTTCATACAATATTATAAATATTCTATAATATTTCTACAGCTGCCCGACAAGTCTAGGGTTGTCCTGCAAAGTGTCTAGTAATGTTAAGTATGGCGTAGAAACCTGCTGCTCACTCAATGCTAATAAATTTAATTTGTATCTTTGCTTCTCATTTACAACTTATAAAAGAAATTACATAAGTTAAGATGACTTAAAAGTTTTAATAATATATCTGGCTACTTTTATTACGACAGCATAATGCTTATAATATTCAATTGTCAACTTCTTTGTTCTGATTTTTTTAAAAACTCGTTACGATACAAAAGCATAAAAGCAGGTAAAAATTAGTTTAAAGAGCACATTGGCCTTGAGTTTTTTTCAAATAACTTTTCAGATTGCTTAAGCTTAAAATAATAGATATTATTGTAGCTGAAGGAGGGGATAATGAAAGATGATCATTGGTTATAGTGACTGCTAGTATGATTAATCTTTCCTTTACAAGCTATGAATCATGCAGCAGGCAAGCACTGCACCTGTGCCACTAGCTGATGAATATCAACTGTGGGAGTCTTGTTTTAAGTATTTTATTACAGTTTGTTTATGTGCCCCTGTTACATTAGAACCGTTCTGACTGCAATTACTTCTAGTTATTATTTCATCAGAGGAAATAAAGGCAGGCGCACAATATTCCTCTAAAATTACTACTGAATGAAGCTATTGTTTTGAAGCCAGTCCTTTTTTGATTACAGATAATTGCCTTCATCCGAAACTTGCTGCTAACACCTTCTGTCTGATATCTTATCACCAGCAACTATTAATACATTCACAATGAGTTAATTACTGAAAAAGTGGGGCTATTTTTAGCCCTCTGACAAACCGCAGCATTCAACTTTCAATAGCCATTGGCAAGCTTACTGTCACATTTCAAGTTAAAAGTTAAGCTGAAAAATCTGTGAAATAGTGAAGTTTATTTAACTTCCAGGCACCCGTAGGTAGAAGGATATCTACTTCAGAGTCAAGATGGTATCACCTGTGGGTTGTGGTAGCAGCAAACCTACAGTACCACTTAAGTTACTAAGTGACAACCTGTAGCTAGCGCCTCAACATTGAGTGTAAGGTAAACTTGCTCCGTAAGGTATTATTACACATGTATTATTGGTTTGAATGAGTTAACCGAGTAAAGCTAAGATAAGCTTTATGAACATAATCTTCAGTGCAAGCTTGCACCCATCAAAACTAGATAACAATGATTCAGAGGGACGGAGAGAACGCTGGCAGAAACACGAGCTCCAATAGACCTGTATCAGCATCACACAAACATCTTGCCCATTATTATTTAATTGGTTAATAAGTTAGCAAGTTTACACAGACTGATTTGGAGTAGAAATGAGATTACTAGCAGGATGCTGAGTAGAGGTAATCTAAATTGAGGAAGTCAAGTTGGCCAACATTAATGTTAATAGGCATGACGTTTCACAGCGTATGGTAGAGACAGATGCTACTTAATCAAAAAGTAATGTTAGAATAAAATAACTCTACTTTTTCCTCTTCCACTATTGTGGCAATTAGCTCTTTACCAGTACAGGGTAGTCCATATTCTAGAATGTTCATTCAGCTCCAGCTTGCATATAGAAAAGAAATGCAACTGGAGAGATTATAAAGCATTGACATTGGCAGCTTGTATTTTATGTTTAAGTTGAGCTCTAAAGCTGAATAAAGAATTGCAACAATTGGAAATAGCAAGTCAGCACAAATGGGAAATGGAAAAACTGAACTACATATAAGATACGATGAAAAGTTGAGTTGCCGAAGTAGAGAGGCTGACATCTGCAGCTGTCTACACAAACAAGGATCCTGGAAGTACAAGGATGTGTATCTGCGAAGCCTTCTGACTTATTATGAGCAATTAACAAATTAATACGAGTCTAGTTGGCTTTAAAACCGTTGATACAAAGAACAATGATGAGTATTTCATGATGTAGGTTCAGCTAAAGTAAACATATTGATGGGGTGATTGGTGTAGCAAAACAGCATCATAATCACGTGACCACTTACCTGGCTGCTTTGTAATTATATAACGTGCAGCTTTATGAGGCAGCAGGGAATGTTTAGATAAACCATGTCAGACCACCCATGCTTTCTGTCCTCTGCATTTGGCAATGCCAAGGGAATATTCAGACCTTTGGTTACTGCAGCTGTTGTTGAGCTTTGTGTTGAGAATTGTGTCTTAACAAACAGGTTACCAGCTCTAACTTTCTGACCACTTGGAGTGCAAATTTAAAAACATGTTATGTTGTTTCTTGAAAGGAGCTGACACTAAGCAGGAGAGGGTCAGGTCAAGAGTGCACATGGATATTGTACCACAGAGTATACAGCACAATAACTGGTCATAGGACTTACTACCTCCGGGCCATGTAAACAAACAACACCATTCCATATCTCACTCAAAAGGTATTGAGTGGTGATAATTCTGCTGGTAATAAGATAGCTGTTAGCTCTGAATGAACCTGTAAGAACAATTCATTAAGCGTAGCTGTTCTGTTATGACTTGTTATTCAGGAAGAAGCTAAGTCAAGCTTTAATCAGCGTTAAAATCAACAAAAAATTCCCCGTGCTTTGTCGAAGCAACTTAGATAACATGTAAATATTTTTATTTAAAATTTCCTCAATAGTGACGACAAATGTCATTTGAATAGGTGTGTGGATTTCCCTTTGTACCAGGAATGGAGATAAGTAAAAACATTCTATTGGCCTGTACCAGTAATATTGCTATAAATATAGTTACTTATCACAAGTAGAGTTATGCCATGCAGACTATACCCAACCCAGCCCAACGAAAAGTGTACCACACAGCGGAATGGGGAAAGAAAACTTTTAGAGAATGTTTGTTTTGCACTCAACCATCTTAAGGGTATCATTCAGCATCCAGTAGCAGCAGCTCCTAATATCATTTGATGATCAAATTGACTAACATTTGCAGTACTATTATGAGTTATTATTTATTGCATAATTTTATGATTTTGATGTCAAGGAAATAATTAAAACTCCAGATTATGAACTAATTTACAAACTAAAGTATAAAATGCAATTTTATATTAAAGATCCCGTAAAAATTTGGGCTGGTATTTTTAGAATTTATTTGCTGATAATCAAAACAAATAAAAATTCAGAAGATTGAAAAAAATCAAATGTTGACTTTACAAATGCAGCTCTAAAATAGCTTGCAGAAAAACGTCAAGTCATTTTTATTGCAGCACCAACCAGGTATTCAAAGCAGCAGCAGAGTTGGCAGCAGAAGTAGACCAGCAGACATAAACAAGGCAAGAGTAAGTTCGTCTGAAAATCTTAACTCTGTCTGCAGCCAGTTTAGACATTAACAACAGTTTCTCTCTTGTAGTCAGGAAAGTACGACTTTTTGGCAGCTGTAACCGAAAGAGAATTCTAGCAATGCATCCAGGTAGGTGTGGTGGTGACATCATTAACCCCCAGACCGCCGGGTCAGACAAACTATAAAAATAACAAAATATTATTTTACAAAACTACAAGTTGATGTGTTGTTAAAGCAAACATTCATGTGATGCATTCAACAAGGTTTTTTGGCACCGAGTCCAATCATCTCATTTGTTTGTGCTTCATAGACCTGCGTATATCACTTTATTGCCATACACTAGGTGCAAATGTATTGTGTACCATAAAATAGTAAAAATAAATTCATGTTTCATCAGTGGCCAATTTTAAGTAACAAAAAATAAAGATATTTGCAAATATAGAACCATAGGAGAAGAGTGAAGCGGGTGATATTAAAATTGAAAAGATTTAATATTAAAGACATTCAGACAGCATACAAATATAAATATAGTGAAATTATGGTGGGCGATGGAAAGCTGGTGGGGGTTGAACACTTCAACTTCAGTTATACTAAATTATTACAAGATAAGAATGCTTATCTTTTGGAACTGTGCAGTTTAATCAACTAGAATATTTTAAAGGAGAGGATATTCGTGTACAGGCATGTTGATACAGCTTTGTGCTAAGAGCCTGTTATCAGACAGGTAGGTGTTAACTACTCATAATCTACACTAAGAATGTACGATAGAAAAGAATGGAGCTGCTGAATGAAACTAGCCACTTCTTTGTTTAATCAATGTGCAACTGTGACTCATAAGTCTACCGGAAGTCATACTGTCTTATATTTATCCATATAGCCATTAACACCCCAGTCTTTGCTGTCTCATACATAGACACTGACGCATTTACTATACAAATAGAAATTTAAATTTGAAAATAGACCATGAAAGAAATTTTTAAAACCGTGTATTTTTACGAGCCTTATGTGCAAGAATTATTAAATAAATGCCAACAAAATAAATAAAATTGTATGATGGATTGTGTTGGAACAATCTAATGCTTATGAAGGTGACCACAGAGAGATGGTGTTCCTAATGCGGTGTTATTAGTATGTAAATCTTGCCATAGGTAGCCATGCTTCAGCCAGGAAAATTGTAAAGTAGTGTTACCAACCAAAACCTTACCTTAACAGGTTAGAGCCTTGGGTCACTAGGTGTGTGGGACAACCAATTGACACTTTTAATTGTTTCAATCAAAATAAAGACAACTGTGACACTGCTACATTGATTGCATGTATAAAAAGTGGATTTAATTTGTATATGATTTGGAGGGTCTTTAGCATTTTTGAGGAGATTCTACTGCATATAAAAGCAATCAATTGTAGTGATTAATATGGTCTGTACAATAAGATTGTATGATCACCCAGCCAGAAAAGTATTTTCTAATACTGTTGGATTTACTCGGTAGGATTATGAATGGTACCGGATGGAGGCCTTTCTAATGAATTAAAACTGGCGGGTTCCATTCTTGCTCACAGTTAATGGCAGAGAACTGCTATAATGTTTTACAGATTTTAGCCGGGAAGGTCAATGCCACTATCCAGGCAACCGGCTTTTTGGTAGAGGATATGATCTAAATTAGCAATTTAGCATTTCTATGCCAAATAAGATGACAATTTATAACTAATAAGTTTTGTGCTTTCAAACTGCTTCAGAACTTGGTAATCATGATTAAACTTTTGCTATTTTTTCTGTTAAATAGTGTTCACTGGTGTAGTATAATGCCGAGTTATTAGGGAAATAGAGAAATTAAGTAGTTTTTGAACTGTTGCTATTTCAGCATTTTCATATTTTGATACTAATTTTTCAATCCTGAATCGCTGGTAGTTTTTGCGCCTTAAGAACTACGGGCACACACCTTAAATGTATCTAACAGTTTTCATACGGGTTATATCATGTTGAGAAGTTCAACAATTTGCTGGTTTAAGAAGCTCACAAAAGGAGAAAATATATAGAAAAATCATTATAGTTGAGGCTGACTGAAAGGAGTTAAATGTAGTTTACAACTGATACAGAAATAATGTTGGAATCTGCACCTTGTAGAGATAGCAATCAGTAGCTGCTTGATGTACAACTATACAACCAGCTACCAATCACTAGATATTACCATCTCAAAATTATAATATATACCTGAAGCCATAAGATTCTTTGTTGTATTGCACTCATCTCATTGTAAGATAGTGTAACCAGGAGAAAAATGCTGTTTAATTAAGCCACAATCATGGTAATTTATGCATAGGTGAAGTTTAAGCATATAGCAGCCAAAAGCTGTTATAAAATGAGTTTTGTTTCAACGTAAGAGTATGAAACAAGTATGAGAAAGTGTTTTATGCATATTTTAATGAAGCATGTGCACACATGTTTTACTGCCTTTGTTTAGGTTTTTCATTTCATTGAACATGGTTGGTGCAGAAATGCAGATATACCTTAGAGAAAGCATAAATTAGGGAGCCCTTTGAACCAAATGTAAATATACCCTCTCCTCCTTCCAATATGCAGCTATAACATAGCTATAACCCTTGTAATATACAATTAGGGGAGTTCTAATTCATCGGCTATAACATAACATCAAATGATGTTGTTTCCTTTATGCTGAGTTAGAAGTGATAAAACTGATACATCGAAAATTAAGCATTAATTACAGTAGCTACAAATAAAAAAGGGTGTTATGTATTGGTTTCCTTATTACACCAAACACCATTTGATATGAACAGAAAAAGCATTGTGTGCAGAGTTGGACTAAATTTGAACAAGTTTTGGCAATTTTACAATAGAATAAGTGAAGTAAATATAAGCCTACAACTAATCAACTGTACTCAAATGCATTCAACTACACTTTTTAACATTTCAGCTACCCTTAAGGTTCATAATAGATGCTTTGAAGCATGAGTATTCTTAATGTAATGCTCTTCTAGCAGGCTGCATTAATTTTTCAAACCAGTAATGAATTGATATAAAACATCAGGCCAACAGTTTCTGACAAATCATAAATTAACATAAAGCAAAATCAATAATTGGCATTCAAATAATAAAATTAAAAATAATAGTGGTTATCATCATTGTTTACACAATCTATTTGGCAACTTGAAAAAAGTTTAATTACCAATGTTCTAAAATTTGGCATCTTACCAGTAAAAATTATCTCCATAAATTTTAATGAGTTGAAAGTTGGCAACGATTTCATGTTTGTCTTTTCAAAGTTTTATTAGCACTGCTTGTATGGAGATGGAAGAAATGAGAAATTACTAGTTTATAACTGAAGTCATACGCAAAACATGGTTATTCAACCTCTTAGTTTTAGCTTTCAACAACTAGCATGACAGTTTATTGTAAGGATATTAGTAATAAATATATTTACTAGAGATGAACTGCAGTTAATTTGTAGAATAAACGAGTTGACAGCTACATCTATTTTTAGTTAATCTAGCGCAGATGGTTGCCAAATCTACTGGAAGTTTGTACTCATCCCATGACTAGATGCCACCTCCTCCTTACCACATTCTGTTAGTACCTTCTCAACACAGTATATCAATTATATGTGAGTAAGACGTAGTTTATTTGTTATATTTAGAAATCTATTACCAAATGCACAAAAATTTACCTATCATATTAGTAATTATTATAGCATGCCATTGGTAAATATTCCCCCCTCAATTTTATTAACTAAATTTGAGCTTTTAGTTTGGTAGAGTTTTATATAGTTAGTTTTATATTGGTAGAGCTTTAATCAATTTGCCCATACCTATCATAATTATGGCTAAATTACACAAAATATCTATAAACTTCAAACATTTTTAACTACTGTTTTACACCTACTAGCTTTGACAAGTCGTTATAGTGGTTTAGTAAAACTTTTTAAATTTCCTTTTTTCAGAATTTTGCTTTTGATGATAATTAGAGGATTTGGCGGTGAACTAGACTGAAGGCGAGAGTCAAACTAAAATCTACTCAGCCACAAATAACTTGCACACGGCTTCATTTGCATAAATATCCCACGAGTAATTATGGTATTTATGCAAATTTTTGATGTATCAGAGTTGAAACAACTTGTAATAATAAGTATGCATTGAATATATATTATGGTTTACACAAACTCTTCGAACTAGCACATTAAAACGTTAATAATCATGAAAAATATGTTTTGATAATCTGCCTTTAAAAATAAGAGATGATTCTGTGTAGTTGTTAGCATAATTGAAAACTATACATAATAATGCTAAATAATAACAGTGAAGCTGGTACAAGCCAACCTAAGTTGTACAATCGTATATTCATAATAAAAGAATGCTTATTTAACTTGACTTGGTTGTTTAGTCTAAAGACGCGTTGAGGTAAGAACAACATAAAATTACCAGGTGGTAACTCAGACTACAGGGAGATGTAAACTGCACCTGGATAAAGAAGCATAGGCAGATTTGGGGAGATTTGTGGAGACAATCAAATGAATAAACAAAAGGCATACCTAAAGTTAGGGGAATACTGTGCACATTATATCAGATGAGATAGAGAATAGGGAGAGCTATGAATGGTAGGTGTGTTGGAAATCTTAATTATAGCTAATCACAAACAAACCTTTCAACAAATTGATATGGATAGAAGTTGATTTGAAAAGAAAAAGTTGGAACATTTCCAACAAAATTACTAGGTGTAAAGAAGGCAAAGGAGGGAAGAGGTGGTTTCAGTTTAGAGAAAATATTTATGTAGTAATTACCTAAGGTGTGGCTATTTTTGCTAAATTCTGTTGGAAAATGCCATTGAACTGACCATAATTATAATAGTATTATAGTAAGATAATTATAATAGTATTAGAGTAAGATAATAGAAACAAATATTTGTCAATAAGAGAAGATGTAACCACCTTCAGAGAGCTGGTTACTAAGGAGATACAAGAGTAAAGGAAGTTCATAACAGTGCAGCTTGTGTAGCTACTTAGCCTAATAGATTTCAGATAAATCCTGACTGCTTGCTATCTCTTAGCAGGAAAACCTTACAACATTGTTTACAATTTTAATTTAAATCTTTGGAATAACAATTCAGCCAAAGTTGTATTGTGCCAAGTTGCCAGTAAAAGTCAACTTATCTCCTTTGATTAAATCCATTACTAAGTTTAGAAGCTAAACATGCTCAGCAAAAACTTGTTCACCTTTCGCTTTAATTCCAAACTAAATGCTTAGTGCTCACTAAAACACCACTCAGCTACCCGCCGTGCTATGGTGGAATTGTTATGAATAAAGTAGTAAATATTTGAATACA
This sequence comes from Bugula neritina, assembly GCA_964035545.1. Taxonomy (NCBI): domain Eukaryota; kingdom Metazoa; phylum Bryozoa; class Gymnolaemata; order Cheilostomatida; family Bugulidae; genus Bugula; species Bugula neritina. The sequence continues at coordinate 7,951,482 of OZ037771.1, forward strand.
TATTGACGCACAACTTAATATACACTGCACATATTGTCATTTAAATCTTTGAGTTGATTCAGCAACTTTTACCATCGCGTAAAGTGGCAGTCTGAGAATAAATTACACTAATAAGGCATGATTATGATGGACTGCCTAGCACAAGTTAACACAAATCTCAATTATTTTTGGTATTCACCACCAGTGAACCCTTGGTGCAGGCACACCGACTTGTAGAATGAATATCTGATAATTAAATTTACTTTTTTTGGTTTCATAGCTAGGCAATGTGCCTACTTCACAGTCATATATTTTTGTCGTTTCCTGTTTTGATACTTTAAGGATTTATATAAACAAAAAAATATTTGATTAAATGCTATGTATAAAATTCAATACATTAAACTAGACGCCAGGGCGCATGGAAGGAAAGCTTCACATCTCTTCTACAAACAAAATCTACTATTTCCACTCAAGTTTACATTTACTGTAGTTGTAATTTCCAAAAAAATTGAAAAATTACAGCCACAGTAATCATATGCAACTTCCCACTCCTACTTTTGTGCCAATATAAGACCAACAGGGAGAGTGAGGGATCTAAAGACAGGTATCTGATCCTTTAGCAACTTCTAGAGAGGAGTGAGAGGTAATTTATAGGTTAATTGAATTCCTACTCATGCTGAGTCATACCGAGTATGACTCATCCACAGCCAGACACATAGTTCAGCTTATATCAACTATTGCAGTATACTACAGTTCAGATTACTCTACATTTTACTACCATACTAATATTATTATACTTAAGCTGTTTAACAGGCACATTAAGGTTGTGTTATTTTCATTCTAAATTGAATTCACTATACACAACCTTACAATGTAGCACTATGCTAAGTTCCTTAACTATAAATGACTAATTTATTTTTTTCCTAAACTGACTGAGATTGAGTCATATAGACTAAGAGTAAATCTTGCTGGGAAGACTTTCTAGCCACTACCAATAAAATACTTTAGACTTAGACTTTATGGAACTAGCTGTTGTTTGGCTTTAAATTATGAGTAAAGCTTAATCCTGCGGAAAGATAATTGATAAGACGGGTTTGGGAAAATCCTTGGGTACATGCTGTCAATGCAGGAGGGTGTGGTAAGGCAAGTATAGCAGTGGGTAAGGAATGAGTGAGTCATTTTTGACTCATCAGCGGAAGAATGAGTGAATTTGAAAAGTCGATGACAGCGTAGTGCTGGGTCTACTGATGCTACTTAGATACCATCTGGTAGGGTAGTTAACATCCTAGTGGTAATGGCTAGGTACCAACTCTTGCCATATCTTCAGTAGAAAAAGGAACACAGATTAAAATAAATTTAAATTCATGCTATTTAGTTGCAAATTAATTGAACCGCCAAACTGCTTTAAATAAAATTAATGGAAAGTTTGCTTTGATTTCAAGTTGGTTTAGCTAGCAAAAATCTGTAAACAATATAACATTTTTTCAATAAAAAACTGAATCAATAGAGAAAAATGAATGCAGCTTAAGAGTTAGAGCTGCCAGAGGGGCGATGCGTGATTCGAGTGTAGAGTTTGCAAGATTGCAAACAGAATTTTACCAAAATAAAGTTATCCAGGCCAATAAGCAACGTAACAAAGACAGTCTATTTAAAGCCTTGTATTTATTGGCAACACCATGAGCTTTCTCTTCCAAACACGACTTGCTTGTTAATTTATATGCAAAGTTTTAGAAGTAGATTCCAAAAAAGGAACATTGAATATCAGTTGATGGAGAGGAGATCAGAGGGTTGGTAGACGTGCTAAATCATCAGATTTGGAGCAGTCTACCAGTCTACATGTAATGAGTGCAAACCTAGACCAGTTAGGTGAGTACTTTGGCAGCAGCAGCCTGTTGATATGCAGGAGGAGGAGGTTACTAGGGACCAGCTATGAAACACACTCAGTCACCCAGATACCGTACTTAAATGGCATGACAAACCTTTAACCAAGTTTAGCATAGAGTCACATGCCGAAAACCTTTTGAAAAAAATAGTTTTGCAATTTATAAGAAGTTTTACGTCTGGGCAAGACCCCACTGGCCTAGCATGCAGTATACCCTTAGCCTGTCCATGGCTGGAGAAGTATGGTATAAGCTGCTTAGTTGGCAGTTCAGTTACGTGTTTGATGTTAATTACTTTTAGACTTGCCACTACATTTTAATTAGTGAAAGTAGACGTGTCGTTATTAATACAGTTACGGTGCCAAAGTCTGTTTAGAACATCTGCACATAAAATCTCGCAGTTTAAGAAGTATATGCATGAACGGAAGAAATTTTTGCTTATAAATTTCTTTTAAAAGCATAAATTATTTCTTTTAAAAGCATAAATTATTTCTTTTAAGAAATTTTCTATAAAACAAAATCACCAGCATCTGCATATTGTGGCTGTAAGTACATACATACTACACAGTGGTTCATTTGAAATAGAATCTGGTGCTCTGTGGGTGGTATCCAACCATCCTACACGCAAGAAGTCTTGAAAGATAACACAATCGGTCATATATTTTTACTTCAACAGAAGCTTGACTAGTTTATGCCAAACCTTTTGTATTGACGTAAGGAACTGGCGAAGGAATTTTATAAAAGGGAAGATATAACCCACAGACTAGTTAAAATAGATGAAGAATTTGCAGCAGATAGATACAGAAAATAATTTGCAGCAGATAGATACTGAAAATAATTAGCAGCAGATAGATACTGAAGAGAATTTGCAGCAGATAGATACAGAAGATAATTTGCAGCAGATAGATACAGAAAATAATTTGCAGCAGATAGATACTGAAGAGAATTTACAGCAGATAGATAGATACTGAAGAGAATTTGCAGCAGATAGATATTGAAAAAAATTTGCAGCAGATAGATACTGAAGAGAATTTACAGCAGATAGATAGATACTGAAGAGAATTTGCAGCAGATAGATATTGAAAAAAATTGGCAGCAGATAGATACTGAAGAGAATTTGCAGCAGATAGATACTGAATGGAGTTTACAGCATAGGACATGAAGGACAGAAAAGGAATGTGTTTGACATACCATGTGATAATTAACAAGGTCTAATCACCTCATATGAAAATATAGCAGAATCATCACCTCTCTAAAGAATTCCAAGTATTTCATTAAGGCAAGGATGGCTAGCTAGCCAGTGGCTGTAATATTACCAAATGCCAATAACTAAATCCCACCTCAAATGCTAGAATTTTCAGCAGTAAAAATTCACTTGCACATAACTTAGGACACTAAAAGTAATTAAAAAGAGTTTTTACTAACAGATATCCCATTTGAACATCAACTTGGTAAGATAGCCTCAACAGCAATCTCACTGTGTCTCTCAAGATATTGCGGGTTAGAGCTTTGCCTCATAAGGCTGAAACTTCTCTCCACTTAGTAAAAGCTCACACTATTGCAACACATCTTAAAATATTCCTAGCTAGGGCACTTTAAGGTCATCAGATTGAGATGTAGAAACGGCAGCAGTTAATCTTATGTGCTACAAGTCATAGATCTTCTACTGAGTACCAGCAGGTTGATGTTATTATGCAAACAGATGCCTATCTTTACCTGCACATTGTGATACTTTTTGGAAGTTTAATTAAATAGAAGAAACTGTAAATTACTTCCACTGAAAGGATTATTATAATCCTATTGTCTCAGAAATTATCACTGAATTTATACACTATTATGTTTATTCTATGCAAATACAATTAGTTTACTCGTCAAACCCATTGTTTCCCAAATATTATTCAGCAAAAAAGTTAACATCTTGACATGAGTTAATTAGCATTGAATTGGGAAAGGTAGACCAGCATCACACCTTTATCGATTCTTTTTCCAGTTGGGTGTTAAATAAAGTGCAGAGTGAACCACATGTGCAGCTTGTGTGCATTACATATGCTGCACATGTTACAGTCCTAGCACAGCCTGCTGGGAAAGATTCATGATGTTGCCTAATAAATCCAAACATAACAAGAGATAAGAATCACAGTTAGAATTTTATGAATATTTATTTGTAAGCTAAACTTAAAGCTGCTATACTGTTTATATTAGTAATGACTGAACTCATTTGTGGCTTAAACCGGAAAGCAGAGGAATGAGGTGACTAATACCACCAGCTCCTTCACCAAGTACATTTCTCAGTTTACCAAAATTCAAGTGTTTTCAAGTTTTTTTTACCATTTGCAATGTTTACAGTATGACTGTTCAGAATGTACTCACATTCTTGCCAACCTCAATTACACAGCCCATACACACAAGTGAAATTATCTGAAACCTGATCAGAGTAGTGCTCTAGAGAGCTATTTGATGATACAGGGCCCTAATTGTTTAATTACTGGTGATGAGTAAGTCAGGTGGGCCCATTTACCACAACTTGTAAACATCAGTAGCACATTAGAACAGCTTCTTCAACATTGTGTATAATCAAGGTGTGGCCACTGCCTTATGACAGCACAATAATGCCACACCCAAATTATCAGTTTATTAGATTATAATTCTAACCCTAAATATCATAACTTTCATGTTTTTTGGTAGTAAATTTTGGTTTGCCACAAACAAATGTAAATTGCTTGCTGACTCACAATGATGATGCGAATAACCGTCAGCTGATGTGATAGATCTGCTCTCCTTAGGTAAAGATATTCAAGCAAAATTCAATTCCTAGGTAAGTGTACCTCAGCATATGTTGTATCTCACAGCCACTTTATAAATAGTACTACTGCATGGCTATATGCCCTGGTGACCGCCACTTTGTTGATGCCTGGCTAAAGGTCCCTAGTGTGGGTCACCAGCCTCCACAAATGCTCTCTAGTTTCCTTTGGGCAAGCTGGAAGTAGCAGGCAACCAGTTTATACTTTCAGGTTTCTACAGTCTATAGATTTCCTAGGGAGCAGCAGTGGTGTAGGGGTTAGAGCGTTTGATTATAAAAAACTCGAGGTCATGAGTTTGATCCCCAGTAAAGGCCATTGGTGATGTTAGGAAGAGCATCCAGTCATAATTGCTCCTGTGCCCCATTTAAATAAGTCCTTAGCCAGGTTTAACAAAAACCCCATCCATCAGGGGTTTTCTCACAGGGATGGTTACTATAAACTTGTGTGAGTTTTTATAGTCTAAATGTTTCCTAATAATACTGCCAATGATTATGTCCTTACTAGGAATTGCTGCACAGCGGAACATAAATTTAAATTTAATAGATGCCCAATTGGATGGCTGTCAATGATAATGTTATGTGTTTATGGTTACAGTTAATTATTTATATACCCTGCAATTTTCCAAAATAATACTTACTAGCAAGCAATTAGTAGAAAGTTGATCACATTTAACTTTCATTTCCTCAATTCTTGTCACTATGAATAAAATTACAGCATCTTGAATGTTGGGGAGTTTAAATTTTGCCTGATAGTGTAATTAGCCATGTCCTCATCCTGTGAAAACAATTAGCCATATCCTGTGTAACGGCAGAATTTTAATAAACTTGGAATATCAAGTAGTGAAATGAAATGATTCCAAATGTATGTTTGCATAACACCACAACAGTGAGCTAACCATCATGTGAGTTGACCAATAAGGGTGCTGGTTATATACCAACATGGTGAATTGCCCAGTAGGAGCATTGGTTGCATATAACCATCATAGTGAATTAACCAATAAGGGAACTGGTTATACAACACCACTGACGCAGAATAATAGCGTATGCTATTTGTGTCTAACAGATGAGTAAATATATGATATTTATGGACTCTATTTCAGGCAGGTCAAGACTGGAATAGATGGAGAGTGGCTGAGCCCCATCTTTTAAGTCTAGCTATTTATACTCTGACAGAGTCATTACCCTGACAGGAATGCCATAATATTATTCCTGTATCTGCGTTGAACCAGTAAATTTAAAGCCATTTGAGGTTTATTTAATTCTGTTTAAGTTAAAATACAATTCAGCAGCAGGACCTCTACTGGTCAAAACATTCTCACGCCAGACTTGGCAGAGTATTTACTGTAAACAGAGTAAGTAATTGACCTTCCGGCTATTGACCTGGCTAGCAGACCCAGTTCAGGTAAAAAACATCGTCTAACCAGGTAAATGCAGTGCACTGTAAGTATGTACTTACTCATGTATTTACTGCACATCCTTAAAGACTTGCATACTGCAACTTGCAGGTGACTATCTTATACATGTATTACAGTATCTGTTGAACGCTGCAAGTGCAGGGCCAAGTGTTCACAAACCACAAATACGTGGGAGAGTGAGTTGCACCTATTACAATGAGGAGAAACATACACAGGTGAACTTTAGAGCAGGTAATATACACTCTGTACTCGTGTAGCAGCTTTAGAATTGCTCACTGAGAATGATTCATAATGAAGGAGTTTAGGAAGCTGAATGACCTGCCATTATGAAGACAATAAATGCTGCACACGCTGCTGGTATTGCTGGATTGGCAGCTCCATTGTGTGCACCCAAATATGATTCATGCTTGTTGACACAATACTCTATCACACTTGTAAATGTAAATTACTTCTCCATACATTCAATAACAAGTCATCATTATTAATTTAATAAGAGCTTCTGTTTCCTGAACAGAGCTTAGGCTAACCAAATAAACAAAACTTGGCAAACTGTAGGTTATCTGGTGGGTTTAAGAGGTGGGCTTTAAATGGTGGGCTTTGAATGGTGGATTCAACAGGTGGGCTTTAAATGGTGGGTTTAACAGGTGGGCTTTGAATAGTGGATTTAACAGGTGGGCTTTAAATGGTGAGTTTAACAGGTGGGCTTTGAATGGTGGGCTTTGAATGGTGGGTTCAACAGGTGGGCATAAATGGTGGGTTCAGATGGTGCATGCCAGACTTGGCTATCAGCTATATCAAAGTTGTAATGATAAGCTGTATACAAATATGTTGGTTATCACTTGTACATTATTTAACTTTACTGTAACACCGTTATCTCTAGGCCTACACTGCAATATGCTTACATATGCAAGCAGTGCATTGTGGATCATCTAATACCACATTTTGATCCTTCCTTTAGAAAATATATTTTAAATGTTCACAATTTGTTTACAAGAGTGCTGAGGGGGGGGGGGGGGCACTTGTGGATGAATGAAATAGAATTATCAGATAAAGTAAAATGGGGGGGGGGAGAGGAGGGTGAGTAGAGGAGATGGCATGGCAACATAATCTCGTAGCTATACTCTGGAATCCAAACATACCTGCACAAGCCTATTTCTTGCGGGCTGGTGACCTTGACCTTGACCGCCTTCTCTTATCACGAGATCTGTGTGGTTCCGGAGATTTGCTTCTGTGCCTCCTTCTTGGGGAAGTCTGGATGAAAAAAGAAAACAATATACATACAACAGTACACACTACACATCACAGTACACATCACAGTACACACTACTCTACAGTACACAGTACAGTACATACTACAGTACAGTACACAGTACATACTACAGTACAGTACACAGTACATACTACAGTACAGTACCCAGTACAGTACATACTACAGTACAGTACACACTACAGTATATACTACAGTACAGTACACAATACAGTACACACTACAGTATACACTACAGTACATCTTATATAAAAGTGTCTACTGTGAGACACACTAGAGTATATACCTCTGCTGTCTGGTCTACACTTGCTCCATGTTTACACAGTGAGGGCAACATAACTGAGCAGTATGTTAATGTAATGGTATTTACTGAACTTGTATAATCAACATGCTACATGTACACAGGGAAGGCAGGGGTGAGGAATGTAGACACATTAATGGCTTTCAGTTCAAACAAACAATGGAGGGGGCATTGGTGACAGTATTCTACTATATATAATAACACACAGGCCTGTAGCACATCTACTCTATAATGTAGTTATATAATATAGATATGTAATACAATTATATAATATAGATATGTAATACAAATACACACAACGATTAGACAACAGTAATATATAATATAAATACACAACATAAATAATTATATAAATGTATAACAAAACCAAAACCAAATCATCAGGTGAGGTGAGAAGTGCCATTATCTTGACCTTTGCAATGGTCTAAAAGGCTAACCTGCCGGCTAGTTGTAGAACGAGATCCATGGACAGATGAAGTGTTGGGAGACGCATGGCGTTCCCGTCCACCAGAATCTCTAGCTATCCTGGAACCTCTGTTCTGCTCACCTAGATAACAAATTGATGCAGCTTTGATGGGCAGCTGCTGGGGTGATCAGCATGAAAGTAGGAGATGATTATGAAAGGGTTTCTGTCCACTTAGCCCAGAGTAACAGTTACATGTCCTACAACTTATTATTACCATGGCTGAGCCCAGAATAGAAACAAAAATACTGGAGCAAAAGAATGATGACAGAGAAGTATAAACATGACATGATAATAACATAACATGAGAGAGAATACAGTCACATTGACAGATACTAAGACAATTGTGTTTACATCGGTGCTTACAATAAAAATGGAAACTTACCCTGCACTTGAGCATTAAATCTGTCATCACTTCTCCCAGAATTGGCTACAAAAACATAAATAACTTTTGGTACTCAAATACCACCACCAAGATTTAGGATATTCAACCACATTCAAGGCCAGTGGAACTGCCAGATGCAACTTAGTTGTGATATTTTCTTGCCAAGTGACCCTAGTGAAACAGAAGGAAAGGCAGCATTTGCTGACAACATCTTCTACAGAGCAGCGAACTCCGACCACCTAGTGACTAATTGACAGCATATTTAAGATGATATTCATTTAAATATCTATGCTGTGTTTCATAACTTTCACTTAACAAATAATAGAGAAGTAATCTATGACACAGTTAGAAAGGGAAAACTTAAGGCATACATAAACTGGTTTATAAGTATGAGTAATGCAGGTATGTAGGTATTCCATTTCAGGAAGCAAGCGTGCAGAATTTATGAGTGAAAATATCAACTCTGTGTCATTCTGTAGATCACTATTATTTAAAAGAGAGTGCCAGTTGTACAACAAAGTGAGATGTGCTTTACATAATACAGCTTACGAAAACATTTCTGTTTGGCACATCAATTTGAGAGCAGACAACTACCATAGTAGCCTAACCCGAGTTTACTTTAGATATTTATTTTGCCTCTTTAAGATACTTTTCACACTCCAGATAACAGTATATTTTCTTATAGTATACCAGACTATATTACACTATACTATACTGCACTACACTACACTACTCAATACTATATTACATTATACTATTAACTATACAGTATTACACCACACTATGCTATACTGTATTACACCACACTATGCTATACTGTATTACACTACACTACATTGTATTACACTACACTACACTACATTGTATCACACTATACTATTACACAGCTAGAAAGATAGGTCATCCTTTGTCACACTGTAACTATTTATTCAACCTGTACAGGAAGCCAGCTCTTCCTATACAGTATCTACTCTACACTGTATTGCTTAGCGCCACCTAAGAAGCTTTACATTTCCATTAATTCTTTGTCATTGATAAAAAGTTGTTAGCAGTTTCCATTCACTAAATAAATGGGATATTTGCCACCACTATCCAATGTCATATGACTCCAAACAATACAAGGAAACTGGGAATATCTCTCACTTTACACATAACGTTGGGAACATTTTATTTTTAAAAGGTTATAATAACAAACTGCAAAACTTCTTAATACTAGCAAATTAATTTGTATAATGCATATGCAAATGGCAAAGACTGCATGCACATAATAATAAGTCTACTAAATAAAACTCTGACTAGAAAAGAATGTTTGTCACATGACTAGTCATGTGACCGGAACAGAATGTTGGTCACATTTACTAGTCATGACTCAAGTAAGTACAGATTATGAATATATTATCAAATTGTTTTAATTACATGCTAATACTGTTTTCATTAAACCAATCACCACCAAATTTGAATTAGGGGAGAGGGAACTATTACTAAAAATAAGCGTTATTTACATATTATAAACGACATCTATTAGTGAAATACCAGTTAGTACAACTTAGCCTATATTCTTGCTTTATCACAGTCTAGATTCCTACTCTATGATAGCCTATATTCTAAACCTAGCAATCATAGTCTACAGCATAGCCTATATTCTTGGCATATATCACACGAGGCTCAAAGTTGAAAAATTTTACTGTCCACAAGTAAAAGCCTTTGCCTCTATTCTAAATGGTACATTTACTGAAGGTCCATTGCTGCAGCAAAAGCAGACTAAGGATTATTTAGTGCTGAAGTACGGAAGTGACCTGGATGCAGGGTGGTAACTTGAGTTAGCAAGTGAATGAATGAAAACTTAGGCCTATTGCACAATAAAGCTGGTAATTCCAAGAATAGCAACTTTCCCCCACATCACTGCATGTTACTAACTCTACAAAACTTCAGCTTCAAATTCCCAAGAGAAATTTGACACAGTGGGCACAGCTAGTTCACCTCTTAAGCTGGACTGAGTTTCCTTATTGCAGTGCCTGAGATGAGAGTTACAAGAAAGTTGATGATTTTAAATTTCAACCTTTTGTTCAAGCTATATTATGAAAAAAAATCCAATCAAAAGTTGAGAAAAAACTGATGTTAGACTTACAGCAAATAGCACAGAGTAAAGTGAACATATTACCACAATTCAAGTGTAGAATCATTGAACTTATTTAAATCATCCAAATTTAAAAGCAATTTATCATAAATTCTAAACAAAATTTCATTTCATGAAAATAAAAGAAATAAAACCAACAGCGGTTATAAGGGCTGGAATCCCTAGAATCATTGAAAGTTCTGAGTTGTTTACCAAAATATATTACTAATAGCAATTTGTGATATATGGCTTTAGAAAATAGGTGTTAGTCACTTGACAATGTCATACGTGAGGATACAATAGTTGGACTGCATCTCGGCTATTCAAGTGATTAGATTGACTAGGAAGAATTATTTTCACCCACATATTTCCATATTTGTTAAAGAAGCTCTGCGTTAGTCATTCACAGAGATAGACAGCCACCATCCATCCACATAAATCACCAACTGCAGAGCGTAAGCCAATAAGTGTCTGCCCAGCTCACACTTGGGTAGAGAAGAGAGGCCGAAGCAAGAAAAGTTGAGATAACAAACTGCATAGCGACAATAGGGAGGTGTGAGTATGACAAGCATGCACAATAGAGAAGACTGTCAAAAAGAAGGAATCGAGTATTTATCTACTTCCTGTTTCTCTCAACTCAGTCACACTATTCACAGACAGGCTTGACATGAGGCAGGCATAGAAAATATCTCATTCCAAGTGTTATCTGTAGGCACTGTGATAGCTGCTCAAGCAATTTAATTCAACCTATGCCTTTTGCCCTCCCCAAAAACCCATTGCTTTGTTCCACTTGCTTCTATATTAAATTTTATAAATCACAAGATGCAACAATTAACGGACTTTTTGAAAGAATAATACATTAGTCATCATCTTATAGGCTACTAATGATATGGATAATTTTGTTATATACTAGTATTATATTACTCTTAGATTTTCAGGATAAAATTTTACCAACTAATATCTACAGAAAACTCAGTGTATATGTCACAGTTACAGGTTTAGAGTGCGTAAAAGATAAGGTTCCAGTAAGAAAATTCTGGCCATGACTCATCTCTCTCATGACTCATACGTTACATACAGGACATGAGCTCGGTAGCATACCAGCTAACAGTATGGTAGCTCATACTATCGCAGCTCAAGATGAATGGATTTCAAAACCTTACAACTGACTGCATGACTATAGCAAGACTTTCTCACCATATTTATTATATTCCACGTCCACCTTTTCATCCTTCACACTTGCATATTTACTACCATGTCTCTTGAAGTCCGCCCTCTCCACATCTCTGTACTCTTTCCTTCCCTAAATTTGCCAAACAATAGCATAATAAGTTGGATTTAGAATTTTTTTTTATAAAATAGAAAACGTGCAGCATTTGGTAAACAAAATCACTAAACTCTCTATGCATCTAGAACCAATCTTATTGCAGGGCTGTAATGGTAAAGAAAGTTTTGGCGCGGTGGCTGATATTGAGTTTAAGTTAATTTTACGGACAAGATTTATATCTGGTCATGCAGGGTACATACCAAATGGAGTGCGGCTAAAATACAAGGAAAGGTATTCTCTTATTCACAGTTAAATAATTGTTTGCCAAGTTAAGCCTCTTTTATAATCTCCAAATCCTTTGACATGGAACATCCATCTATTAGGATAATTACTCTAAAAATTATTTAATGTTCCGCTTGTTTTATTATTTTATTATATGCACATCCTGGTGGCAGAGCTACAAGTGCACATAATATAGTATGCTTATGTTATATACTCGTGTTCGTTTTACTCTGGTACATAACGTGTACATTCAGTTGTGTATATATTGATACATAACATGTATGTTCATTTATGTATATATTGTTACACAACATGTATGTTCATTTATGTATGCTCTGATAAATAATGTATATGTATTTCTAAGTATTCGTGTATCTATGAGTATGTATAATACATGGAAGAAAAGATAGAAAAGCTACACACTCATTTCCTTAATCTTGTAAACCCCAGGACTTATATATGCTATTTCCTTACATTAAGCAGGAAACAAACAACGTGCATCTGCATGCATACTCAAGAGAAATTACTGCAAGTTTACAACTCTGGCAAATGTCTCTTATGATGTACACACCACAGCTGGTGGGCCGTGCCTGTTACCATCTAGTTTTTAAACTTTACATTTCAGTGTAAAAAGTTGCCTCCACTTTCTATTGAATTCTCCTGATAATGCAAACACAAGCTGCTTGGAGAAGTGTTGAAGTACAAATTCTCCACGACCAAAATATTTCAATGTGATAATTTACTCCAGAAAGTCTTAATTTCAAACAGCAGAAAAGCGATTAATGAAATAGTAGCTACAATCATGACGGTCAGTAGTGACGTTTTCTTCTGTTTGCTGAATAAAAACAACAGCTAAGAACTCTACTTCCATAATTGATGAAAAAATTAACCAGACTTTAGTGTTTTTTTTGGGCAATTGAAGGCGTGAGAATAAATAAAGATTCCAGCAATGATTGAGTCAGAAGTTCATGACTGCCAAGTTCTAAATTCAGACTCCGCACTATATTTAGCAATAATAAATTATCTCAAAGTTTAGAGGAAAAGAAAACAGGCTGTAAAAGTGGATGCTGATGGTAAGCAGGTACGTATTAGTTTGTTGAATGCATCATTATTGCCATATTAATGAGGCTTTGCATCTGAACTTTCCATGAGAATGCAAACCATCAAGTGGTAATGCGATTACTTACCACAAAGATTTCTAATTATTAATTGTGATTTCTCTAATCTATTGCAAATATTTCCATAATTGAAGTCTAACTTTAGATGAGCCAAGTTGAGAATTTAAAAACAGTGAAAGTCATTGATTTGGAATTTGAATTAACACAATCTGAGCTGGATATGACTAAAGTTCAAGAGCGGCAAAATTCAAAACTGTCTCGTTGCCCGATCAGCTGTTTTGCTTTACCAGGTGCGTTCTACAAGCAAACACGTTTATCTGCAGCTGACCTGCTCTTTCTTGTCTGACTTTTCTTCAGCCCCAATCTCCTTTTTTATCTTCTCTTTTTTCTTTTTCTTTTCTTTCTTTTCACTTTTCCTCTTTTTCTCTAGTGTGCACACAAATAAAAAATGATTAGTAGGTAATTGCTTAATTAGTGAATACCAGGAATGTGACCACCTAATAACTCACCTTCAAAGTTCAAACTCATTCTAAATAATATTCACAAAAACAGGTGAAAATTTCTTTGTGCACGGCTCTGTTTTGACTGCTGATTTTACTGCCGAAATTAAGAACAAGCTCATCATGTTTCTATTTTTAGAAACATTTGGCATTAAATTTCAGCAGTTGGCTATTAATAGCACAATGGGTGAGTTTTTTGCTGCTAAATGTGGTTAAATTTTATAGAGTATGATTCAGTTGCTGCCGGCTGTAGTGATTTGCCTTTGAAGGCATCACACATGATTCAGAGCTTCTATAAATATAGCATCCATTTGTGGCACTTGTAAGGAGCCCCCTACTGCAAAATATAACATAGACATGTCCTCAAGCTATTTTTGGCAACTTTGTTTTACACAACTGCTGCCCTAAAGATAAAAAATGTATTAGTTTGTGAGAATAGACTTGGCTTTAAAAGTAAATAGACGCACAAAGGGAGAGAGTTAAGACTAGTAGACACACATTTTAAATACCATAATATCCTAATGTAAACCCAGACAACGTATTCTAAGAAACAAAGGGGAACAAAATTTTGCTAGTGAAGCTGCAGGAATGTTATATTATATAACATTGGAGTAGAAACAGTATCTCACCATAATAACATGCAAGTAGATCACAGAGTGGTGTAGTGATGGTGGATGGAGAGGGGAGATAATGTACACAGAGTATATATGTATATACAGAGTAGAAATGTATATACAGGGTGTAGAGATGTATACACAGAGAGTATATAATATGTATATACAGAGTAGAAATGTATATGCAGAGAGTATATATGTATATACAGGGTGTATAGAAGACGGATATTTCATATGAAAACTTCAGGATGTATTCATAGCAAATATTACTTTATAATTTTCTCTCTCAGACTTGCAGATCACATGATTCAACTTTTTAGCAGCCAGAAGAGCAATTTAAATATTCTGTATAAATAAACTGCATTCCCCAACTTTTGTAATACTTCCTTAAAACTCAACAGTGAAGTTCATTAGCATGGTCCATGTAACAGGAAGCAGTCATATGATTGTATGACATTGTTGGGTCAATAGCTGGTATGGCATATTTATAATGTGTCACACTATTAAGTGATGTACACCAAATAAAATTATTTCTTAGTTTGTATAGTAGTTGGTATGGTACATTTAATACTGCTTGCTGATAAATTGTATTGCAACAGGAAATTCACTATCTCATAGACAACATATGGCCAAATTTATTCACAGTTTTACAAATTATTATGACTTATCTTCTCATGACAACTATACACCTCGATGTAGGTTTCTATATTATTTACTCGAAGAAAATAGTTTTATCAGCTTTAAAAATTAGTAACTTTACTGCATTATATCGATTTATCAGTTAGAGCAAACTGTAGTTAGATAAGTATAGAGTAGTAGAGGGCAATATTTTACAGCAGTAAGCAGTAGTGAGTAATACTGAGTGGTATGTCGTATATAGTACCAATGAGTAATTGTGAGTAGTAGTATGTAGTATTGAGTAGTAATAAGTAGTGAGTAATAGTGAGTTATAGTGACTCATGTATTGCTTGATCTCTTATATCGGAGTTATGTCTCTTGGTTTGGAGCACCTACACGTACCTCAGATGCTCATTTATTCACAGGTACATTTAGTAGTTTGGTTGACTGCCAACAAGCACTAGGATATCCTTGAAACTAGCAGAGCTCCCCTAGCAAGTATGTGACTAGTGTACTGTGCACACTCTCACTTCCTGTACAGTCACCAGCTCTGAGTACTATCACACTAGCACTCATATCTTAACCTCTCAACTGTAGCAGTTCAAATAAACTGCAAGTGAAACTGATTTGGGGAAAACTAGATGGTGCAGACCTTAGACTACCTATCAATCAGTTTATAACCTGTTGAAGTATTGGTACTTACTTTAAACTAAAACAAAAAGTTGCTTAACTTTTTCCATGCCACCAGCATTTAGTGCATAGTGAGTGGTACTGGGTAATAGTGAGTGGAACTGAGTGATAGTGAGTGGTACTGAGTGGTACTCAGTAATAGTGAGTAATAGTGAGTAATAGTGAGTAGTACTGAGTAATAGTGAATGGTACCGAGTAGTACTGAATGGGTAATAAGCAGTAGCTTGTAGCCCACTAACATTTAAATTGAAAAAAAAGTTGCCGACATTTTTTCAAGTGCATATTGTTGGTTGCAGAACAAACTGTTTTCAGTATTTTGAATTTAAACTTCAAGTATCTTAAATTTAAAAATATTACAAGTATGTGAAAGGAGTGGATCCATGCAAACAACTCTAAAGGTACTCACTTTTAGGTAGCAGAAACTCCTCATCTCCACCACTATCTGAAGGAGTGAGAGGACGGGGCGCTATGCCCTCCGCCCTCACTGCTTTGGTTACCTCATCTATATTCTTGTCATCTTGATCAGGAGGCTTATAGTCTTTAACATGGTCCACTCGTATGGTACGTTGCAATATCTAGAGCAGAAAATAGCACACTTACAGTGAAAGGGGTGTACTTACAGTGAAAGGGGTATACTTACAGTGAAAGGGGTGTACTTAGAGTAGAAGGGGTGTAGTTACAGTAGAAGGGGTGTAGTTACAGTAGAAGGGACACAATAGTGTTTAATCTCATAGACTGATGTTAAATTAATACACAATATTTTATACACATTTCAATACTGCAACTGCTGCTACAACTGCTCCTATTATTATCATTGTTTTCATTGAAAATACACGATTAATGATAAGAATACATATGATAGAGTATATATTCTTAAAACATAGAATATGTAGTTCAATCATGACAAAAGCAATAATTCCACTAGAAAAAATTAATTGTAACTGAAGACCAGCTCTACTCCAAGTAGATGGTTCCATGCATGAAGCCTGAGCTAGAAATATTTTCTACTTTGCCTACTCGTTAAATTTTTAAATTACCAATTTGACAGAAATATGTTGAAATGACTGTCGACAAGGCTATAGCTAGTGCAGTAATTATGGTCAAAATGGTTTTATAAACTGAGTGTAATTAGCTATCAGCTTACAGAAAATAATTGTGAATTTAAAAAAAATTAAATAATAAAAATCATTTCAAAACTATTTTTTATGGGGAAATTTTAAATTAACCAACAATTACAGAACTTGTTAAGATTTAAATTCAACAACCTAAATTAAGTGATTCAATGCATCTTTGCTGAACACTACAGCAAATGTGGTTAAGCATGCTAACTGCATAAACAAGTTAAAAATAAATATCTCTAATCAAACCTGGAATAGAAATATTGTATATTCTCTATTAAACTAGGAGTAGTAGAGTTTAAGAAGCAGAGATTTGTTACTGTTATTGTTATATAGACTATAAAACTTCTGTACTCTGCTGACCAATACTGAGCTTGCACAACTCATAATAATCTAATACACTTAATACACAGTGTGGTAACATGTGACTCAAGGAAGTTAATGATCTGCAATATTTTATGGGGGGGGGGGGGGTGTTCGTAAAATAGGTAAAGGATAAATTCTAATAGCCTAGAGTTTTAACTTACTATAACTACGTAATATGTAGATAGAATATAACTTACTATAACTATGTAATATGTAGATAGAATATAACTTACTATAACTATGTAATACACAGATAGAATATAATTTACTATAACTATGTAATATATAATATTTAAGTAGAATTTTCACAAGAAAATAACTTCTTTGGTCAGACTTGTGAAATTCCTGTAATGCTGCACCTGTAGTTGGACTCTCAAACCCAAACTGCATCATCATGATCATATTGATGTAACACTTATACCATACAGACAGTTGTTAATTCTCAGAAGCTTTAATTTTGCAAAAGATTTATAAAAAAAATTAGCTAGAACTTGATAGACACACAAATAGAGTGTCACTATAAAGTTATATAGCTTCAACCACAAGACGGCTATTACAATGGCGCAGATGACAGTATATTTGCCCATGTACATTCTCCCATTCCTAATCTGGTGAGGAAATGCAAACATAACTAAATTAATTAAATTTTAATATTAATGATAAGCTTTTATTAGATTAGTTAATTATGTTTTATTTTAAATTAAATAGATAGTAAGTGTATTTGGATGGATGGGAATGATGTAAGGAAGCCACATGATATATAATAAGGTCATTAGCAAGTGCAGTGGATGCTGTATAGGACAGTGGCCGCCTACCTTGATAAATATGTCACCAAATATCTTACACTCCTAACCTCTTCTAATATATGATAATCTTTAAGGTCGTTGGAGATTAGGAAACCCTTAGGCAATCAGAAATAAAGCCCTTTCATTAATTAATTAATTAGTTAACTTCTTAGCCTTAGGCTTTTGAGATAAATGAGAGATAGAATGGGCACAGCCCATAGGTCACATACCACTTTCAAAGATATAACTGAGCTATCGACACTGATAGACAATGGGCCACCAAGCAAGTGCAATGAGAAATCTTGTATGTAAGCTTGCATAGATTACGAGAAGATGCTTTCATAGAGATGGATAACTAA
Organism: Bugula neritina; assembly: GCA_964035545.1. Lineage (NCBI taxonomy): Eukaryota > Metazoa > Bryozoa > Gymnolaemata > Cheilostomatida > Bugulidae > Bugula > Bugula neritina. The sequence goes on from OZ037771.1 coordinate 7,969,805, forward strand.
TACACAATGTAGAACATGTACTCCTACAGCTACAGTCAGTACTACTGTAACAGTATCCTTCTCTTGCACATTTTGTGTGGAGATAAACGCAACAACTCTAATCAGTAATCATTTTCACATTTATGCTGCATTAATATTACACAACTATCAGGTGGTTACATGCATCCTTTTACTATCAACAGTGGAAGAAATATAGTGTTGCTGCAATAAGAGGGGGGGGGGTGGTAGAAGAGAAGAAGGGCACGCACTAGAACAGCAGCTATACAGGTACCTGCTGGCACATGGCCAATGTATTGGTGTGTCAGAAACACAGTAGGTTAGCAGGAGAGCAACAGTTGAAGGTCTGTTCACCTTAAAATGCTCCTTTTCAACAAGCATAGTAGCTTGTGGCCATCACTATTTTTAAAAATGGGTGAAGTTTCAAATGTGGTAGGTTTGAATGTACCTATGAGTCAACTAAATTTGGCTGATCAGTTTAAAAATTACCCACATTATATAATATGATAATGAATAAGTCCTTAGCCTGCTTTAATAAAAACCCTTTTCCATTAGGGGTTCTCACAGGGATAGTGAAAATAAACTTGTGTGAGTTTATATAAAATGTGTTGTAACAGGTTCATTTCCTCACAGCATTCACTGTAAATGAAATTTGTGCTAATTTGTGCAAATAAAAAGAGTGCAGCACAAGTCGTTTCCTTATATTTCTATCAAACACATCAACTTTCACTAACAAGAAAATACGTGTGTCAAAAACAGTGCTAGCTCCATACGTGTATCCAATTTTAAGGCTGCAGTTTCAATAGTCATGTTTGCTATCGAAACACTCCAATGTGAACAGATATTTTCAATGCTGCAACAAATTAGTGCATTGATTTTCATCATGCGTTGTTAGACAAGATATTATGAGTAATGATGACTGACCGCTTTACGTCACAGGTAGCAGGCAATATATATTATTGAGTTGATAAGTGAATAATAAATGTATTTATATTCTCAATTATTTATAGAACATTATACAACCCAATGAAATTCAAAGTAAATCATAATGTCATCCTAAAATACAAGGAATACATTTTACTGTACTCAACCCTGGCCAACCTCACCCCAATAGCTACGTAACTTTGAGAGGTCACCATAACATGACCTTGACATCTGGCACGTACAGGTATCACTCAGCTAATATAGGAATTCTATAGCCATGACAAACCTTAAACCCACCTGAATGAACAAACATAAACTACTAGCTTAATGCATATACAATCACACAGTAACACAGTAACACACTGCACTCCAATCAACTGAACCTAACTTCAATCTCAATGATAACAAACTGCTGTAAAGCAAGAGCCAAGCAATCGGCTGTTACTGTTTTAATAGACAGAAATGTTTTAAAATATAACACCAATTAAAATCATGGGCCAAGTCACTGCTCTTCTAGAACCAAACGTAGTATGAAAGGTTTACGATAACCGTGACTCAAATGACTAGGTACTCAAATTATGTGTTACATGATAATTATAAGAACATTATTGGATTAAAGAGTTTTAATTATTTTGTAAATCAATTATACAGTTGTTATGAGAAATAATTTCCCTGTTTGACACATAATCCATGGAAATTGGTAAGAATTTGGCAAATACACAACAAACAACCTGCAGACACTGGCAGGCAGTGTCAGGGCACAGATGCAGACTATCAGCAAATCAGAAAAGATCATGATTAACCAGTAGGGGATTGTGAGCCATCAAAGGATTAGAGAAACAAACTGGGGCAAACAGGGAGACAGAGGATAGGAGAGGGGAAAGAAGAAGAGCAGAGAAGAGGCAGGGAGAGAAGACAAGGGGAGGGAAGAGGGAGAGAGGAAGAATGCTGTGGGAGAATAAAGTTTCCAACTGTATTTCAAAGAAACATAGGTTGGATTTTCATTGGTTACTTCAATGCCTGTTGTATTTTTATTGACTGTTGTTTTGCATATTGTATTTTCATTGGTTATAAATTTATTCCCCCCACAGCAATTGATAACAGGGTTGGGATAAAAAGAAGCATTCCTTCATATTAGATGCTTCCTTGTGACAAAGGAAAGTTCTAAAGACAAAGAACATGCCACGTTGATGTCATGCAGTGAGATAACACAAAATAAAGCAAATACCCAACATAATAAAGAGGCACAATAAAAATACCACACAAAATGGAATTCCCTAGCATGGAATGCCTCAGCAAGTGTGATAAGGTAGTGCTGAGTCTTGTTACAGTATGCCATGTGCATGTTAGATCACACAGTAGGTGAGTCAAGGGGTAGGTTAATTTGTAGGCCTACAGCTCACTATAACATACTAAATATTACTGCACTAACCAGCTACTCAACATAATAGAGTGGAGTACAAATTCAGCTCAATTGTTCAAAAATATTTTAGTTTTTTCGATTCTCTTTATTTTGCCTAAGTTGACAATTTAGTTTGAAATCAAAGTCAATTCACAAAGATAGCTGCATTAACACTTATCATATTGATGAACTTAATTCAAATAAAATACTTTAAATGACGTCTACTTTACAATTCCAATATATACATATGTTTTTATATTACTTAGAGATGCACAAAACACTGAAACATAGATAATTAATCTCCAATATATGCATGTATTACTCAAACTTATTTTACTTGGACCAACAGATATGCAGTTAGCCTTATGACTCAGTCAACTGCTACAGTAAGTAGTTGTCTTTCCATTTTAACTAATAAGCAGTAGAAGACAACTAATAAACCTATTAAAATATTATGCTTTCTTACATTTTAATAGAGTAATAGTTGTCATCTGATTAAATCAGGAGAGTTACAAAATTAAGACAATAAGTTTTAAATAACCTTTTCTCAACACATAACTTGATCAACTCTTCACACTTAACTCTTTCCTTGCCTGTGCAAAATGCTGACTGACCTACCTTTGTGGTGTTGAAATTGTCCACAGCTAGAATGGTGCTCCTCTGGTCTTCATAGCAGATGAATGCGTAACCTTTGGTTTTTCCAGTCTTTTTATCCCTCACCATGTTTATATTTACAATTTCCCCATATCTAACCAGACAACATATATAATACTACACCCTCAGGCTAACATGACAGCATACCAACACCAACTACAAATGTACTTTGCTATCAAGAGTTAGAACAGATAATTGAAATCTATAACTAAATGCTGAGTAATAAGACAGTAAGAACTTCTCATTGCTTAGCATCGGCTAGCCATTGTCATTTAAATCAAACGTTGAATATAAGATTAATTAAAAGCTATGATTTTAAGAAAGTAATCTATAGTAAGTAATTGATCATACTGTGAGAAGATACATATCACGTCCCCCTCCGTTAGGTCGAAGGGAAGCCCTCCTACAAAGATCCACGCACTGTCTTTGTACAGGTTATGCCACGAGTTCTTCGTACCAGCAGTCCCCAACTCAATTTCTCTTTCACTGAGCTTCTTCAGATTTTCTGCATTGCTAAGAATATAATAGGTTACTCAGACTGAACATGAGTATGTTTATACTACAGACAGTTATATACATATTGGTAACTAAACTAACTATATCATTATTAGTACATACAGTATTACTATATTATACAGTATTACTATATACATTATTACTATACACGGTATTACTGTACACAGTAGTACTATATACAGTATTACTATATACAGTATTACTATACACAGTATTACTATATACTGTATTACTGTACACAGTATTACTATATACATTATTACTATACACATTATTACTATATACAGTATTACTATATACGGTATTACTATATACAGTATTACTATATACAGTATTATTTCATAGATTTAAACATGAACATATTCAAATACTAGAAGCTATTTTATAAAGTTCTTTCTAATTGGTCTTCAGCCTAAATGCCAAAAGAGAAGATAATTTCCAGTTACAAATATGCACTAGTGAGCTTAGTTCAGTTTAGTTCTTTTGATTTAGTTTAATTAAAACTAATGACAACACACTGAAACGATAGTCACACTTTTATGCAGCATGAGATGTCTTGAAAATATGGCACCTTAGTGATAAAAAATGAGAGACTGCGACATAGAATGAAATTTCGTTAGCACACCTCTAATTACAAACCAAAGCTGACCAAAATGAGAAATTTAACTATATTTGATAAAATTAGCCTTAATTTTACATAACAAAGTAAATTATCTTATTCTTTCACAACAATTTCTCACAAATTTTCACACTTGATTACTATTTAGTTTTCCTAGCATACAACTTAAAACACATTGCAACTTTTGGGAGGCATAGGCACTTGCTATCAGATCTAGATATTGAGGTAAGGGATGCTGACTCTTTAGTAATAACTCGCCCTTTTGACTTTCAGATAGTCAAGCAAGGTCTTTCCTCAACAATGAATGATCTGTGGTGCTTAAATTAGTGCTGGAAATAACCTTTCTTTGCTAAATATCGAGTTGGGAACATAGAAAAAGGTGTTGACACTCAATATTATTTATCAAATTGCTGTTGGTGATTAGGATAATAAATGGCCGTCTTCAACAGGTAAATTAAAATGATAGGATATACTTTTAGTAATGCCTAGAAGTTGTTTATATGTATTGTTGACTGTTAAATGAGTAAATCTCCAAATCCCACCAATTATAATTTCTAGATTTGAAACTCAGTTCTAACCTACCATTGACTTTAAAATGGCTAACTGCACTTAGCTATCTATGTCCTCGATATTTGATGAATACATCAGATTCTGCAAAAAAATATTTACCATGGTTTAATAGACCCTTTCCCTATGTTGCCCCAAACTAAATTCATATTAAAAGTTGTATCCATTATGCTGGTATATCCTGTGAACTCATTGTCAAGAACAGTTTGATAAATATTTTTAGAGTTTGGTTGTGACATAAAATCCAAACTATGTTATTGAAGTCCTCCAGGAGATAGATATTGATGTATATTGAAATAGTGGCACACATGTTCGAAGTTTCATAAATTTAGAAACATTTCCATGATTATTTCTTTATTATGCAATGCTGCAGTGGAAGCTAGGATCTAACAATTTATATACTGCTTATGTTGGCTGTCACCACTTTGGCTATTAAGGTTGCAAAAATTACACTACAGAGAAAAGTAAGCAGCCCACCTGTATATAGGTTAATGCCTAGCATTGCCACCTTAGCTGGGCATGTATGTGAAGTGCAATGCAATGCCTCAGTTGCATTACCATGTTCCAATAACTATACTTGAAAAGTTTTGGCTATGTATTTCTACTAGACAGCTTTTATTTATGATAACAGTAACAATTATTTAATTATAACACTGATACTAATATTCAAAGCAATAGTTGAATTATTACGATCAGTAACAATAAATACAAATACCTATTCAACTCTAAAAACTATCTAAAATTTATTTAATTTTATAGGCTACCTTGACTGCTAATTCCATGCTAAATATTGTTATTTAAATATTTTTTGTAGTCTGCAAATAATATGTTGTGGCTCATCTAAAAGGATACTTTCTACAACTGCTAGGACTATACTTATACTACTTATACTTAAAAAATAAAAGTTATACATATAGCTATAGTCATGCTGATACTAATACTGTAATACTCATAGTGTAAGTGATAGTGTTAGTAAGTGATACTGACAGACATAGCGGTAGTCCTACAGGCATAGCTATTGATTCTCATAGGATATAAAGTTAAACCATCACCATTATTCATGACCACAGGCTTGAGGCATCTGCATAGTGATAGTCATATACCCAGAGTCTGATAGTCATACTGATACTGATATGATAGTCATAATGACAGTGATATTCACCACTGATCACTCAGTCTCATAGTCATGGTGATACTGATAGTCCTGCTGTTAATGATACTCATAGTGATAGTCATATGACTCAGAACTGTGACATATTATTATGATTATCTAACAGTAGCAATAACATAGAGTTAGACCAAAGTCAGTGTCACTTGGGAGACTTATGAGTCATAGTCATATCATATTCATTGTCTCATAGTCATACTCATACTCATAGTGTTAGTGACACTCATAATCATAGTGATAGTCGCGTTTATACTGACAATTTAAGTTTAGATTATTGCCATTATGATTCACTTAATGATTCAGATTGGCATTATCATTCTGATTCAAATTCAATTCACAATCACAATGACAATGTCAATTGTCAAACTCAAACTCAAAGTCAATGTCTAACTATGTTACTTTGATAGTGATAGTACATACGTCAACGAGTTCATCTTATCTTTTCTTGTTAACTATATGCTTCTTATTTGGGTTTTAAACGTATTTTTATTCAATGTAAAATGTATACATAAAGATAAGAAACCATAAAAACGTTTGTCATTGTCACTGTGACTGCGATCTTCTAATTACCAAAGACGAGAGCTTAAGACAGCCTTGACATTACACCAAAAATCAAGTGTAGTTTTGAGAACACAACTCTTATTTTGATTTGCAAAAACTAGGACATCCTTACTGAAATACATGTATAATATAGTTTATTGAATGTGTTGCATTAGTTAGACTTCATATGTTATAGACATATATAATATAGGTAATATAACAAATTTTATACATAACATAGTAGTTAACTCTGTAAACTATTTGCCCCTACTGGGATTCTAACCGCAGGTGCTCTGGCTGAAACTAAGCTGCAGCAATAACCATTACACCACAGAGGCTATGGTTACATCTATGGGGATAGGTCAAGCTGCAGCCCATATTGCAAAGCTCACAGCTTCTAGAATTATTTGAGTTCTTTGGCTTGAGCTGACAAACCTCTTGAATATGCTTTAGTAGAAACACAAGTTATTTTTATTTTCAATGCATAGAACATATTACTCTGTTCTGTGCTGAAACACCCTGAAACAGCCGCTTGCATGTACACATATTAGTCCTGCATAATATTTTAGTGAATAACTTTTTATTCAAACTTTTATTTACTGCTTAATACATATATTTTACTGTAATTTTTTTTCTATTCAAACTCACTTTCTGTTAATTAATATAGTATATATATGTATATATATGTATATATATATAATATATATATATATAATATATATATATATATATATATATATATAATATATATATATATATATAATATATATATATATAATATATATTGTATATTTTCACCTTTCGACCAACTTCAAAACTGCCATGCATTGAGGTAGGAAATAGTTGTAAAACAATATAATTTAAGCTAATATAATAAAAAATAATTAACCAATATTGTTGTACACAATCAGGATAGAGCTGAAACTTTTATAACATAGGGTACAGCAATACTCAATAATAATAATAATAATAAATAATAACAAGTTTGCAATAATCAGAATGTTCTCTTATTTGCGTAGTAATGAAACAGTATATTAAAAACAACAATATAGTTATCTACTCATTGCTGCAATAACACCGGACATACATACAAATCAAATCACTAAATAATAGTTATGATATTACGATATATGTAAGCTTAATATATGATCAAATTGCAGCAATAACTGCTACAGGTGAAAATTTATAAACACTAGTAGCAGGTTGTGGCATGCCTGATCTTCTTGAAACACCAGTTACTCATTAATTGCACTTGCCAGGGTGACAAAAGAATTTTCCGAAATTTGACTCTAGTTATTAGGGACTCCCTTTTGACACTACCATAGTCCATGAGATGACACTAGTGTTCAAGTGCTTGCAAGTGACAGACCATCAAATAATACTAATGCTCAGGCATTCCGTTAGATTGTATATTTAATGCTGGCATCGTGTCAGTTTGAGTGTTTGAATCAAGAAGAGCTCCGTGAGCTTCAAACCACACATTGCACTTGTTAATAGAGTTTATTCTCGCAATCTCAGCAATAGCTTGCTCATCCACGTCCGTCTCCGCAGCAGCTGCTGGTGCAGGCATGTCTGCATTCACTATCTCCACTATCTCCATTGCATTGTCCATCTTTCCTCCTCCTGTGTGTACAAGCAATACAAATTGTATTAGTTTCTATTCGACTTATTTTTGTTTGTCTTAATTGCCAGATTGTCAGCAAAGAATAATGGACTTAAAACTATCAACTATAATAGTGCGTAGAGGGTAGAGCTCCTGTGACAAGAAGGCAATAAAACAATATGTGAGTATAAATGCTGTTTTTAGTTGAACTTACAATTCACAATCATGAGATTAATCGAGGACTATATATAATAACAAGTCAAGTTCTACAAACATGGTATTTTTAAGCTAGCACTAAAAATTAATTTTGACAAAATTGTATGCTTGCTCTCTATTTACCTACCTAATACAAATTTAGTCTGATTTTCTTGACCCTCCCATGTAGCGGGGTCTGTAATGTCGCCTTCCAACTTCTGGCCAACTCCTAGTTTCTCATACACATTAGATAGTTTGACTGTGCACACATGTTCAGCTGTTTTTACTCTGAAAAACATGTTATTATATATTAGAATACTAGTGATAGGTGTATACTTCTGTATTAACATCATTATATGAATGGCGCTCTTTTCATTCATTGCACTACATTAGAGAGTATACAACTCTCAGTGCTTGCATATTCTGATATTTTAGGTAAATTCAGAGATAGCTCTTCCATTACACACTAGTTTTACACTAGATATACGGAATATAGCCACATAATGTCTGCAAAATTGAAATGTAAAAGCATTTGCCAATATTTACAAAACTTCTTTTGCTAATTTGGCAAGAATTGAGCGTACAAAAAATTATATAAATATTCTTTCAACATCATGATTATGTTTTACATATAGTGTATGCATGGGAGACTACAGCTAGTAGTAAATACCTGCTTTTAGCCGCACCCTTTGACAGTTTATTCTTGTTTGGTTTAGTTGATTTTGGCTCTGTTGTAGAGTATTGCTGGGTTTTACTTGTTGGATCTGTTAGTTGCTTCATGGCCATGGCTGCCTCTGTGACAAAATAAAGGTTGAAATGTGAAGGATTGGTGTGATAGAGTAAATCATATAATGTTATATAATGTTAATAAGTGTACTCCAACTTGATATATTATAAGAATTATTGCAATATAGAATAAGTATTATATATTGTGGAATATAATGCATAGTATAACATGAGATAGAACATTCACAAGAGTTTAATGATGCAAGCTAGGAGATGCAATGTTCTACCATAGCAAACTACGATAAAATGTACTGTCCTAGTTTGTTGATTTTTTCTACCCTACACTATCCTAACCTATCTGATACTATACTATTTTATACTATCTTATAGCACCCTAACCTACACTACACTACGCTACACTACACTGCGCTACACTGCACTGCACTGCCCTGCACTGCACTGCACTGCACTGCACTGCACTGCACTGCACTGCACTGCACTGCACTGCACTGCACTGCACTGCACTGCACTGCACTGCACTGCACTGCACTGCACTGCACTGCACTGCACTGCACTGCACTGCACTGCACTGCACTGCACTGCACTGCACTGCACTGCACTGCACTGCACTGCACTGCACTGCACTGCACTGCACTGCACTGCACTGCACTGCACTGCACTGCACTGCACTACACTATACTATAGGCTACTATACTATCCTGTATTACACATGACTGTGAAAAATGGTATTTTACACCATTTTCCACCATAGCATGGGTAAGAGCTAATCTAGTGTTATTCCAGTATTTGTAATAAGTGTCACACCAAGGACACAAGCACCTGATATAAACATTATAGGCAGGGTAAGCAGTGCTAGACCATTACAAGCTACATATATATGTTAACATAATCAGATCGGGTTCACAAGTTAATGCAATTGTTTCATTGAGCCTATTGTGTTACTATGTAATGGTGTTCATACAATTATATAATCTATTGGAGGTAACATAAGTAAATTAAAACAATGTTGAGTTCTAATTTCAAAGAAATGTGCACTAGTGAACTGTAATTGACACCAGTACAGTGTTATAATATAAAAATAGCAGCAATGTGAAACGTGATACACGTGATACAGCAGTAACTATTGGTATACAAGACCCCACTTAATGCAAACTCAAAATATAAGAATGCATAACAAGTATACTTATAAATTGAAGTTAAATATGCAATAAACACCTTATATAATAATGTTTAATTTCCTTTATAATAGACACTTAATGCATCTTCCGGATTTGTTAGGAGCGGACATATGGGAGGATGGGAGAGGGAGCAGATGGAAATTTATAAGGTGGGACAGAGAGGTTATAGTATACAATAGAGTTGGGATTCAATTTTTTTCACATTAAAAATGAAATATAATCAAGAACTCCAGTCTATAGTTGCCTTTCCAGCAAGCAACCATGTTGCTTAGCATAAAACACGTACCAGTTGGCAATTGTAAAAAATTTAAATATGGTAGACATATTGAGTAAATTTAGCAGTATATTAGCTTTATATTGTATTCCGAACTGTTTATACGAGTTTTAGCATAAATTTTGTGTAAATAAAATCTGATTTCATAATTTAATAAATTGTTTTATTCTATTTACTCAAATGCAGTCTTTGTGTTACATAAAATATATATTATATATGTTTAGGCCTGAGTAATATTTTTAAAAATATTTAAAATCCGACCAGGGATTATTAGGTTGCCAAATTTCTTTGCAGCTCACACACTAAGATAGCAATAAGATATGAATTAGAGATGAAGTAAAAGAAGTGGTGGAGATGGTGAGAATAACCCCTACTCTGCTACCAATGAGGAGTGAGAACACATTCATTAAACCAATCCTAGAGAGGGTAGGTTGAGTAGTGAGATTAAGAACTTAATAAAACTCACCAGTGCCATTCACAGGCTAACATATATAACTCCAAGATGTGAATACTGCTATATCTCAGTCAATTTATTGTCACTTAGGCATAAGCGTATGGCCACACGGGCATATTTTCGCAGACGGAAATTTGCACCACAAGTAGAAATGGTATTGTGTCAGTGAAAACGAAAAGCAACGAGCTAATAATATTTGCGTTTAACTTTACTGCCGCCTTTTTTCTATGGCTACATCCGCGAGATAAATCAAATTTTCATTTTTAAATCTCACTTGCTCTCAATAAAACGCAATTTAGTGGAATGTAGCACTAAAAATTAAAAATAACTACCAGTCACGGAAATATTTGCACTTGTTGATCAGCATTCTTAATTCGTGAAACGGTGGGCACCTTTTTCTACTTGTGGTGTGAATTTTCGTCTGCGATAATACGCCTGTGTGACCCTATGCTAATGCTATTCTGTTGCACTGACTTTGCACACATATCCACAGATCATGATTGAAATTGCTAAGAGCAGCATGTAATATGTTGTATAATATCGTGTCCTGTATGTTAATAGTAATAGTACCTACCTTTAGACATGGAAGATATAGTTATAGATCTCTTCTGTTTGTTTGCAGATATTTGGATTCCAGAAGGCTGTTGCAGAGAATTACTGTAGAAACCATTTTGAGTAAATAAGGGCTGTCTGGAGTCTGTTTTTGCCATCTAAGAGTCCCTCACCATCTAACATGCACCTAAAGTTTTCAATTAACAGACAAATGATAACCACTGCAACAGGAAATATCTGGTAAAATCTCAGACATATCATTTGAAAGTAATATATAAGACTGTATAATTTCTTACCAATTCACTGACAGTCTCTGTTACATCGAATTTATGATGTGGGTGGAGAAGGTGTGTGAACTAATAGTCAAGTATGCACCCAAACAGATCAGAAACAGCTGACTAACCTTACATACTTACATTAATATTAGCCTGATCACTCCATAGACTGAGAGCCGACTTTACCTACACATAACCTTACAAAGGCAGACCCTTCACGCTACCCTGATGAATATTGGCTGGTGCTAGAACAGCTATTGTATATAATATACAAATGAAACTAGAATTTTCTATGCTAAACCATTGTTTATGATTTGCTTAAAATAATAGTTTATTATAAGCTGTAATGTGATTACGCCTATTGAAAGTTATGTAAAATAAAATCATTATTGTTATTTAGAAAACCCATTTTTTCTTTAACTTTGAACAGCACTGAGGGGGTTTATTCACTTTCCACTCATTGGAGCTAAATTATTTTTTTGTCAAGTGTTTCAAATTAAGGACAATCTATACATTCCTCTAAATGAACAGCATTCTGTGAACTAAAAGTCATCACGCTGCCTAGCCATGCAATCTCACACTGCAAGTCCAACAGCTATTGTGACACCCATTTACTCGTATATATATACAGCAGCTTCTAGGGGGTCAAACAGATATTTGGCCTTGACATGTAGCAAGCCAAGCTGTGACAGAACTTTTAGTTACTGATGTTTTGTGGTTGCATTTGTAATTTGTAATTTGTATTTTGTATTTACCATTTTTAATCACAAGTATGCAAGAATACAATATAATAGCCACTATATTGGTCTAGGCCCTAGGGGTTAGAGCGTTTGCCTAGTAAACAGAAGTCATGGGTTTGAGCCTGACAAAGACCATTGGTGATGTTAGGAAGAGCATCCAGTCATAATTGCTCCTGTGCCTCGTCTTAATAAGTCCTTAGCCCGTTCTAACAAAAACCCCTTCCATCAGGGGTTTTCTCACAGGAATAGCGACTATAAACTTGTGTGAGTGAGTTTTTATAATGTTGATAATAAAACAACAAAAACTTCTATAAAGGACATCAATGCCAGTTACTTGTTGAATTAAGCTGCAATTAGTAACATATAGAGTAACCTTTTGTCATCTCCATATTTATCAGCGAAAAGTTAGCTAATTAGTAATTTTAGAGAAAGATGAAATATACCAGCAAATTTTAAACTTGAAACTTAAATTAGCCAAATTTTATATTACGCTATATTACATTATATTATATTGCAATAAATAACATTGCGTTACAGTATCACTGTGTTTCCATTGCTTAGCATTATGCAAATGGACTTTTCACTGATGTTTGCAAACAGTTGCATCGAATGAAACCACAACCATGGGTTCGTGCAAACCAAAACCACAAATCTACCAGCATGGATCCATTTGAAGCAATGGAAATGGAGTCAATATAGTATATAATATTATATTACATGTAGTTTATTATGTCCTCATATTGCTATTTTACATCCTATCCACAGCTCAACACAGTGAAAATACCAGGCCTTCTGTACCAGAGAATATTTACATTAAATAAATACTTCTGCCAGAGTGAACTAGTTGGGTGTTATGTTGTTGCACCACCAAAACGGATAAAGTGGAGGTGAAGCTAGTAAGTAGAGGTCAGCTAATGTCAACATCCACTAACTGAGCTAATGCCCTGATAACAGCAATTACTAGACAAGCAGCAACTATTATTATATGTCACACTGTAGTAGTCTCATTGTCACGGAGTCACATAGCTGTACAGTCACACATACTCTAAACTTAAAAGAATATTGACTAAGGAATAATCTTCACCTTGTCTTCTAAATAAACAATGAAATTTATATAAGCATAATATATCCAGGAATTTATTTATACTGAGACTGTTATCATAAATAATATATTTCCAAGTCAAATGCAAAAAAGGTTCAATTCTCAAAATACAGATCTGCTGTGTAATTATTTAACATATAGTAGTATTAATATGAGCTTTGATATTATAAGTTACCCAACTGTACATGAGTTCTTGACGTCTATCCGTGATGTCATCAGACAACAAGGACCTGGTATGATAGAGGACTTGTAGAATAGATGCCTATACTGAACTATGTTCATCAAACACTTTGGTAATATACATCTGCACTTTATTCTTCACCTCTCTAAATAGTGTTAACCATGTCGTCTCCATTTTTATATGATGCGTAAGAAAACAACCTCTTAGCTCTGAAATATAATGAATAATGCTGCATGCAGTATTGTAGATGAGGCTATACATGCAGTACTATTCCTGATGCTAGCTTTACCTGCCCATGATAATAATCACTACCACCGAAAAGGCTCATAACTTCGTAGTTTATAAGTTTCACAATTTGACATCAATGGACATTATATCTTCATAAGATGCTAATGTTTTCAGAGTTAAACTTGTATACCTATAGCAATTTTAGAAAGTATATAGCCCTGCTAACTTTCCAACCGACTTGTCACACGGTCCCAGAATCACACAGTAATATAGTCACATAGTCACACTGGCATTACAATGACGCAATCACACATCCGCGCAGTCATACAATTGAAAAGCAACCATGTTACTTTCTATATAAATTGAGTTTCAAGTTGTTGTTTCAAAAAATAGGTTTACAAAGCAACTAGTTTAATTAGTGGGCAAATACCCACGTTACAGATAAACCTCTAAAAAGTTTTCCAAAAATGTTGAAAAAAATTTCTTTAAGTATTTATAAAACTTAGCTAGATGGCTTGAAATGATATGTAGCCCTTATCAACTATAAGCCATATTCATTATGCACACCAATGCTCGATGTTAAAGCATGTTAACACACAGCTGCATGTTGTTCATTAGATTACATTTTACAAGGAAACGGTAATAGAAAACATAACTTTTGAGGCTACAGGAAAAAACTCGAGCATTTAATCTTAAGAATGCTGATCAACTCACTTTCCCTCAAACACCACTTTGTAGAGCAAGGCTAGAATACATATGAGTGTGATGAATCCAAGGACAGCGCAGGCTATAGAAACAGCCGCCATTGATTTCTGGGATGTTTGGGCATTGCTCATTGCCGCTCCTCCTACAAAAGGCACAAAAATGCTAATTTACTCTTGGAATTATCAAACTTGGATTGAAGCAGTTCAGAACAAAAATATGCCAACTTTGTTATTAGCTGTTTGCAATGTAACTTTCAAATTACAAAGTTTTTTTTATTGATATTATAGATGTCACATGTTTCATGTTAAGTGAGCTCAGAAGTTTTGGCATTGTTTCATTCTTAATGTTCAACTCCTGTCTCATAGTTTAGAGTTATTGAAAGTGTTAAAAGATGGTAATTTCTAGAACAGTCAAACTTGTACAAAAATTGACAACTTCAAATATAATGAGACAACCAGAAACTTTTAATATTGCACATAACTCCAAATTACAAGTTTAGTCAGTTATAGATAAAATTAATTGTATAGCAACCCAAGTTTATATAACTTCACTTTGTATTTAAACCTCAAAATGGTTATTGTCATTTCTCTATAGTTTAATTAGCTAACTCCTAAGTTGTTAAATTGTTTTTACAGTTTTCGCTGATAACTTATTGCAAGTAAATTTATATCAGAATAAAAATGCAAAGATTTGCGACAAATTTGTATGGAATCATATACAGTAGCCCATGCTGCGAATGAATATGAAAAAAATACCAATATATGTCAGTGTAATATATGTCAGTGTAATATATGTCAGTGTAATATATATCAGTGTAATATATATTAGTGTAATATATGTCAGTGTAATATATGTCAGTGTAATATATGTCAGTGTAATATATATCAGTGTAATATATATTAGTGTAATATATATCAGTGTAATATATGTCAGTCTAATATATGTCAGTGTAATATATGTCAGTGTAATATATGTCAGTGTAATATATGTCAGTGTAATATATATTAGTGTAATATATGTCAGTGTAATATATATTAGTGTAATATATGTCAGTGTAATATATATTAGTGTAATATATGTCAGTGTAATATATGTCAGTGTAATATATGTCAGTGTAATATATGTCAGTGTAATATATGTCAGTGTGATATATGTCAGTGTAATATATGTCAGTGTGATATATGTCAGTGTGATATATGTCAGTGTAATATATGTCAGTGTGATATATGTCAGTGTAATATATGTCAGTGTAATATATATTAGTGTAATATATATTAGTGTAATATATGTTATCACAACATATATGAGTAAATCTTGAGTGATTATTGATCGATGATGCAGCCTGTCATAGTGACAAGCTGCCAGATCCTGAATGCATATCCAGATACAACATGATTGAGACTATCACTTGTGGCCAACTCAACATATAAACCTGGCAATCTGAATCTAGGCCAAATGTTGATATGTTTTAGCAACACTAAATACCCTGCAGATTAACAGTGACATACAATATTGGCCTAGTAATTCTAGTCAGTAAAAAAAACACACTCATGAAAGTTTATAGTCACTATACCTGTGAGAAACCCCTGATGGAAAGGGAATTTGTTAAAGCGGGCTAAGGACTTATTTAAATGAAGCACAGGAGCAATTATGACTGAATGCTCTTCCGAACATCACCAATGGCCTTTGTCAGGGTTCGAACCCATGACTTCGTGTTTACTAGGCAAATGCTCTAACCCCTAGACCACGGCTGCTCCCTGATAATTTTAGTCAGTCAGCATTTGATAAAATAGGCTGGAAAATTGTATTGTACCTGGAGGAAGTTCACATGTTGGGGCTTCTGTCCAATGCCCATCCTCATGGCAGTTTATATGATGGACCCCAATTAGTTTATATCCTGTGTCACAGCTATAGTCTACTCTGGAATTATATGTAGTTGAGGTCCAGTTATGTTTTCCAAAATGTATAGCGGGTGGGGTTCGGCAGTCAACAACTGAAACAATACATACAGTGTTGAACTATTGAATTGTGTATTGACTTACATACTGCCTATCTATATCAACATGTGCTTTTGCATTTTCAACAACACTTATAATATGCAAGTCACTTCTTGTAAACACTTTTAGACAAGTGAAGTAAATAATTGACTTCATAAAGTTATATTTTCCTTATATAATTTTTTCTGGGTCAGATTTTAGTGATGAATTAAGAATTAAATCTGGCAAATGTCATGGCATATATAATTATTATGATAGGCTTAACAGAAAGATGGCTGATAAGAGTTTCATAAACTGTGACAAGTATGTATTGGTACTTGAAGAAATACATTAAATAACATAAATTCTACTAATCTAAGGACCATGAACTCTTATCAATATATCCTCGTTTGCTGGTAAGTAGTATATTAATGTCACCAGATGGTACACCACTAAATATGCTTTCTCGTTTAAAAAACAGTTTTTATGGTTAATTCATAGTTGTATAAGCAATTATACCACTATTGCACCAGCTATATGCCGTTTGGCATCACACCAGAAGTTAGTTGGAATATTCAACAAAATATAGCAAAACAAAATGCCACTTCTTCTGCTTGATTAAAATAAATCAGGGTTTGGAACTCAACTATATTATACAACAGTTCCGTATACAGTGTGCCAGACCAAAAACATCAAACGGCTTCAAATTTGACATTTTAAGTAATTAACAATTTAAATAACTTTTATTAAACAGAAACCGTAGCATTTTTAGTATATAAACACTGATTGGTTTGTCGTTCAATATATTCTCGGGAATACCTTATCAAAAGCTAGCCAAAATATTATGATGAGCTGTTATAACTCTTCTGTAAAAGTGTGAATGTACTAAATCTGCTTATTAGTTGCCTATCAATAACTGCCTGTTATAAAATTAAACCATTTTTAAAATATATTTATACTAGAAAATAGAAATTTTGATTTCTTCCGAGTTTTAATAAAACAGACAATGTGCATGACGAACAAACACAGTGTACTAGGTGAGAACTGTTGTTGCATATGACATTCAGCGTTACGCTGACTAGACTTACTTGTGCAGGTGGGTGGCTGAGTCCAGGTGCCATCAGCTTGACACACTACCTCAGGTGCTCCGTATAGAGAGAATCCTCTTGCACAGGCATAAATAGATTTGTTACCAAAGAAAGCTTTGCCAACAAATGAACTGGTAGCGTTGGCGACCACAGGTAGGGGTCCACAGGGCACTCCTGCAGTTAACAAACACTGAAAGATGCAAAGTTTACAGAAATTTGATTTATAAATGCAGACACTTTAGCTATCAGCACTTACTAAATCTCAAACATTAGGTACGGTAGGTAAATAGTTAGTAGGTAAATAATTGGTAGGTAAATAGATAGCAAGTTAAGAAGTAGATAAGTAAGTAAAGAGGCAGGTATTTAGGTGGGCACTGGGTTCAGTAATACAAGTTATATAAGGCTTTATTAGAAGAAATGCCAATCATATAAAAATTAGAATTTCTAGAAATAATGGCTATACATTTCAAGACTCGCCAAACTTCAATGTTATCAAAAACTCCAAATACTTAATACAAATGCACAATTAATATTCGTTCAACAACTGTAACCTCAGATACACTAAAATAAATTACGCTGCTATAAACATACTTGTATGCAAAACAAACAAAAAGTTGTCTATGTCTAAAATTGTGATTAAATTTCTATTCTTTTATTAAATGTACAAAATTTGAATTGCAATAAATAAGTGCATAAATTTATTGCTTAATCAAATAAGGTACTACATTACTAGCCAGTGCATTACTAGCTACTGCACTACATTACTAGCTGATACATTACTAGCTGATAATTTGCTAGCTGACAAATAATTACTATCTGATACTTTACTAGCTGATAAATTGCTAGCTGATATATTACTATCTGATACATTGCTATCTGATACATTGCTATCTGGTGCATTACTAGCTGATGCATTACTATCTGATACAATTACTAGCTGTGCTTAGTGTGCTCAGAGCTTACTTAGACAGTATGGCAAGGTGCTCCATTCTCCAGATGCCAGACATGTGATGATGCTTGTATTTGTTTTAGGATAGAACCCGTGGTTACAGTCATAGGTCACCGTCTGCTGATAGTAGTGATTACTTCTGGCAGGAATCTGTGCATTAGGAAGGATTGGGGCAATCCCACAGTCCACACCTGCAAAATTACTACATTTCTTATTGCACAAAGGCTTAGAACAATGTAGTAACACATATTGCCTGTAACTAATGCATGCTTGCGTTTGAAATTAATTTAACTGATTATGCTGTTTAGTATGAGTTTATTAGTGTTGGATATATCTATGCTGAGCGTAGAATTTGTCGTTCAGATACACTGTGTTTCCATTGCTTCAAATGAATCTACAGGACAAATTTGTGATTGTGATTTGCATTTCTTGTGGTTTCATTCAATGCAACTGTTCTCAAACATCCGAATAAAAAATTCGTTCTCATAATGCAAAGCAATAGAAACACACTGATTCATTGATACTCTGATTAGATAACCTACGAGCACACTCAGGAGGGGCTGACCACTCCCCAGAGCTGAGACATGTAATGGTTCCACTGCTATAGAGTTGTGTGTAGCCATTCACCACCAAGTTAAAGCCTGTGTTGCACTTCACCGTTCCAGTACTATAGGATTTAGTTGATTGGTAGGTGACATTTCCACCCGGAACGGCAGGTGGAGGGCCACAGTCTATTACTGAAAAGTCAGAAAGACATTAGACGTTTTTTGTTAAACTCGTAACTGAGTGTTTTTGACTAAAACTAATGACAAACTGAAAAAATGAGAAAACTTAGAAAATGCTGTAAATACTCACCATCACAAGTGCCACTTAAGCGACTCCAAGTACCGTTACCTAAGCAAGTAATGTCTGGGTGAGTCCCGTTGAAGTAATATCCACTATAGCAGTAGTAGGAAACAGTAACACCCACCGACGTTCTGTTCATACAACATAAAATAGTGTGTTAAATTCAGTTTGACCAGAACATGAACGTTTAGGAGCTTGCAAGATCTAATAAAGAGTCTAGGAAGTGATTTTCATTCTAACGAAAGCAATGGGTGCGGCTAAGTTATCCAACAGCAGCCATGAACACTTTGATTAACTTGAAGGACAGGAGAAGAATTTTAGGCTATTATATTAGAATAGGATTAAGAAGATGTTACTTACCGAGAAGATACAGATCCTTGATAATTTCCATTTGACATGCTGGGTGGATATGGACAGTAAATTGCTACAACAGAACTACACCAGCTGTAAGCTGTGGCTGTATTATCTGCTTCACATCGGATAAAAAACTTGCTAACTTTCATCCATTAACAATACTACATAGAGAGCTAAGACGTAGCTCCGGCCAGTTCTCTATTATAAGCTTTTGAAAAACCATTTTTAGAAAAAGGCTCTTAGTTCTGTCCAAAAATAGATTTGAATTACCATTATTGTGCTTATATAACATTGGCAGTGATGTATGGTGTAAACCAGAGGATGGCTACGTAACTATCCTAATACTCTAAGTACTCGTATAATCACCTGAACAGTAGAGGTTGGGACCACTGGACACCCACTGTCCATCTCTACATGTTTTCTGCACACTACCAATAGTTCTGAATCCAGGGTAACAGGTGTATGTGGCTATAGAGCCTGGTGAGGTGCCTGTCTCAGAGTGGTTTGCATTGGCAACATATGGGGGTGAGGTGCAATCTACAGCAATACTATATGTTATGTATTCTGGTACTGTACAATATGTGGTGAGGAGGTGCAATCTACAGTAATAATATATGTTATGCATTCTGGTATCGTACAATATATGGTGAGGAGGTGCAATCTACAGTAATAATATATGTTATGTATTCTGATACCATACAATATGTGGCAAGGAGGTGCAATCTACAGTAACAATATATGTTATGTATTCTGGTACTGTACAATATGTGGTGAGGAGGTGCAATCTACAGCAATATTATATGTTATGCATTCTAGTAGTACTGTACCATGCATGGTGAGAAGGGGCAATCTACAGTAACAATATATGTTATGTATTCTGGTACTGTACATGTGAAGGTGAAAAGATGGAATCCGTAGTAATATTATTAAACTGTTGCAGCATCTTGGTACAACATGGAGGGCTGTTGATGTTTGTTTATGTGTATTAACACTTGCCACATAGAAACTTACCCAGTGAACTTGTTGTGGTTTGACTTTGAGTTCTCAACACAGAAAGAAGAGCAATGGTGAGAATATGGCGCAACATTTCAGCTATAGTCTTTTACCAGCTGCTGATTTGACAAAAGAAGCCAATTTGTGTGGTGATTCCTGAGTTTGTCCTAATAGCATCGACACCTGCTGTAATATTACTATAAATAGCATATCATGAGGAAATACTGCTTTTTATTGAAGATATAGCTTTAGACTTTTCACATTTTCACTAGTTGATTAGTCATTTAAGTATTTTTTGTCTTTTCAAAAAGAATTTTCTTGCTGCTGTGTGTGTCTTAGACACGAGCCCTGAAAGTGTAAAATGTAAAATTACTTTATACTTTTCAATACATGATCAGCTGAGTTGATTTTTATTGGGGAAAATTATTGACACTCCAATTTTCAATCACACAATTAGCAAAATTTCTAAATAGCACATGATTTTGCCAAAGTTAACAGGTCTTGTAACTAGTTTTTATTACTAATTTTTTTTCTCTTGAGAGCTCAGCTATTTCCGCCACCATTTTGTGATTATTTTCTAAAATAGACTGATCAAAATAGGAGTTTTGAAAAGCAAAGCAGATTCAATGCAATTCAATTAGTAGGATTCTGTAAAATTCCCCTTAACAAAATAATATTAGGACCAAAAATAGACAAATGCAGCCAGCATGAAACTGTTTATATGTTGGTGCGAAAATGCAGTTTGATTCACCAAAATATTTATTGAGCTGCACATAATTATGCTGGGCCGACTATAAGTATATGCAGCATATCATAGCACCAAAATAACGAAGCGAAACGTAAGACAAAATGCCCACCACTTTTAAAAACATCCGGGCTGAAATGTCCAAGGTTAGGCATTTCTCCCATGATCAAGCACTGCTTGATTCCAAAAATTTTGTTGTTGTGATAATAGCAACGTTTAATACCAACATTTCACATTAAACTTAATGCATGCGTGCCGATCCTTTTTTGTTGGCACTCTGTTCCTTTCAAGTTTGCAGGATTTATCTAACCCTGTATATTTACTATATTCCTATTTGTGAAAAAGTAATTGAATTTGAATTGAAAACAGTTTACAAGTTTTCTACAAGACAACATGCATGCATAAAAAGAATACTCAAGATAGCTTAAAGCTACACAGTTATTAGGTGGTGCGATTCAGTACCCTAAACATGTGTGAAGACGCTACACCTAACTTCACCGATCTAAGCTAATGATATCAGAGCTGCTCTACTCACCTCTATTGTCTTGCAGTCAGCACAGAGCACTTGCCACTGTAGATGATTAGGCTGAATGATCTCTGTGAAATCTTTCAATAGTTTATAATATTGAAAGCAGATTTATTGGAATAATGTTTAAAATTATCTGCTGCTCGATGCATTCATTATACCACTTTTTCTGTGCAATCAACCGTGAAGGCACATGACTGCTGGAAACTTCCATTGACCTTAGTTGAAAGGTCATTTTTCAGAAAATGTGGTGTATTTTTTCAATAGATAAATTGTTATAAATTCAGCTAAGAAAAATGAGGTCAACCAGGGTAAGCTTGGGGCTCAGCAGCTAAGCTGAGTAGTAAAGACTTGCTTGGTGAGGAATGAATAAAAAGCAGGAAGTTTTAATGAGATAAATTAAAAAGAGTGAGCAACTCCCCGCAGATATTAGAATAAATTAATCAACTCAAATGCTTGCTGATAACACATCTATAACTGAGATAGAAACTGATTACAAAATTAAACATGTTAATACATATAGTTGTACTTATTCAACATGCTATGAAGATACCACACACATACACACGGGCGCGTGCGCACACACACACACACACACACACACACACACACACACACACACACACACACACACACACACACACACACACACACACACACACACACACACACACACACACGCATGCACGCGTGCACTCACACACAACACACAAATACTGTGTTTCTATAATTTCCAGTATGCAAATGAATCTGTCATTCGCGAATGGAAAAAGTTACATCGAAGGAAACCACAGCCATAAATTAATGCAAACAGCAATCACAAGTATGGACATCCATTCGCATATGCGCAGTCATAGAAACGCAGTGCCACACACATGCACACGCATTCACACCTACTCACATCTACTCACATTTACTCACACCTACTCACATGCACATGCATACATACACATACACATACGCACACACACCCAGATGTACGAACACATATATCCTACACACACACACACATATATCCTACACACACATGTAAAATAGAGTCTGGAGACAGAATGATGAATCAACTAGTCAAAATTTCACTATTAAGATTCATACACGAAAGTGAAAGAAAAACATTTTAGGTACATTAGGTATTTGCTGAACTTTGTGGGACACATTTTAGACAGCCTCCAAAGTTCTTAAAAGCTTTTCAGATAAAATAAACTATGTTATGTTTCTAAATGAAGTTGTTCAAGTAAATACAACTTTTCTAATATAAAAATAAAGTGAATAATAATAATCAAACACACTGTAGCGGAATGCATGATTTAAATCCATCTATATACTTTGTATGTAGATGTTCCCATTTGACAATCAACTAGTAAACCAGTAAGCACAGCTAGCTGCTAATGTTAGACTTGATTGACAAAACCAGTACAATTATCAGTTAAGTGCTAGTAACCTGAAAGAGTGCTAAAATAGAACTTGAACTTGGTGATGATGGTGGTATTACTAGGCAAGGGGTGGAAAGGACGATAATTGAAGCAATGCCACTAGTTGTTCTAGTAGTATTAGAAATGGCAGCAATAGTGACAGGTTCTGTCAAAATGAAGTATGATTTTTAGTTTGACAGCAGCTCCTATGATTAATGATAAATGTTCAGCTGCAGTGCGAATGGACCAAGTTTGAGAGCTTTGTTGCTCTCGTGTTTGTGAGATTAGAAAAATGTTAAACTGTGGCTTCAATTTTGCGAGTCCAACTCATTGTGATATGATCTTGTTGGGCTGTTGCCTCTCTTGGACATTGTAGATTGTATAGCTGAGCTGTTAAAACAATTGTTCTATGGTTTGCAACTGTGATACTATTACCCATATTCTTGTGCTTTAATGTTTAATCAAATTAGTTTAGCTGTTGTGTACACTTTTGCAATAAAACTGTTTTATAAAGAATAATGAGTTATATGTGCAGTAACAGAGAAATGGAGAAGTCTATGTTTTAGTTGTGAGACGTAGCAGCAGAAGCTATTTTCTTGTGAGAATACCTGAGCCATAAACCAAAATTTATTAGAAAAAATTAATAACGCATAAGCTATTAAAACTTCTCTACTACTGCACATAGTTATTTATAGATATAAAGATTAAAAAAATTCATTATGATTTTTCAGGCACACCCAATTGATATTATTTATGTGTTTGGATAGATTTATAAAATTTTACTTGTACTCTTTATAGTGATCTAGTTTCAATCTAACAATGGTATAAAATGACTAATTTTTCAATACTGATGAGGGAAAGGATAAATGAGACCAGGTAAACCAACCCTCCCACAGCCTTTCTGGTAATTGGCAGTATCCAGTATATCAAGTTAACCAAAAAACTACTGAAAGATAATCTAATAATGTGCTTCATTAAAATAGTCCATTTAATGACTAGCGCCAATAATAAAACTTTTACATTGGTTTATTTAATAATCAGATTTATTTATAATTGCAAACAAATATAATAGGTAAAATGATGAATTACAAAATTGTACAAACTAGTTGTTGTTTTATTTCTACAGTTAGAAAAAGTCAATTAATATAGTATTTATTTGCCAGAATGAGTGTCTCCAGTTATTTTATATTCATGTTCACAAGAGATAATGAAACAATAATAATTAACTACTATAAATATCCTTTTATAAATTTTTAAAATATCAAGTCTTGATAAATAAATTAAGGTCAGCATATGAGTTATAATTGGCAGCTATAAATATTTTCTTTAAAACCCGATTTCTCTGGCAACTTTCACATAGTGTTGATGCAGTCGTCTCCATTCTTATATGATGCGTACGAAAATAACTTCTTAGCTCTAAAACAAGCAATTACAAATCGTGTCAAATTAGAGCAAATAAAAATGAAAAATATTTTGTGTTAGTAGTACCATGTAGTAAATTTTCTAGATAAAAATATCAACTCACTTTCCATCAAACACCACTTTGTAGAGCAGAGCTAGAAAACAAATGAGTGTGATGAATCCAAGGACAGCGCAGGCTATAGAAACAGCTGCCATTGATTTCTGGGATGTTTGGGCATTGCTCATTGGTGCTGACTCCCCTAATAATATACATAAAATAAGCAATATTAGACTGTGAAGTTGCTGTGGACACAGGTGCTAGTAACCAAGTTATAGAAAACATTGGAAAACCTAATAAGTAATATCTAATAATTGCTTGTTCCAGCCATGTTCATGTTTTTTTTCTTTTTAAATTTCAAACAATAACTTAAACATGAATGATTATTTACAGTAGAATCAGGCGACAAATGCACAACATATGTGCTAAAAATCTATTGGTAGAAAAATTGTAGTGTGTAATGTAGTGTGTACTGTAGTGTGTACTGTAGTGTGTAATGTAGTGTGTACTGTAGTGTGTACTGTAGTGTGTACTGTAGTGTGTAATGTAGTGGGTACTGTAGTGGATAATTTAACTACATATTATGCAACTACTTATTATTAAGTAGTATATAGTAAACAGTAAGTAGTAAGCAATAAGCAATATGTAGTAAGCAGTAAGCCTAGGGCCACACGGTGCGTATTTTCGCATGCGAAAATTGAAATCACAAGTAGCAAAGGTGTCCACTGTGCGCGTTGAGAAAATATTCGCACTTGTCGCTCAGCATTTTCAACGCAAGTGCGAATCGTCTCTGTCGTCGTCACCTAATTGGCTGGTAGTTATTCAGCGAGCCCAATTTCTTTATTTTAGTGCTACATTCCAGTAAATTGCGTTTAATTGAAAGCGAGTGCGATTTAAAAATGAAAGCTTTATTTATCACGCATCACTGACGCTACAGTGGACACCTTTGCTACTTGTGATTTCAATTTTCGCATGCGAAAATACGCACCGTGTGGCCCTAGGCTAAGTAGTAAGCAATAAGCAGTATATAGTAAGCAGTAAGCAGTAAGCAGTAAGCAGTATATAGTAAGCAGTAAGCAGTAAGCAGTATATAGTAAGTAGTATAAGTAATAAGTAGTAAGCAGTAAGTAGTAAGCAGTAAGCAGCAAGCAGTAAGCAGTAAGCAGTAAGCAGTAAGTAGTAAGCAGTAAGTAGTAAGTAGTAAGCAATAAGCAGTATATAGTAAGCAGTATATAGTAAGCAGTAAGCAGTAAGCCGTATATAGTAAGCAGTAAGCAGTAAGCAGTAAGCAGTAAGCAGTAAGCAGTAAGCAGTAAGCAGTAAGCAGTAAGCAGTAAGCAATAAGCAGTATATAGTAAGTAGTATATAATACTTAAGCAGTAAGTAGTAAGACAAGGCTTTGTTGCCAAGAATAGATAAATGAACGTAAGCACTACAAAGTACAACAAGCATTTAAACAAACTTAAAATGAGCAGAACGGATAGAAAAAGGAGCACATGCAATGACCATATAAAATGCAAAGCACTGCTCAGTCTGTCTTTGGACAAGCACGCTGGTGGCTACTCAGCACAAACTCTAAGAGACACACATAACAGCACTGAACACAGTGTTGCTAGGCTTGTTCTTCAAGATCATGTTTCCATAAAACAGCTTTAAAATTTGTTTCAAGTGCTGACACTGCAAAGTGAATGGTTAGTTGCCAAGTAAAGCAGTTGGAGTTGATATAATGTAAAATAAAAACTAAGTCTTGAGAATTTTCAAACAAGTTATGGAATATTTAAAAAGCCCATATAATGTATAAGCACCACATAATTTATTTTCCCTTTAACCGTATTGCATACAACAGATAATATACCTGGCGGAAGTTCACATGTTGGGGCTTCTGTCCAATGCCCATCCTCATGGCAGTTTATATGACTGACCCCAATTAGTTTATATCCTGTGTCACAGCTATAATCTACTCTAGAATTATATGTAGTCGAGGTCCAGTTATGTTTTCCAAAATGTATAGCGGGTGGGGTTCGGCAGTCAACAACTGAAACAATACATACAATTTTGACCGCAACACAGTCAACTTATAGAGTATAGATATGGATCATATTCATCTTGAAGAGCGGAATTGAAAATATAGACTGCGGATAACCCATGCTTGTGTGAGTTTATGGACTAAGAGCTATGTCTGCCATAGTAGATTCTGTGAGATTATATTACATAATGACTATATTACAAAGTTATTATTTATATTACATAACGAGCATTTACGTTACATAGTGAGTATTTATATTACACAGTGAGTATTTATATTACATAGTGAATATAGTTTATATTACATAGTGAGTGTTTATATTACATAGTGAGTATTTATATTACACAGTGAGTATTTATATTACTCAGTGAGTATTTATATTACTCAGTGAGTATTTATATTACACAGTGAGTATTTATATTACATAGTGAATATAATTTATATTTCATAGTGAATATAATTCATAATACACAGTGAATATTTATATTACATAGCAAGTATAATTTATATTATATAATGAGTATTTATACTACATAGTGAGTATTTATATTACACAGTGAGTATTTATATTACACAGTGAGTATTTATATTACATAGTGAATATAATTTATATTACATAGTGAGTATTTATATTACATAGTGAGTATTTATATTACACAGTGAGTATTTCATATTACATAGTGAGTAATTATATTACATAGTGAGTATTTCATATTACATAGTGAGTATTTATATTATATAGTGAATATCTATATTACATAGTGAGTATTTATATTACATAATAAGTATTTATATTATATAGTGAATATCTATATTACATAGTGAGTATTTATATTACATAATAAGTATTTATATTATATAGTGAATATCTATATTACATAGTGAGTATTTATATTACATAGTGAGTATTTATATTACACAGGAATATTTATATTACATAGTGAGTATTTATATTACATAATAAGTATTTATATTATATAGTGAATATCTATATTACATAGTGAGTATTTATATTATATAGTGAATATCTATATTACATAGTGAGTATTTATATTACATAGTGAGTATTTATATTACACAGGAATATTTATATTACATAGTGAGTATTTATATTACATAATAAGTATTTATATTATATAGTGAATATCTATATTACATGGTGAATATTTATATTAGGGAGTTAGTATTTATTAGGCAAAATCTTCAGCATAAAACTGCTGGTTTAAGCATATACAATTTCGTTTATCACCTTTTTCATTTTTCATTACAAACTGAGTTAAAATTGCATCTGCTGTAATGTAGCCGTCTCAGGTTTTAGCTCAGAATTGCACTACTTGATGTCTATCCCTTACAACATAATTATGCTGTCTTCCATTTTATTTAAAATTTGACTATTTACAACTCGAAGGTTCCCAATTTCCATCAACACCTATCTTGTATCAGATTATTTAGCAATACTATGTTCGCTGTTTTGACCCTTGAATGAAAAAACTTTTTGTTGACGAAATGTTAAATCATGTTAATATAATTATTTGACTGTTGAGTCAGCAGAATACTGACTGAAGTTCAATTATAAAGTTCGGCATCATCTATGTGGTAATCATTTTTAAAGAATTACACACACTACTATCATTATGTTTATCAAACTAAAAACACTGGTTTCCTTGTTAATATCCTCATTTTTTGACTGGTATTATAATAATATTTTCAAACAGTACCAGTTTGTGTTATCTAGAAATCAGTTTATAGAAAATGTTTTTGCACATTTTTTAATGTTGCAAGCTGGAAGAGTTACATCAGCTACGGTCATCAAGTATAGTTTTATTTTTAGCACTATAATGAACAATTGCTGTATTGGGACGACTGTGTATATTCTTGTTATGATGCAACTTCCGACCTTATAATTACTAGCTCTGGTTGGAAAAGTTTGTAAGATGTAAGTAAAAACAATTTAGAAATATTTTCAGCATGAAGCTGTAATCTTGAGCACTTTGAGATTAACTTATCAGTTAGCCAGTTGCCTGTTGCTTGTTGTTTGTTGCCCATTGCTAGTTGCTTGTTGTTTGTTGCTCATTGCCAGCTACCAGTCGCTTGTTGTCATTATCAAGCAGATAATTATATTAGGCTGACATGACAACAGTTATAGCTTTAGCTGATATCAAACACAGTATACTAGGTGAGAACTGTTGTTGCATACGACATTCAGTGTTATGCTGACTAGACTTACTTGTGCAGGTGGGTGGCTGAGTCCAGGTGCCATCAGCTTGACACACTACCTCAGGTGCCCCGTATAGAGAGAATCCTCTTGCACAGGCATAAATAGATTTGTTACCAAAGAAAGCTTTGCCAACAAATGAACTGGTAGCGTTGGAGACCACAGGTAGGGGTCCACAGGGCACTCCTAGTTGACAAAAAAAATAAGATGGCAGTGACAACATTGTAATTCCAACACCCAACAACTGCATGAAAGCTAAAAAATATTACTTGTATTTCTAGGTTTGTAAGGCAGCTTGTAAGTTACTTTATCTTTTACTCTATAGCCTATATTACTAGCTTACTGTAATATCATATGCTACCAATTCACTGTAGTATATTATAATATGTAACTATAATTAAATGCAATATAATATTATGTTATGGGCATACTGTAATATATTATGTGATTATATACTTTACGCTGTAGTATACCATACTTATCTACTATCATGTTTAGCAAATATTATATATAAAACTCAAGAGGGTTTTGAATAATGCGTAGAGAATATTGCTTTCCAAGGCTGACATGTTACAGTATGTTTCATGTTTTGAGAAAATGCGGCTGCAGTCAATGGTAATATATAAAGTGTTGAATGAAGCATGCACTAACAATCACATGTTGGACTATTTCTTTCACTGTAGACTTTATGCAACTTTTATCTGAGATAAAATGCTGAGACTTTTCAGGTACAGCTTTTCTACGAGTATTTATGAATCTACTTACTTAGACAGTGTGGCAAGGTGCTCCATCCTCCAGATGCCAAACATGTGATGACACTTCTATTTTCTAATGGGTAGAACCCGTGGTTACAGTCATAGGTTACGGTCTGTTGATAGTAGTGGTTACTTCTGGCAGGGATCTGTGCATCTGGAAGGATTGGGGCAACCCCACAGTCCACACCTGCAGAAGCCATGCAACCCAACACTATCAGTTCTAAGATCACTCAAACAACTGCCAATACTAGCCACGTATGCTCTCAAATCACAAAATATACAATTTGAAAATCATATTATTATTACAAAGATGTTGGCACTTAATCACTACGTATCCATGCATTGAACGAAATCGCACAGGATGATTACATTGAATAGAATGTCGTGTGGTACTTTGATTTTGGTTTCAGCCGATTGAGGTTGTTTCCACAAATCGGTGAAAAGTCTAGTCTAATAATGCAGAGCATGGAGACATAGTGAATGCATGGCTTCTAAAAACTGAGAACCTACGAGTACACTCGGGGGGCGTCGACCACTCTCCTGAGCTTAGACAACTGAAAGAGTAGGAGTTATAGCTACGGAGATATCCATTCACCATCATATTAAAGCCTGTGACACACTTGACTAAAACTGTACTATAATAGTCTGTTGTTGTGTAGGTGAGGTTCCCACCAGGAACTGTAGGTGGAGGGCCACAGTTTATTCCTAAATGATAAGATTTGCTACACATTAGTTGAGAAAACAGCTGGTAATACTACTGAAAAAAAGGTTGATAAAATATTAAATCAAATTGGGAACAGAGTAAGAACTCATCATATCAGTTTTGTAGAAAACGGAAAATTTGCATAAGACACCAGAACGTAAAATTATAAATACAGCTGTGATAAGATTTGCTGAATCTAAGCAAGACTTAGTAAGAAAAGTCCCAGAAGGCGTGTAGAACTACTCACTGTCACAGGTGCCGTTCAAGGGACTCCAACTGCCGTCATCTTGACAGGTGAGGTCAGTATGAGTTCCGTTGAAGACGTAGCCATTATAGCAGTAGTAGGAGATAATGGTGCCCAGTGAAGTTCTGTTTCCATGAAAGCATATAACAGTGTTACAGAATCATTTTTGAAAAATGCAATTTTGTAGAAATGTACCGGAAAAATAGTATTAACAAAAATGGTTAAACTCTAGCTGGTGAGAATGCGATTAGTGGAAACAACTAAATGTGTTATCGAGAAAAACAGACAAAAAGCTTTATTTCAACTTGAGTAAAATTGTTACATGCATAAATCATATGTATTTAAACAAACTCATACAAACACACACACACAGCCACACACGCTCACATACACAATAATACACACACAAACCCGTGCATGCTAACACCCATGCATATTACACACAGTCATACGGACACAAACACACACACACACACACACACACACACACACACACACACACACACACACACACACACACACACACACACACACACACACACACACACACACACACACACACACACACACACACACACACACACACACACACACACACACACACACACACACACACACACACACACACACACACTTTTGCACATACTTGCAAACACTAACACACACATGATATATGACTCCGCAATTGGTAGCAGACAGAAAGTAACTGCCACAACTTGTCACTAGAAGACAATAAAAACACTTGCCTGTAAGACGCAGAGCCCCTGTAACCGCCATTTGATGTGGTTGGTGGGTAACTGCAGTAAATCTCTACAGCATATTTAGTTAACTCATAAACTTTTCTTTCATTACGCGATTTGAGTTGCATTTTTTATCAGAAATAAGATTATCACAATAATTTAGGCTTGCAGTGAGATGAAAATAAATATTAATATATAAATCTTTCCCTTTGTGCAAAACTAAACCAGCAATATGTTCCTAGAAACAACAAACAGCAAACTAATGAGTTCTCTAAATGGTTGAAAAGTTAAATGCATAATTTATTTCATATTTTGTTGATTTACCAACCCATTCTATACTACCAATAAAGCATATTCCACACACCCCTAACTACACACCCTTGATTACACACCCCCAACTATACGCACGGTTCCGGACGTGTTTCTTCAGTTTTTTATAGAAAAATTCACATTGACTACCAGCTGGTGCTGACTTCAATTTTAAAACTAGAATTAACAAAGATTTATGCTTAGCCTGGGCTAACAGTTATTGAATTGGCATTTGGGGGTTTGAAACTTAATGGTTTTATTTCACTGCTAGACAACTTCTACTAAAAATATCCCTAAAACCAAATTTTTGCACCTCTGTAGTCACCTCTGTTTTACACAGTAAGCAGATACATTTCTGTGTTACTAGTATTCGCTAAAATTAAACTGGCAAATTAAAATAACCTATCATATGTGTTGTAACAAAAAATTAACTAGATTTGAATTGAAAATTAAACATAGCTATGCAGTAGGTACAATATACTATAATAATGGAAAGTTGGATTATTGATTTGTAACATTTACCAAGCTTTATATTTTAATTGGTTCTGTTGTTCATCAAACTATTAAACTATTATTCATAGCAGCACAAAACTGAAAGTGTTATAAAAAAATATAAACCAGAGTGCTTAGTATGTTTCTCTAAGCATAACCACCTGAACAGTAGAGGTTGGGACCACTAGACACCCACTGTCCATCTCTACATGTTTTCTGCCTACTACCAATAGTTCTGAATCCAGGGTAACAGGTGTATGTGGCTATAGAGCCTGGTGTGGTGCCTGTCTCAGAGTGGTTTGCATTGGCAACATAAGGGGGTGAGGTGCAATCTACAGTAACAATATATGTTATGTATTCTGATACTGTACAATATGTGGTGAGGGGGTGCAATCTACAGTAATAATATATGTTATGTATTCTGGTACTGTACAATATATGGTGAGGAGGTGCAATCTACAGCAATAATATATGTTATGTATTCTGGTACTGTACAATATATGGTGAGGAGGTGCAATCTACAGCAATAATATATGTTATGTATTCTGGTACTGTACAATATATGGTGAGGAGGTGCAATCTACAGCAATAATATATGTTATGTATTCTGGTACTGTACAATATATGGTGAGGAGGTGCAATCTACAGCAATAATATATGCTATGCATTCTGGTACTGTACAATATATGGCGAGGAGGTGCAATCTACAGTAACAATATATGTTATGTATTCTGGTAATGTACAATATGTGGTGAGGGGGTGCAATCTACAGTAACAATATATGTTATGTATTCTGGTACTGTACAATATGTGGTGAGGAGGTACAATCTACAGCAATAATATATGTTATGCATTCTGATACTGTACAATATATGGTGAGGGGGTGCAATCTACAGCAATAATATATGTTATGTATTCTGATACTGTACAATATGTGGTGAGGAGGTGAAATCTACAGCAATAATATATGTTATGTATTCTGGTACTGTACAATATATGGTGAGGGGGTGCAATCTACAGCAATAATATATGTTATGTATTCTGATACTGTACAATATATGGTGAGGAGGTGCAATCTACAGCAATAATATATGTTATGTATTCTGGTACTGTACAATATGTAGTGAGGAGGTGAAATCTGTAGTAATATTATATTGTATGTTATGTATACTGTACAACATAGGAGAGCAGTGAGAAGGTGCAGTCTGCAGTAATAATAATACACTGCTATGCATTCTGGTACTGTATAATATATCTAGGAGGGGTCATGTGCAACTGTTACCAACCAGATTATTATGACACATTCTTGGAACATGGTTTCTACTAAGTTCTAGTATAAATATAAATTATATGAGGGCACTGCAAATTGTGACAGAGTTGTCATGACAGAGCACTATAATAACTCTCTCAGTTTCCATATCGAGACTTACTCAGTACGCTCCCGTTAGTAGTTTGACACTGAGCCTCCCAGGCTAGAAATGCACCAATGAAGAGTAGACTGTGTATCAGCTTCATTCCAGCTTCTATTAATCAGTTTATAAATACTTACTCTGAGTTATCTACAATATATAGATGAGTTTTCATAACAAAACTTATCAATTTCAACCATTTGATCTGCCAATGAATTTTATGAGCACTTTTTGAGTGCGACATCACAAGAAGACTAGAGCATCAAAGTATATATAGAAATGAGTTTCAAACCATGTGGTTAGCCAAGTTAGATAAGAGTTACAATAGACATAAAATTTTTATGCAATCAACTCACTAAGTATTTGCTGACTTCATTACGAAAATTTCTAGTTGAATTTTTAGCAATACAATCAAGAATCAATTGAGCATGTTAGCATTATAATAATACAAAGTTTGAGCTACTGCGCTAATAACATTTCTCAGTCTAGAGCCACATGGAGGGAGTGCTATAATTTCCCGTGAGAAACTGTATAATATGAAAATCTACTGTGGGAGTTACCTGCTCCACATCTGTTGCCCTTTCATTAATTATTTCATTTTGAAATTCTTTTCACTGTTTTTCATAATGCAGTGAAATTGATTGGGTTATAAACAGATAAACTGAAACGTATGTAAAAAGTGGAGTTGTTGAATAGTACCAACTAAATAGATCAATTACCACAAAAAATGTTTGCAGCATTTGTTTAGCATTTGTACGACATGGAATCTGCACATACCAGGCTTATTTCGTTAGCAGCGCATGTGGAAAGCTGCTTCATGGGGCCATAGGGTTGAGGGGCTCACAGCTTTTGCAACATTTTGCATTTTTAAAGTACAAAGCTTCTACTAGAAATATGTTTTTAGTTTACTAGAAAAATGATAGTTTTTTGTGATACTCAAACAAAGCCACAAGTGAGAAACCGATTTATGCTTCTTGTATGTAACAGTAGAACATAATACATGTAGCAACAAAAAAGTTGAGCCTAATATAATTTTAGCAAGTAATTAATTTACGAAAAAATATTAATTCTACTTACTGTTCGGTTAGAAATGGCTCCAATTTGCAGCTGGTGTGTAAGAGTAAAGTCTAGTAGATCAGCAATAAATGAAAATATTATCTAAGAATACTGACTTAAATGGCAAATCTGCTGTATTTTGCAATTTCATTTACCAAATAACATGAAACTGTTGCAATAGATGAATAATGCTGGTGTGTTTTGCTGTTATAATTAGGAAGACAAAACTAAAGCTGTCAACCATGAAGGCACACATGGATGTTGAATATTTTGGTGACCTCCTAATCAAAAGGTCACGTTGACGACCCAAAACACATGAGCATGCATGAGCATTAGGGTCACAAAAATGGATGTTGTTGAAAACAGACGGTGTGTAGTCAACAGTTATAATAGCTAAATGCTGAGTAATATACACAAATTATCTTATAGCTATAAGTTGAATAGAACAACATGTTTACAACAAGTTTGCTCTACATGCATGCACACAATATTAAAACGCTACCGTTTTATTTATTGTTTGTTTTTTAATCATGTATAACTAAAGAATTATTCATTGAATGAAAAGAATAACAAAAAGTAATGTAAGCTATTCCTGTGAGAGCCTACGATTGGAAATATTTTTAAAGCAGGTTAAGGGTTTGTTTTTTTATTGTTGCAAACAGCAATTATGACTGAATGCCTCCATAATGGCCTTTAGCCTAGGGCCACACTGTGCGTATTTTCGCATGCAAAAATTGAAACCACAGGTAGCAAAGGTGTCCACTGTAGCGTCAGTGATGCGTGATAAATAAGGCTTCCATTTTTAAATCACACTCGCTTTTAATAAAACGCATATTACTGGAATATAGCGCTAAAATAAAAGAATTGGGCTCACTAAATAACTACCAGCCAATTAGGTGACGACGACAGAGACGATTTGCACTTGCGTTGAGAATGCTGAGCGACAAGTGCGAATGTTTTCTCAACGCTTACTAGAATTCAACCACTGACACCATGTTTACTAAGCCAGTGCTCTATAACCACTAGACCACAGCTGCTCTCTGAGTGTAAGCTTACACACTTTTTTTGATTAGAAGGACCAAATAATGATTTAAAACTTATGAATCAGTTAGAAAGACATACATTTTTTGCAAGTAAATAAAATTCCTTATATAGAAAGCCATTTGCATGTTTTGTCACTGAAAAGTTTCGGCTCTTGTTTAAAATTGAGTTGTCTTTACTAAATGATGAAAATAGTTCTGCCAAAAGTTACACAATTTATGCACTTTATTAGCTAATTATGTACTGAGTTTTGTATGTTTCTATCATTATGGTAAACAAATTATTAGTAATAAAGGAAACTTGTAATATTCCATGTGTTATGTTATCAGCATCTGACACTAGGATTATGTGATTTCTTTTACCCCCTTATCATAAATTGACCATATAAGTGAAATTTCATGTATTCACTTTTACTTCCTTCAAAGTATATTAAAAGTTGATTCGATCTATTTGGACAGATAATTTTTCACATTGTTGCAATCACACACACGCATGGGCACATGCACACACGCATAGGCACACGCCCACATACACGCACGCACACTCAAACCCATGTTTTCGTGCATACTAGGCAAACGCTCTAGC
Organism: Bugula neritina; assembly: GCA_964035545.1. NCBI lineage: Eukaryota > Metazoa > Bryozoa > Gymnolaemata > Cheilostomatida > Bugulidae > Bugula > Bugula neritina. Next base: position 8,006,349 of record OZ037771.1, read on the forward strand.
CCCTAGACCACAGGATTTGGGGTATTGTATATATTGCGTCTAGCTTAGTTCAAGGACAGCTACATATAGGTCAGACAACTCCATAATACAATACATACCTGTCTGGTAGAGTAACCAGTTCACAACACTCCATCTCTAACTCTTTCAGTGATACTAAGGATGTGAATATATCATCAGGTAGACCTTCAGATAGGTTATTCCACGCTATCCTCAGCATCTCAAGACTTTTCAGTGAAGATATGCTGTAACATAGCACACAGGTATGAGATACGGTGACACTGATGACTGTATTGTCATAAGTTCACTAACATGGCAGCAGGAAAGTGAGGATATTAAAGGATTGTAAGTTTCTAAAAATTATTGTAAATTTACATGAAGAAATGTTTGTAAACATAGTATGAAAATGACTGGGTATGTATGTTATATGATGATCGGTATGCCATTAGTTTATGAGTATTACTATTAGTATTAGTGTGCTTGTAGCCCACAGTCTTCGTTTCAGTCTCTAAGTATAAAGTAAGTTAGTATTTGGCTAGTAGTTAGTAGGCGTATGCTCAAGTACTAGTAAAGGGTTTGTTTTAATTAGTATAAGTATCTCTTATGAATTTATTCACTCTGTCGAACGAATATATTTTTAATAATAATAATAACTTTAATAGTTTATAAACTTATTAAAATATGTATATATATATTTATATATTATTTGAATGAAAATAAATTTTCACTTAATAATTGATTCGAAGGGAGACAATTAACAAGTTAGATATTATTTGATAATTTTGCTTTGAAATTAGTGTCTGCAATCCAATAACTGTAGAATAAGAAAATAGGAGTTATCTCCGCTTGACAAATGTTTATTAATGGTTTGGTTTGGCAATATTATTTATGTATAAACAATATGTGTGGTTCTATGTGTATTGTGTAATAGTAGCACTCAGGTTATAAATTTCGTGAGACAAATTTAGGACCTGTCTCTCAGGAAATGAACAAAACTCTGGATTTTGCTTGCGTTTTAAAATATCTATTTGATAGTAATATGGAAACAAAATTATAAGACAAGAAAGATTATTATAATAACCAAACCCAAAAGAAGTAAGATAAATATATATATATATATATCCTAGCGACCCTTTGAAATCCCGCTGCGTATAATATACTGGCAACAAAATTGATAAGCCTGTTAAACATAAATTTGGTGTAACTTAAAAGATCAAACAATTCCAAGACAGTTTCCTCAAACAACCTATGTAACTCAAAGAAAATTCCCAATTTCAACAATATTCCTTCAAATGTAATTTATGTGACTTCAAAGTAAATTTTTCAATTCAATGATAGCTTTTCCAAGTACAAATTATACAATAATAAAACAAACAATAATAAAAATTAGTACATCACGAGAAAAATAAATCAAGTTACTTACAATGGAACTTCTCAGTCCAAAATTGATTAGATTTAATTCAGTTAAATATGTTCTAAATTATTTCACACAAAACTAAATACACTAACTACCTTTGATCATTAACGGCTCTTCTGATTGTTAATTGCTCCTCTTATCGTTGAATACTGTTGCTGCCTCTGTGCTGCCTTTTATAGTTGGGTTGTTTTGGATTTCTGAGGTATGGGCGATGAGTCTAACTAAGTAAGTTGCCGGTTGGTCCGCAGGTTCAAGTCAAACAGTGTGCTACGTGAGGAATTGTTGGTGACACCATCCCGGTATTGACCATATCAGGATCTCTCAGACTCATAAGTTATACCAGCATTAATTCTACCATAACTCATAGCCTGGAATATATGTTTCATAACAAGAAAATATAATAATATGTATTAGTTGTTCACGTGTTGATTTTGTAGATATTAGATTTTATAAGTGAAGGAAAACTCCAGGTTATATCAAATCCGTATAATTCATCAAGTATATATTATAATTAACGTTAAATGTCATCTATATGTTAGTATGACTGAATAATCACATACGGCCCAGTTTTATTAATGTTTGTTTACCAATTAATGTTCATGTAAGACAAGGTTAAAATTACAAATCCCAACACGTGAACAAAACACGTATGTAAAACTATCCCTATACCACAATTACTTGTATAATACCATAATACTAAGCATATTATATTTGCATTATTCAAAGCGCTGTAAATCATACGTTTAGTATATTAATGTTTAAAGCAATTTCCATGTAGTATCATGACGCTTAGCTCATTTGCATATTTCAATTTCAGCTGTGCTCAAGTAACAAGTCCATTGCTTTTAGAATATGTATTCCACATTCTTTCTTGAATTTTGTAGATATACAGTGTAGTCTACATACCGTGACGGAGTAGATATAATAATTTATAGTTACGTCAACCTGTCACAGCAGTCATCTCACTGAAAGTCTCAAGGAAGCAGGCAAGCCTCAGCACCAACGGAAACCATAATTCAGCAAGTTGAAATATCTTAAAGGTATAACTTGTGAAATACAGAAGTAAGAGTTAAGCATATAAAAAAGAAAGAAAGCCCCATACATCTATAATTATGTACCGGTTCGAGAATAGCATATTTTCCAAGAACTGACTTTCTGGGAACTAAATTATAGTTTACCACCACTATATCAGATTACATTTACTTGGTAAACTATTTACCACTCATAGTCTACTCAAATTGTTGACTCTAATATAGTCATTACCAGCATATTATTCTCTGTAAATGTATTACATTATTGTGCAGTATCTACTCTGCAAAAACACAAAACACTATGCATTTTTTGATCTGACAAATATTTCTCACTCTCAATCTCCTTTCTCCCTGCGCTCGTTTCCCATTTCTTTATTATCATTTTAAAATTCAGGAACAGATAACTCTTTGGTATACACTTCAGAAAGGGTATTTAATGTACAGAAATGTGACTTTTTAAAATAAAATTTTAGGCATTTATGAATGATGGCAGTAGCCCTCAACTAGTATTACATGATGATGTATTAAATTATCACAAGTAGACCTATGGATAACTGTACTGAATCCAATATATTATCTTTATCTACCTTTCTAGCTGTGATTATTTCAACTGTTAGAACCAGATGTACTGCAGACAAGGAATAATGAGGACAAACTTGAGCTGAGGCTTGAAATTTGTATTAGTTGGCAAAGATTTACCAGTAAAATACACAAAAAACAGAATTTCAGAATAGCTATATGGAGATAACCCAAACAGTGATGCAACGAAATGTAGATAGGTCTAGGAGAGCTTGTTGAATCTTGTCACACTTTCTTGCAAAGGTTATGGAGTTGATAAGGTATGTGGGAAGAGGTATGGGGTAGAGGTATGGGGTAGAGGTATGGGGTAGAGGTATAGGGTAGAGGTATGGGATAGAGGTATGGGGTAGAGGTATAGGGTAGAGGTATGGGGTAGAGGTATGGGGTAGAGGTATGGGATAGAGGTATGGGGTAAAGGTATAGGGTAGAGGTATGGGGTAGAGGTATGGGGTAGAGGTATGGGGTAGAGGTATGGGGTAGAGGTATGGGGTAGAGGTATGGGGTAGAGGTATGGGGTAGAGGTATGGGGTAGAGGTATAGGGTAGAGGTATGGGGTAGAGGTATAGGGTAGAGGTATAGGGTAGAGGTATGGGGTAGAGGTATGGGGTAAAGGTATGGGGTAGAGGTATAGGGTAGAGGCATAGGGTACAGGTATGGGGTAGAGGTATAGGGTAGAGGTATAGGGTAGAGGTATGGGGTAGAGGTATGGGGTAGAGGTATAGGGTAGAGGTATGGGGTAGAGGTATGGGGTAGAGGTATGGGGTAGAGGTATGGGGTAGAGGTATGGGGTAGAGGTATGGGGTAGAGGCATAGGGTACAGGTATGGGGTAGAGGTATAGGGTAGAGGCATAGGGTACAGGTATGGGGTAGAGGTATAGGGTAGAGGTATAGGGTAGAGGTATGGGGTAGAGGTATGGGGTAAAGGTATGGGGTAGAGGTATGGGGTAGAGGTATGGGGTAGAGGTATGGGGTAGAGGTATGGGGTAGAGGTATGGGGTAGAGGTATGGGGTAGAGGTATGGGGTAGAGGTATGGGGTGGAGGTATGGGGTAGATGCTGTGTTAGAGATCTGCAATATAAGTATGAGTGAATTGATCAGGGAATGTGCTCCAATATTCCCAGTTAGAGTTACCCTTTCATATAGAAGGTTTTAGAGAAAAAGAATCACACATTGAGTTATAGCTGACAGTAAGTAGAAACCTACATGCGTCATTTTACTTTATTTAGTACACACCAGCAATTAGGACCAATAACTAGAATTGGTTGAAAGTCATAAAAAATTTAACATGTGGTATTTTTTATGATTATTACAAACATGCACAGAAAAAAGGCTGAGAGAGAAATCTGCAACAATAATTGCCCTATTGGTAATTCAAATCGCGTTGCTAATGCTATGAAATAACAATAATGGTCCACATATCCCAATTTACTAAAAAAATAGTGAAAGATATAAAAGTCAAGCCAAATTAGATAACACCTTAAATTTTTCCTTGTAATTGTCAATATTCAATTGATCTATGGGGAAAACATATATATTAACAGCTAAATTGTGAAAAAATAGCCAAAAGCTAAAGATATTGGGTGGGTATTAAATTAAGTAAATTAACTCACTAATCCTGGCTGTTTGCCAAGATTTTACTGAAATTATGCTGATAGCTTTCAAAGCTGGGTGGGCTATTGTTGGCTTTTTTATTTGAATTTTGGCTGTAAATGAAACTCCTCAGTTTGTATTATGATTCTTATTGGTTTCAATTGCTAGGAAAAGGTTTAGAGGAGCCAATATTTGTAAGTTTTGTTATAATTTAGGAGTTTTTGTGTTTTTGTTGATATTGTATGTTTGAAAGTTACTTCTGCATATGTTTTTGTACAGCATGTAACTTTTTTTCTTATACAGAGTACAAGTCAAAGACAGAGCAATAAATCTAGAAATGAAGGACATTGTTTTATGCTTGTTGCTAATCAATCCACCAGACCATTTCTGGCACAGTACAAATATCAGCAGTGCTAGGTATCAGGAGCCATCATACCAACAATAACTAGCAATTGGAGGAGTGCTAATTATCCCAGGGCAGTAGTAACCATCCATATTGATGTTGCTAAGGAAGTGGTGCTCCATATTGGCTGAAGAGTAGCAAGGTTACAAGAAGGCAAGTTTAGATGCTGTATAGCTACCTAGAAAGCTTGAAGATCAGTATGCCGCTTGTTTATGAGTATTACTATTAGAGTATTAGTATTAGTATTACTGTGTTCATAGCCTATAGTCTTCAGTCTTTCAGTCTCTTAGTATAAAGTCAGTTAGTATTTGGCTAGTAGTTGGTAGGTGTATGCTCAAGTACTAGTAAAGGGTTTGTTTCAATTAGTATAAGTATTCCTTACGAATTTATTCACTCTTTCTCAGAATCAAGTGCCAGTATCCAGTGTCAGCAAACACCAACTGTATCCAGTGTCACTACAAGTATCAGTGTCCAGGGAGGCTGAAAGAATTGTAACAGACATGAAAGAAAAGCAGTACTGTAGTACTCAGCAGTGCCAGCCAGACCCATCTAGAACAGCGTCGGAGGGAGCTGGAAGACATTTACCAAGAGTTACTAACTGTTCATTTCCAGTATAGTGAGATGGTGGAAAATGGTGACACATATAGTAGCTATCGTACGGTTAGTGGTTTTAATCTAAACGAAGATCTCGAAAACATTGAAGATATATATAAAGGTGCCATTAAATCTTGTTTTCATCACTTAGTTAAGCATGCTGAAACTTATATTAAAAGAGCTGATGCTATTTTATCAAAATTTGAGGAAGGTGAATGTAACAAGCAACTTTCTATTGATAAAGCTGAATTGTATTTACTTAACTTTTCTGCTTACTATGAAGATTTTGATAATACTAATTTGCGTTGTTGTATTTCCAAATTGAGACAAGCTATAAAAGTATGCAAAGATAACCTAGCAAGTAATCAATTTGATACTCAAGAGTATGAGTAGGGGAAGGGCATTGCTCAGTCAACATCATTCAGCCCTTCACTTGAAAGTACAAGTAACAACTTAGCAGGGTATAGAAGTGCTACTCAGGGCCAGTTAAGTAATTGTGATACATACGGTGTGTTGGCCTACAATAGTAGTATTAGAGCATGAGGTTACCCTTTACCAAACTTATATAGTGATGAAAACTTTCAACTTTCAAGTGGTAGTACATTTAGAAAATAAAAAATTTATCAAAACTCCCTTACCAACATTTAATGGGGATAGAAGGGTGTGGGAAAATTTTCGATCAATACGATGGCATTGAATGTGCTTGGGCCCTTAAGTTTTGTTTAAAAGATAAAGCATTGGATGTGGTCAAACAATTTTTGTTATTCAGGGGTGTGCTTATACTGGAATATAGAATAAGTTAGATGAGATCTAACGTGACGTAAATTTAAATATATACAATGTGTGCATAGTGACCGAAAAAATTTGAAGCCAGTTCCAGAGGGAGACATGATTGAGCTAATCAAATTTGTAGACCAAGTGAAGCTAAGTTATAGTCAATTAGGTGAGGTTGCACAGATAAACGGTGTCACTATGCCTATGGTTAATGAATTGTGTGATTTGCTACCCACGTTCATTCGAAAGAAGTGGATGAGAAGGCACATCCTTTTCTTTAGATGGTCTGGCACCTCTGATTGTTTTATATTTGACAGTCTTTGACGCTTGCTGTCACAAATCTGTTGGTAGCAGTGTGACGAGTTCGAAAAGTCTGGTAGTCAGAAGTGTATAGACAAGTAGCATACAGCTTGCTAATCCAGTTGTGAGTAAATAGAGTTGTGAATAAGTAGACTTTATTTCTCTAGTAAGATATGCACAGATGAATGTATAAAAATGAACTGATTCGTAAACACAACTGCCTCGGTATTTATAGTAAACAAAACACTCTAGAACATTCTCAAGCATTCCAGTATAGAAGATTCTAGTAGAAAACATTCCCCACATGCCAATACTATTTATAGAAAATCAAAACAAAACAAAACATTGGAATTTCCATGGTTATTTCGCAATTATTGCGCAACACCTTGTTTACATTGCTGGGCAGTAGTTAACATGACTAATGAAAACAATAACAATGAACAATGACCCATCTCTTTGATCAGTCTAGAATATTTATGAACATTCGTGTATAATCATTAGGAAAAACCCGGTAAGTCTATAGGTATATGTCCACTCAGAATTTGTGACAACCCCCCATTCTAAGAGAAATTATTTTGATAATTTCTCCTTACTACTTAAAATTCTGAGTCAATTCGGCTTAGATAATCGGCTCCAACATTGTCCTTTCCTTTGATTGACTCCACCTTGATTCTGAAGTTCTGTAAATACATAGCCCATCTCATCACTCTGCTGTTCTCAAATTTGGCCTGATTGATGTACACCAGCGGTTGGTGATCAGTCTGCAGCACGAACTCCACACCATATAAATACTGTAGATATTTCTTGACCGCCCATACCACAGCTAAGCATTCCTTCTCTATGGCTGAGTAGTTTCTCTCTCGGTCTAGTAATTTCCTACTTGCGTAACTCACAGGGAACAGCTTTCCATCCTGAGGCTGCATCAGCACTGCCCCTAGCCCAACATCTGATGCATCCGTCCTTAGCACAAACGGTTTGTGTACATCTGGCAATTTTAAAATTGGTGCACTTGTCAGCATTGTTTTTAAGGTGGTGTACGCCTTCTCTTGTGGTTCCTGCCATTTGACTTTCTTTGGTTCTCCCTTCTTTGTTAAATCTGTTAGTGGACTCGCTATAGTTGAATAATGAGGTATATATTCTCTGTAGTAACTAGTAAGTCCAATGAACGATCTCACTTGCGTCTTATTGGTTGGCCTTGGCGCAGCCCTAATTTTCTCAATGTTGTCATCCATTGGTTTGATTTCACCCCTGTAAAGTTTATGTCCGATGAACTCCATGTTTGTTCCTCCTACTCTACATTTACTTGGTCTAACGGTAAGTCCAGCTGTGGCAAGTCGGCTGAAAACTTCTGTTAGCATTTTAACGTGTTCTTCCCAACTTTCCGTGTGCACTAGAATGTCATCAATGTAGTTGTCCACTCCTTTCAGATTTACAAAAAGTTTTCTCAACCCTCTCACCAGTGTCGCTCCAGAGTTAACCATCCCAAATGGCATCTTGATGAATTCATAATGTCCATCGGGTGTCACAAATGCAGTTTTAGGAATATCTTCTTTCTTCACTGGTATTTGCCAGTATCCCTTGGATAAATCAAGTTTGGTAAAGTATTTATCTTTACTGAGCTTTCTGAAAACGTCATCTGTTTTCACCATTGGTTCAGGATCGAATACTGAGACTCGGTTTAGTTTGCGATAGTCTATACAAATCCTGTTGCTTCCATCCGGCTTCTTTACTATCACCGTTGGTGAGGCGTAGGGAGAGGTAGATGGCCGAATAACACCCATCTTCAACATGTCCTCGATGTCCGCCTTGAGAGTTTCTCTTACCCTGTAGGGCAATCCATATGGTTTGGATTTCACTGGCTCATCAGTCGTGAGCTCGATAGAATGTTCTATTCCCGTTGCATTTCCTGGCAAGTCACTGAAGATACCTTCAAACTTTCTTAGTAACTCCTCCAACTGTCTTCTTTGCTGATTCTCCAGCTCTTCACCCAGAATGACATCTTTGCTTGTTTCTGTCTGCTGTTTCTTACTGTACAGGTCCAACAAATCATCTTGGCCTTCTTCTCTTTCCTCATCATGATCAATAATTCCAGTACCAGCAGCATCTAAAGTCATCACACCTCCAACAGTCATAGGGTCGGTAGGCGTCTCCCGCTCAAAATATTTCTTCAGCATGTTGGCATGGTATGTTCTCCTCTTGCCTCTAATGTTAATAATGTAGTCATTTAGTCTGACTTTCTCCTCAATATTGAATGGTCCTTGCCAATGCATCAGCAATTTATTTCCATCCGTAGGTAGAAGAATGAGCACTTTGTCACCAGATTTGAAGTCTCTCTGCTTAGCTTTCTTGTCAAAATAGTGTTTGTATCTTTTTTGACTGTCTTTTAGCGAAGCTAGTGCCATTTCCATCATGTCATCTAAACGCTCTCTCAATTCAAAAACATGTTGATAGCAGGTCTTGACTTCATCGGCAGTGTCTTCTTTTGTCCAAAGTTGTCGCAGGATGTACATTGGTCCACGCACAGTTCTTCCATAGAGTAACTCGAATGGGGCGAAGCCTGTTGATTCCTGTGGGACTTCTCTATATGCAAATAGAGCCGCATTGATAAACCGATGCCACTGTCTTGGCTCTTTAGCACACAACTTTTTTAACATACTCTTGAGGGTTCCGTTGAACTTTTCCACAAGTCCATTGGCCATTGCATGGTATGGTGAGGTAGGAAGTTGCCGCATGTCAAGTAATCTGGTAAACTCTTTCATGTAGTCTGAGATGAATTGAGTTCCTTGATCGCTTATCACCTCCTCTGGTATCCCAACACGACTGTATATGTCAAGCAGCGCTTCAGCTACAGTAGCTGAGTCAATGTTCTTCAATGGTGTAGCTTCAGGGTATCTTGTAGCATAGTCAACTAAAGTTAGGATGTAGCGGTGTCCTTTCTCACTTGGAGGGTTAATTGGTCCGACTAGGTCTATCGCACATCTCTTGAATGGGGTGTCAATTAGTGGTGTTTCCTGTACTGGAACTTTCATGACTGAGCCTTTTTTCACCGTCTTCTGGCAAATGTCACATGATTGACAGAAACGTACGACATCTCCATTTAGTCCTGGCCAGAACAAGTTGGAAAGCACTCTATCAGTGGTTTTCTTTACTCCTAGGTGTCCGCTCATTATGCAGTCATGAGCTTTCTGTAGAACTTCCTTCCTCAGTGAACTGGGTACCATGAGTTGTTTAACAGGTTTTACACTGACAGACTTCGAGTCGGTGTACTCACGGTACAGAATCTTATTCCTCACCACAAACCTAGTGATGCCTCCCTTTTTCTCCTTCACTTCTTTTGCATCGAAGAAACGCTCCAATGTGGGGTCATCCCTCTGCAGTCTGGCTATCTCATCTTTTCCTATACTTAATGGGTTAGCATTTGAATCAATCATCAGTGGTTTGTCTCCTGACTTCTCCTTGACAGCTTGAGCTCTTGTGGTTACGGCGCAGTCCTTCCAGTTTTCCAGCGGTTGGTCAGCTGATCTCGCTCCATCCACATTCCCAATAAGCAGGTCACAAATCGTCTTGTCCATTACTGCAGCTTTGACGACACCATTGTAAAATGGTGAGCGCACTGAGATAAGTGCCCACTGAGCCTCTCTAACACTTGCATCAGCCATATTCAGATAAACTGATTCTCCAGTTAAATGTTGAGGTTGCACATACTTTGCATTGACTACAATGCAACCACAGCCGGTGTCGCGCATTACAGTAGCTCGTTGGCCATTAACTTCCGCATCAAATATCGCTGTGCCCCCATCTTTGAATTTAGGTCCATTCTTGCAGACAGCAGCGTTGACAAACTTTTTACCATTAACTGTGATTTCCGTAGGTTCTTCCACCTTAGATGAGATTCTTGGATCTGTGACCACAGTCTTATCCTGAGTAGTCGCTATTGCAGCAGCAGCATGCACTGACCTTCCACCATACTTTCTGCAGTCTGAAGTATTGTGGTTGTTCATCTTGCAATGTGAACAGTACTTCTTCCCTCGCCGTGGGCAGTTGCGAGCAATGTGTGACTTATCTTTGCAGATGAAGCATGCACCATCGCTTTTACTTCCTTGTTCAGCATTCATGCTACTGGCAGGTGTGTTTTCCATCCTTTTTGTATTAGTTTTCTTTGTCTTTGCTAGTTTCCTTCCACGAGCGTGCAAGAACAGTGACGCTGCATCACACATATCCTCACTGCTGTTGTAGGAACTTTGCTTTAAATGCACAGCTAAGTCGTCTGGGCATGATGATATAAATTGTTCAGTTGCCACTAGTTTGGCTATGTCCATGCCCCCTGAAAGCTCCACCCACTTGTGCACATAACTTTCTATCCTAGTGAACAGTTGGGCAGGAGTTTCATCCTTGTAAGCTTCTGCCTCTCTGAGCTTTTTTCTGTAGCCCTCTTGAGTCAAGTTAAAGCGCTCCAATAAGGCTTCTTTGACTTTTTTATAATCTCTACGATCGGTAGGTGACAACCGGATGTAAGCTTCTGTTGCTGTACCCCTTAGGTACTGACTGAGATGGTAGGGCCAATCTCCCTTGTCCCAGTTACATCCTTCGGCAACCCACTCGAACCGCTCTAAATAGCTATCCATTTCATCCACCTTCTCATCAAAGAATGGTATTTTTGGTTTTGGTTTGTTAGCTATTTCTAACCTGGTGCTCTCATGTCTTGAGTGCTCCAAACTTGTGTTAGCTTTCAGCTTTTCCATATCTAATTCATGTTGTTGTCTTCTCTCTTCTGCCTCCTGGTCAGCTTTTATCTTGAGTGCCATTGCCTCCTGATCAGCTTTTATCTTCATCTCCATTATGGCTTTCTCATTTTCTTGCTTGATCCTTTCCGCCTCACGCTCTAATCTACGCTCCTCTCGGTCCTTTTCTTTTTCCTCTCGGTCCTTTTCTTTTTCCTCTCGTGCCTTTTCTTTTTCCTCTTGTGCAGCAACAATGGGTAGGTTCTTTTCAACAAAAGCTACGAGCTTGTCCTCCACCAATCCAAGATCTTTACCCATCTGTGTCACTCTCTCCAACAACGCCATAATGTCTCAACAACTGTTAATTAATCCTGTGTATACTCACGTTGTAACTAATAACTTCCCTGTGTGCGACTGAGACTTCCCGGAGCAGCCCCCAATTGTCACAAATCTGTTGGTAGCAGTGTGACGAGTTCGAAAAGTCTGGTAGTCAGAAGTGTATAGACAAGTAGCATACAGCTTGCTAATCCAGTTGTGAGTAAATAGAGTTGTGAATAAGTAGACTTTATTTCTCTAGTAAGATATGCACAGATGAATGTATAAAAATGAACTGATTCGTAAACACAACTGCCTCGGTATTTATAGTAAACAAAACACTCTAGAACATTCTCAAGCATTCCAGTATAGAAGATTCTAGTAGAAAACATTCCCCACATGCCAATACTATTTATAGAAAATCAAAACAAAACAAAACATTGGAATTTCCATGGTTATTTCGCAATTATTGCGCAACACCTTGTTTACATTGCTGGGCAGTAGTTAACATGACTAATGAAAACAATAACAATGAACAATGACCCATCTCTTTGATCAGTCTAGAATATTTATGAACATTCGTGTATAATCATTAGGAAAAACCCGGTAAGTCTATAGGTATATGTCCACTCAGAATTTGTGACACTTGCAAACGGCTAGTTGTAGGATTTTTGCTTTTTGCAACTAAAGGAATAGTTCTTAGTACTTGAAGTTGATGGTGCTTTATTTGATCTGAGTATTCCACTTCTTCTTCTACGAGTAGAAATGCCATCTACTATTTCAGATTTTTCTTTAGTGGTATTTTATACATTACTCTATATAGAGTTGTCTACACTTGCACAACTCTGATCTTGGTACATGACAACAGGTAGGACTTCCTCTTCTTCTTCACTATCTGTGAAAGAGAATTCTGGTCAGGCTGCCATATCTTCTTTAGAACTCTGGCTATCAGCCCTAAATGCAGCTAAGAGCTCTCTGCGTGCGAGAGTTGGTGCGATATCAGTCATGTGCTTGTAGTTGAGCTTTGTAAGTGTAGATCTCGAAGACTAGTAATCTGTAATGTTTGTTGTGACCAACTTCTTTAACTTGTCAGTTCTGTCATTATATGATGAAACTGTGACATCACTGTAAGCGCTCAGCAGACTCGCTCGCTCAAATGTGATCCCTGAAAGCTTATCAGTGGCAGCAAAACTGACAGCATCAGCTTCAGTGAGCATGCCAGTTATATCCACTACTTTAACATTCACAGAGTCTCCGAATGTTTGATTGATTGTTCGAGCTTGCTCAACTATTGTCTATGAGAAGTCACGGAGTCGGTATGCAACGCCATCTCTGCCTGGTATTTCTTGTTTATTGTTTTGTGTTACTGTTTCAGCTATCAATAAAGAGAGTGAGCATGCTCAAGTTAGTTGATCAACGGAAAAGGCCAAAGCAGTGTTTTATTGCCACAATATGCAATACCATATAATATTAAAATTATTACAAATAAGTGAAACAATTGATTATTATAATTATGCACAGAAATAGTAAATCAATAAAATAACATTAGAAATAAATGCTTACATCGATATAGAACGTTTCCCGCAGAATAGAAAAGTGCTAGGTAGGTATGAATGTGTTAAGAGGGCACATAGTCTGCCATCCAACTAGGGGGTTTCTGTTCTCTGGTTGAAAGCCGTAAGTTGTCGCTATGATTGGAACTGTTGGTGGTTTCAATATGGGTGTCGCCAGCATTTTGTTCTAGACCCTTTGCTTCCTCAGAACTCGCTGCCTCCATGACAAGCGGGTTGATATTCCCTGAGTTTCTTTGTAGGAGGTTGTTATTGAGCTGTACGGTATAGGCTCTGCTAGTCAATTGTTTTTTGATTTATGCCTCCCGCCATTTTCTCCGGTGCTGGCTCCAGTCCCGAACAAAACTGGTTGCCCTATTTGCAGCAATGCCAAATCTCTTGCATTGTCATTAAATCTCTGCTGCAGTCTTTCGATTGGGCTCTGCTTTTTCCACCGACCTTGATTGTTATCTGTTTCGACTTGTAGTACAACTGATCTGGAGGGCCTTCCAATAAGTTGTTGAATTGAACTGGGCATCAGGTCTTTTTTGATGGTATTGAGATGTTTCAGGAAAACAAAGTTTGGGCTCCTTACATTTGCGGAGTATGCGTTTAATTATTTTTACAGCAGACTCTGCCTTCCCATTAGATTGAGAATGATAATGAGAGCTTGTGATGTGCCTAAAATTCCATGATTGGCTAAAAGCAGAAAACTGGTTGACGTGAACTGTGGTTCATTGTCGGTGTGAACCTGTCTGGGTATTCCCAGGCGTCAAAAACGGCGTTTTATAGAGTTAATTACAGTCTCTGTTGTTTGGTAGTTCAGTTGGTTGTATTCAAGGTACTCAGTCGTGTAGTCAACAATAGTAAGGTAACGAGTATGGTTGTATTCAAATAAGTCAATTCCTACTTTTTTCAGGGTTGTTGGGGAACTTTGTGGAGTAAAAGTGTTTCCTTCTGTTGTTGGGGAGCATTCATTTGACATTTACGACAGCTAGCAATCTTGTTTTTGATGTTAAGCCAAAAAACCGTCTGATGGCACGTCTTAGCGTGGAGTTAATCCCATTATGGCCAGTGTGAAGTAATTGGAGAAACTTTCTCTAGAGCGCCTTTGGAATAATGGCTTTTAGCCTTTTGTAAGCAATGCCACTGTCAATAAATAGTTCATCATGAAAGTGTTTGCACCTGTCATAATTTGTGCAGTTGGAAATGTTCCAGTCCTGTTTAATAAAGTTTGTCAGTGTCATAAGTTTATTGTCTTGTGTAGTAGCAGTCCTAATGTTATTAATCAAGTCATCACAAACAGGAGCATCATTATTTAGAGAATCAATGTGGAAGATGTGTTTCGGCAGTTGTTGATAGTTGCATGGGAGAGTCAAAGTATGAGTCTCTTGAGAAAAAGTTGGCTGTGATTTGTTCAGCACCCTTTTGCCAAGTTACCTTAATGCTAGGGTATCTTTGTAAGTAAAGAAGCATAGCCTGTAACCTCCAAGATGCCTTATGAATGGGTTTACTGAAAATAGATACAAGGGGTTTGTGGTCAGTTTGTATAGTGACAGCATGGTGACCAAAGATATACTGGCCAAAGTGTTCAGCGCCAAACACTATGGCAAGGCACTCGATCTCTAGTGGTACATAGTTCTGTTTTGATTTTGTTAAACTGCAAGATGTATATGCTACAGGTTTGCCTCCTTGCATGAGTGTTGAACCCACACCAGCATTTGAAATGTCGGTATGTATAGTAACTGGCTTGTTTCAATCAAAGTATTGTAAAGTTTCCGAGTCTGTTAGTAAAGTCTTTAGTTTATTAAAGGCGTTTATTTGGTCGTCAGTCCATTTGAAATCTCGAGCATTGTCTTGTGTCAGTAGGCGTCGATTTTTTCGACGTCAGATTCCGATGCAAGATTGTTAATAAATTTTGACATGTATGTGATGTTACCAAGAAACCGCTTTACTTCTTGCAGAAATGAGGGAGGTTTCATTTTAAGAATGGCATTCATTTTGTTAGGATCTGATTTAAGTCCACTAGTTGTCAGTATGTGTCCAATGTAAGGTAGTCATCATGAAGGAAGCGGGATTTTTCTTCGTTCATTGTCAGGCCTGTCTGTTGAGCATGCTTGAAGAGCGCTTCAAGGTTGCTATCAAGCTCTTTCCTTGTCCTTTCAAAAATTAGGATGTCACTTGCAACAATGGTGACGCCATCAAAACAAGCAAGATTTTCTGTGAGCCTTCTCTAAAATTCCTTCGGCGCGGATGCAATTCTGAAGGGTAGCCGTAAGTACTTGTATTTCCCTATGGGAGTCCAGAAATTTGTCAAGTTCGTAAATTCTTCAGTTAGATGAATTTGATAGAAACCTTCTTTGGCATCACACAAAGACAAAAATTTAGCGCCATTTAGTTGTGGCAAAACATAATCTAATGTTGGCACGACAGCATGGTTTCGTTTAATTGCTTGATTAAGATTTTGTGGATCTATGCAAATGTGTATTTTCCCAATAGGCTTGTGTACTGGCTGCAGATGGGCTATCCAGTTCGTAAGTGCCTCTAATTTGGTGATAATCCGGGGTTGTTCCAGTTCAAGAAGAGCATTGACAAGATCTGATTTCATTGACAAGGGCACCTTCCGCGATCGCACTTGCACTGGTACAGTTCAGCTCGTAGCTCTATCCTATATTCCTGCTCAAATTTTCCTATTCCGGTAAATATGTTATCAAAGTCAAAATGTCTAGGCCAGTAGTGGCAAAGTTTACATTTTCACTTTTGGTGCTGGGCAGTTGTAATAGATCCAGATGCAAACATGACTTGCATGACAACAAGCTGTGTTGGGTGGTTTTCACAACTAGGAATTTTAAGGTAGTGTAATGTTCTTGCTTGTTTGTATCCGTATGCGTGTCCACCCTAGAGGTGCACACTTGCTTTGGTTATACTAAGTCAGCAGAGTATCGGTCAGTGTAAGTTTGCCATAGTCAACAGTGTTGTGTTTCAAACAGGTGTATTGATCATAAAATAATTTACAATGAAAACAGTAGAAGTGTTACTACCTTATATATTAACTTGCACAGAAAAGCTGATATAGCTGTATATAAATAAACAAAATAAGCGCTGAAGCTAACATGAAAAAGCCATTACATCTTTTAGATTTATGCAATGTCATGCTATAACACCTCCCGACTAGCTTAAAGTACTATGTCTCTTTTAGCGTCTAGTTTGCCATCGGGTTCTGGTTGAACGTCTTGGATGGTCCCGGGTATATTCATCACCATCTGGTTGTCTAGGATTGCGTCTAGGTTGTGAGGGTACAGGATCTGGCTCTGGTGTTTCCTCTTGTTGTGCAGTATTTTCAGTGGTAACCATCAAATCATCAGGTGGCTCTGTATCTTCTGTACTAGAATGTCGTGGACAGAGTTGGTCAATGTGTCGTTTCCAAACTGGTCCTTTAGGTATGACTTTTACATTCACAGAGCGGCTCCCCAAAACTTTGATCACAACTGCCTTAATCCACTTGGGTTGTCTGTCTCTTCTAGGCCCATAGTATAGAGCATAGCAAGGCGTTCCAACTGTGTAGCAGTGTAGTTTGTTGGTAGTCTTGTTCTGTTGCATCTGACGTCTTTGAGATAGGTGTGCTGGAGAGGGAAGTAGAACATCTATTTTGGTTCTGATCTGTCGCCCATTCAGTAGCTCACTTGGAGAAAATCCATAAGGCAATGGTGTTCTTCTGTATTGCATTAGGAACTCTTGGAGGGCCTCCCTGGGTGGAAGTGTAGACTTTCTCAGCGACTGCTTGAAGGATTCTACTAGTCGTTCTGCTGCTCCATTGGTAGCGGGATGATAAGGTGCTTCTCTTAGGTTGACAATTCCTCGATTTTTACACCACTGTTGGAATTCTTCTGACGTGAAACTGGGTCCATTATCTGTCACTATGGTATGAGGGTAACCAAAGTGAGCAAAGTCTGTCTCCAATAAGTTAGTTGTCATCTTGGTTGATATAGAGCTCGTAGGATGAATGCAAGGATACTTGGTGAATGCATCCACAAGCACTAGCCAATTTGTTCCCATAAAGTTGATTGCATGGTCTGCGTGTAGTCTGCTCCATGGCTTTTCAGGCATCATCCAAGGGTGAACTGGTGACTACTTTTCCTGGTTTTGGTGCTCTCCGCAGGTTGAGCATTGCTGTGACAATTCTTTAATGTCGTTGTCTAATCTTGGCCAATAGACTGCTGTGCGGGCAAGTTGCTTCATACGTTGTCTGCCAAAGTGTCCCATATGTAGTATTTCTAACACTTGTTTCTGCAGAGATAAAGGTATGAATATCCTTGCTCTATAGAGTAGGCATCCGCTTTCAACTGTCAGTGAGGTTGCGATCTTCTTGAAGTCTTTAATGGTGTAGCCATCAGCGATTGTTTCTGACGATTCTTTGCTTTCTTCACCATCCATCCATCCTTCCATAGTGTATCGCATCACGGTGCTGAGTACTGGATCTTTGGCCGTCTCTTTCTTTAGAACTCCAGGATCTGTGGGTTTCAGCTGCTTTTCAATAGTCTTTACTGTGCAAACTGTGTCGATATCCACACCTTCTTCCTCCTTATCAAAGCCATCGTCTGATCCCATTGGTAGGCGACTCAGTACGTCTGCATTGCCGTGGTCTGAGGTCTTTCTGTGTTCAATGGTGTACTTGTATTGGCTGAGAGTGAGTGCCCATCTAGCAAGTCTGTTGGCTGCCATAGCTGGTGTTGCTTTGTTAGGTCCAAAGATTGCCAGTAGTGGTCGGTGATCTGTAACCAATACAAAGCTCCTTTCATACAGAAACTGATGAAACTTGGTGATTCCAAATATGATTGAGAGTGCTTCCTTCTGTACTTGACTGTATCTTTGCTGAGTTTTTGTCAGAGTTTTGCTGGCATGGACAATTGGTCGCTCTGTCCCGTCTTGGTAACGATGAAACAACACAACTCCAATTCCAACTTCTGATGCATCACAGGATATGCCAATTTGTAGAGAGGGGGTCATAGTGTGCTAATACCAGATCACTGCTTAACATCTTCTTCAGTTGTAAAAATGATGTTTGCTGCGTAGTACCCCACTGCCATTGCTCTCTTTTCTGCAATAACTTTTGAAGTGGTGATGTGACCGTGGAAAGATCCGGCAAGAACTTGTGGTAGAACTGTACAGATCCTAGGAAGGATTTCAAGCTTCTAACATCAGTCGGGGCTGGCATCTTCTTCAAAGCTTCTACACCAAATCCTTTTTCTATACCTTTGTCAGAAAACTTGTGTCCCAGGTATTCTACTGACTGTTCTGCGAATACACATTTCTCCAGTTTGCATCTTAATCCTCGGTCTTGCAGCCGGTTGCAATAATCTTCGTAGATTTGTGATGTGATCTGTGGCTGTGGCTCCACTGACTAGAATGTCATCCAAATAGACTGCTACTCCGGGTAGATCACATGTGAGCTGCTCCATAATCTCCTGGAAATAACCGGGTACTGAGCTGATACCAAAAGGTAAGCGTTTCTGTAGGCTGCATCAAGGAATCCACAGAAACTCCCAATTGTTGAATTCCATCTCTGCCGAGTAGGTTTAAGTTGGGTATTCTGCTGATGATGAATTGAAGTTTCTTCTCCTGCTGGTCTCCGAATTTGGTGAAGAGTTCACAGGTTCCCATGATGTCAATTGGATGATGAGTCGCTGATTCATAATGTATTTGTTGTGATTGAAGATTAGGTGATCCTAGTCTTTTCCAGTTCTCTAGAGACAAGAAGTTGTCTCCTGCTCCAGTGTCGACTTCTAATTGAAAAGGTTGACGTTGAAGAGTTACATCTACTTGTAGTTGAGGAACTGTGTTCATAGTCTTTAAGGTCCTGATAACTTTGAGTGGTTTGCTGTCATTCATCTTCTTCTTTCGGCATACAATTTCAAGATGTCCAGTGAGTTTGCAGTAGTTGCATGTAGAACTTTTGTATCTGCATTCTGCTGGCTGGTGATTTGTCTTTCCACAGCGATAACAGGGTTTGTTGATATGTGTTGGCTGAGTCTTTGGTGTAGAGCTTGGAGTCGTCTTCTTCTTCTTGCTGACTTTATGGAGAGCGTTGACCTCTCCGTGAACAGTTTCTTTAGCTACTTTAGCTGCTTCTTCAGTTTCCACAGCGATTTCAGTAGCTCTGTTGAAAGTGAGATCTTCGTCCTTGAGTTTAAAGATTGCCTTCAGTATAGCTTCATTTCCTACTGAGCATATAAATCTGGTACGAAGTGCTTTATCTTGTGGGTCAGTAATTGAAGAAAAGTCACAAGTTGTTGCGTCATGTCGAATCCTAGCTGCTAGTTCTGGAATAGTCTCCCCTGGCTTCCTTTTCATGTCGTGCCAAAATCTGTATTTTTCTCTGATGATGAATGTCCTTGGGTTATATTGTGTCATCATGTAGTTGTTAACTTCATCCATCGTCAGTTTGTTGATCTCCTTCTTTGGTGTCTGCTGCTCCGCCCAATCACTCAACTGCTTGTAGATGGCTGTTGTTTGGTTTGTCAAAAATACTTGTGGTATTTTATCCTCTGCGATTGAGTTGGCTCCAATGAAGGTGGTGAATCTTGCTGAATATTGAGTCCATAGTTCTGTACTTGGATTAAATGCTGCAAAATTCGAGGTTGATGCTGGGGTTTTCTTCTCTGCTGACTGGGTGAGTAGTTGAATCAGCTCCCGATTTTCTGTTTGCTGCTGTTCTATCTATCTTTGCCTCTTGCTGTTCCATCCTTGCTTCTTGCTGTTCCATCTGTTGCTTCTGCAAATCCATCTGTTCCTTTTGCTGTGCCAACTGCTGGGTTAACAAAACTATCAGTTGATCTGTAGGTGTAGACATAATTTTTGAAGTATGTCTAAATGAAGAGTCTTTGAAGATTTGAAGATTCTGATGATAACCGCGTAAAGTAAAAGTAGATGATCAGTTGAAAATCCTTGAAGCTGATCCCATCCTCGTCGCCAAAATCTGTTGTGTTTCAAACAGGTGTATTGATCATAAAATAATTTACAATGAAAACAGTAGAAGTGTTACCACCTTATATATTAACTTGCACAGAAAAGCTGATATAGCTGTCTATAAATAAACAAAATAAGCGCTGAAGCTAACATGAAAAAGCCATTACATTTTTTAGATTTATGCAATGTCATGCTATAACAAACAGTATTCAAAGTAATGCATGACGCACCAGTGTCAAGATGAAATTCAATGTCATAAATAGTATTTACCTGCTTAGCAGTGAGCATCGCTAATGGTTTACAATCCCATACTGTAGTGGAGATAGTACTTACATTCTGAGAGTCACTGTCTGAAGAGTAGTTTTAAGCGACTTGATTGGCTGTTTCGGTTGAGTCGAGATAATGATGCATGCATGACCTGCAGTATGTGGCAAAGTGATTGAACTTCTTGCAATGATTGCGCTGCTTCCCATATGCTGGGCAAGCTCAAAGTGGAAGGTTGCCTCCACAGTTTCCACGCCTAGAAGCAACAACTGATTTTCTGACGTTGGGCTGAGAGCGAGTGTGTGAAAGCTGTCTTTTGTGTTTATCAGTATCACGAGTGTAGTCAGACTGGTATTGATTAGTCGTAGTTCTATCTTTTACCAAGTTTGCTTGTTCGAGTCTATAAGTGTTACCATTATTCATAGTCTTGTAGTCAATGGCTGATGCTTCTTCCCGTCTACAGAGCTTAAATGCTTTATCAACGTCAGAGTCAGTCAAGTCAAACAGTTTTTTTTTAATTTTGACACTTTCAATCCCTAGTATAAGTGCTTGTAGTATCAGTCGGTTGCTCATAACTTTCAAGTCACATAGTCCTGACATGGTATATAGTTCAGTCAAAAATTCGTCAAATACTTCTATTTCTTTGCTTACACATCAGTAGTGAATGAGTCCTAGCCACTAAGTTTATTCTTGGCTTGCAGTAGTCATCGAATTGCTTCGCTACTTTGTAGTCAGTTTTGTCATTGTTGTCAGTTCAGGTAAAAGATTCGTATATTTGGTATGCAATTTTCACTTTGCTATTGGCTGTATTTTTCGTGGTGGCAGTTAAAAAAAATTCAAAGTCACGTTTAAAAGTTTTGCACTCTTTAGGTAGATTCGGTCCATCTGCTAATGATTTTAGATGTCAATCACAGCCTGATTTCAACACCCTACTTATCAAAGTTTTTTTTAAACTTCTTTAGTTGTTTTCAAAGCTTTTCACTTTTCATAATGAAATGTTTTAGCACTTTTTAGAAACTCTAAGCCATACTGCCGACAGAATCTTGGCAAGCTGTTAATAAAAGTCATGAGCTTGCTTCTCTCTTCTAATAATGCCATGAGGTCTTTTTCAATGGTATTTATTTGACAATAGGCTTCTTCTGTTTTCGTTTTGTACTGCTCCACTTGAGCATCTGTGATAACAGATGAGTGAACTCTTCAACAAAGAAAAGAGAGTTTTGATTTAGTCTTAGACAGTGAATCCTGCTGTTGCTTCTCTACTTGAAAAACCAAACTATCGCTGTTGCTCTTCAGGCCATCAATCACATCATCCATGTTATTCTGTCTTTCAGTCAACTCTTTCTGAAGATTGACTAGAATATTCCCAGTTTATCCTGAAAAGACTCAGTTTTGTTTTGAATATGCGCTGCTGAAGATAGAGTGGCTGATTGCAGCTTCACTATTTCCTTAATTAGTCCGTGAAGTTGAGCCAATCTTTGACCCTATTCGAATAAAACAAATACAGTCATGTTTCTAAAGATGTATGGTGCATGGCAAGGCTACTTTTGGTTATAAAGGCCAAGTGTTTTATTGCCATCGAAACCCAACATATTTTTCCAGAGTTGCTGAATACAGCTAAGCAGTTTGTAATGAGAGATATGCAACAAGCAAGTGGAATGGATAAAGATCTTCAAAATGCTAGTGATGTCCATGCAATAGGTAAGTACTGTGACAGCACGGATGCTGTATGGCACAGACTGCAACTTAACTTTATTAAAAGAGTAACAGCTTCATCATAAGTTTGTCTGACTACATCATAATAAGCATTCAAATCTAAAGAGGAGACGACTCTATAGTCTGCATATTTATCATCTGCCTCAACTATGTTGCAATAACTTGTGTGAAAGTCATTAAACTCGGAGTGAACTTCATTTAACTGTTTATATAACTGCTGAAAAAGTTCTAAGTCATTGGGGTTGGAAGTACTTAGCTGTCTGCATAATGAAGTTATTCTGGTCTTCAACTTCAATCTTTGTAACGTCAGTTGAATAATTTCCTCCTTGTCGCCCATGTTGAGTGGGTAGACTACTGTTTTGTGGTGTACTTGTCTGCATATCTATCTTTAGTCACTTTATAACTTGGTCCTCTGCATGTAACCACCAGAATAATTGTATGCCTTCTGTCTAAGCTCTTTTTTGGCTATAGGGTGCTATCGTTATTGCCACTCTATCTTCCAAAGTAGTTGTTACTTTATCTCTTACAGTAATTGTTACTGTAACAGCATGAATGCTGTATGGCATGGATGCCTCTCAAGATAATTGTTACTGTGTCAGCACGAATGCTGAGTGGCACAGATGCCCATGTGTAGCATTGATGCTGTATGCTGGATGCACAGATGCAGGCCACAACTAAACCTTTTGCCTTATGCCAACAGTCTATATTTCTCACAAAACTCAAACTGTAACCTATAACCGTAAAAACATCTTGTTAAATTAACATTACTCAACACAGCTATTTCTGACAGAACTTTTAATTATCAAAGTTAAAAAGAAAAGATAGTAACAATTACAATTATTTGGACAATAAAGTTTAAGTTGCCTGCACTTTTAACAAAAGGGAAATTGAGCTGTACTGACTCAATAAACAAAAACTACCAGTAAAAAGCTAATGCAAAAGCTTTCACAAAAGTTTTCATCAAACAATCAAAAAGCTCCTGCAACAAGTACACACGACTCCATCCTGTGAGAAATGAGCTAGGCATTTGGATAGTTAGAACAAAACTTTAGGAAACAATCCCCTGGCTGTAGATCCATCAATTTTACCCATCCCTTTGCCCATCGATGATCCATTGACTTTAACTTTAGTTCGTAAAGCGCATATTACAAGTGAACATTGTAGTAGGATTTTACATTGGCTAAGCTTAGACAAGATTATTGGTGTATTAGTGATCTAAAGTTAGCTAGGAAGGTAGTAAATAATCGTCAGAAGTGCCGCCTAAGAGATGCAAAGCTCCTTTAACAACAGATGGGAGTTTTACCTAGAGAGCGAGTTACGCCAGGCCGTCCTTTTAATTGTGTTATGGTAGACTTTTTGGGTCATATTTGATGAGAGATTAAGTAGAGCACAGAAAAAGTAGGAACACACATGGGATTCTCTAAATTGATAATTTATATTTATGAGCGGGTCACATTGAAGCTGCTTTTGGGTATGATACTTCGGGCTTTCTTCTCAATCTTAAAAAATTTACCAGCTTAAGAGGATGGCCACAGGTGATTCTCAGCTCATTGGAACAAAAAGGGAGTTGTCAACTATGTGGGAAACCACTTGCAGACTTTGTGCTTAAAAGAAAATTAAATGGGTCACAGGGCTTGCAGACAGCAGTTGGCATCAAGATGCAGTAGAATTTCTTGTCAAAGCTACTAAGCGAGCACTAAAATTTGCTATCAACAATCAGAGACTGTCAGCATTAGAATTTTCAACAATATTGACAAAAGTAGCAGATTTATTAAATAAAAACCTTTGAGAACACTAATTAGTGACAGTGACCTCGTTGTAAAATCCTTACTCCTAATCTTCCCTTGCTAGGTAGATCTGAGGCTACAAATCCTGGCGGATTGAAAAATGATTTCAACCTCAACGGTAGAGTGAAGGTTGTAGGCCGGGTTACTCGACTGTTTTGGGAAATGTGTGTTAAGAATTGTGCGCTCACTCTTATGATTCAGCGCAAGTGGAAAACTCGAACGCCAAATTTGCAACCGGGAATATAGTAGTTGTAGCTGATGTTAACGTGCTTCATGGCCAATATAAAATTGGTATGGTGAGGGAGGTTTTTCCAAGGGTAGATGGCATAGTTCGAAAAGAAGTGGTATCTTATAACAGTTTAAAGGTGGGAGAACAAACCTATGAATATAAAGGGGCTAAAGATATTTTTGTTACATGTTGTGTTCAACGCCTCAGACTTCTATGCCCTGGGGATACCAATAACAAGTAAGAACGGTGCTTGAATGATGTAGACTGAGTAATTCATTTTTGTACTGCTTACCCTAGTAAATAAATTGGTGTGCATACTTTTATTGCTAGTTATTGTTAGGGTCATGGTCTCTTAACTAGCCATGATCATGCCAACATCACCCCTCCGATGTGCCAGGGAGATAATTCTGACTGTTCACCTATATTTTACTGAAATTATGCTGTTAGCTTTTGCGGTTTGGTGAGCTAGTTTTTGGCTTTTGTTATTTGATTTTTGGCTGTAAATGAAACGACTTAGTTTGTATTATAATTGTTATTGGTTTCATTTTTCAGAAAAATGTTCAAAGGAGCTGATATTTGCAAGTGTTGTTATGAATTAAAAGTTTTTTTTGTTGATATTGTATATTTGAAAGTTAATTATGCATATTTTTTTGTACAGATGTAACTATTTTCCTTATATAGAGTATACGTCAAAGACAGAGCAATAACTACATACAAACATCTCGGTGTAGACAACTTCCCAAATTATTGTAATGAACGGAAGTTATAGTTTTAGGTTGGCAACAATTATCCCTTGTTGAAATTTTTTTTTACTAGAATACCTAACCCAATGAACCAAAACTTGATTATATATAGAAGGTTATGTTCAATGATATATTATATTTATATTATATTATATTATATTTCAATGCGATACAGAAAACATTACATACAACTATATTGAAGCCAATAGAGAATAGGTTTTCACTGAAACAAGTCACATACATTACATGAAAACATGCATGCAAAATGATTTATTGCTCATTTATCTGCTGGACAGCTAAATCACTACATTGACTGTAAAATGCACATATTTTCAATATATCATTAGGGGCCTACTGCAATATTCTAAATGTTTATATGTGTGTTTGTGCAATGTGCATAATAATAATATATACATATAAATAATGCAGGATACAGCCTAATATACAATATACATAATGCACAATATTATTGTAATTTTGTGCTCTGCAATAAAATTACTAAGGTGAGAGTATGTGGAACCAATGCTAGAACATAACTTCCTGTGATTATGTGAAAGGGTTAGATGAGAGAGTTGTCTGTCAATCAATGCATAGTGTAGACTTGCTATATTATAGAGTTTACACCTAACTCTTTATATAATCACTTGAACAAGTCTAAAGAACAATAGTCTCGCAACAAAACAGTACATGAATAGAGTTATAGAAGTCTGAATGCGACTGTCACTGCAAACCATCTTGCTTATATAGGGGGATGGTCTCTTCTCATTGGTCCACATCATCGGCCACCACTCCTGCTGCGGGGAAACTCGCGAAAGTGTCATTTCATCATCTTTTGGCAGTGAATCAAGAATTAGTACACACGTATAAGTGTAGAAACAAAAGGGACAAATGCTGCTTCTGAAAACAAGACTCTGCATGGACTTTACTTTTTGAATTATTATTAGCAGTAATTTGGTATAGTAACCAGAAAATACGTTAAATATTGTAGTGGCTTTTAAATATCGTGGTGCACTGCTCTCCATACTATAGAATATAAAGCATTGTTTACGATATAAAGCATACTCCCAGCATAGTATTAAATTTTGATGTTTTATAAAACTGCTGAACTATAAAGTCTGAAAATGATTTACTAATCAGTATAAAATACACAGAGGCCTACTACTAACTCACACAGATACAATCTCAGAGCTGCATGAACTGTAGTTTACACACATTTATCTGCAAACTTTTGCACCCTTTCAAAATAATTCTACAAGAAATATTAGGTATACAAATACTTATGTCATTGCAAAGACTAAGTATAAATCAGGCCAGTCTGTAATTGTTTACAATATATGTACAATTTCATATAAAAGTACTAAAAGATCTGTTCTGTGTGAGATTTTTGTGTGAAGATTGACTTTACTTAAGTGTCAAAGGACAGTGATTTTAGCCTCATATGTTTTCTTATACACTATTTATATATATATATTACTATATCTATATTACTATATTACTATATATATATATATATATATCTCAATCTGTGGACAGCAGCTGTTTCGGGATTTGTCCCCTCATCAGCACAGAACAGAATACCATGGCCCACACCTTCGCAATAGTAAAACTTATAGTTTTACTGAAGCATATTTAAAAGGTGTGTAAACTCAAGCCAGAGTGCTATATATATATATATATATATATATATATATATATATATATATATATATGTATATAGCCTAAAATAACAAAATTACATATATACAGTTGTAGATAAATGACATATATAATAAATCACAACTGTGATAAGTTTGATGCAATAAATAATAAGAACACATGAATTTATTATGTAAAATTGTTGAGTAAATATAAAATAATATAACAAATAACATAACTGACCTGTACTCTTATAAACAATCTCTTTATTACATGTTCACATTCTGTCAGCAAAATAATTAACTTTTATTAAATTAAAGCAAAAGTTTATGAGTGTACTCTATGATGTTGAAGGCTGTCTGGCTGATTGGGTTAAAATTATAAGAAATGACCTGTTCTAATGAACTTATGAATGCTGCATCATTGCCTGGTGCTTGCAGGGTTAATTACCTTGAGCGTTGATCATAATGCTTATGCAAGAAGACAAAGAAGCATTTTATGTGTATTGTAAATGAAACTGAGTAATTCTTAAAGCAGATTCTACTTGTCAGTATAACATGTTATATGAATGTGAATGCAATTATGCATATCAGCATTATTGTTAAGTGAAACTATCACTGCATTCTTGCTACCTTTACAAAATATAGCTTTAAGTTTTTCCTTTGATATATGACTTTTCCCTTAAAAGTGAACATAAAAACAGTGGCTATAGCATTTAACTTCTTTTATTTATCAACAAGATTTTGACTTCACAAAACTACTATGCCTCTAGTAAATATTTATCTTTTCAAGTGAACAACCAGTTTAATTGGATGATTGAATATCTACCTGTACTACAGATAGAACAGCTTCCACTATTCCATATATATAAAAGCTTGCACTGTTATATTGATTATATATATTACTAAACGTTATTAACATCTCAACTTGTGCAATATGATTCCCACTACTTTATTGCACTATAAATGCAAAACTGTTTGTTTTTGGCAAAAAAGGAAAGGTAGATAGCATTTGCAATTAATTTCCTTCTCAAAATAACCAAAATCGTTTGCTAGATACGACAGTTACAGAATAATTAAATAAAAACTTATCAAGAACATAGTATAGAATCATAGAAGTAGACAGTAATAGTACCAACATACATGACAATCTGCCCTTTCTGTTGGCTTTACAAAACAATTACAGAGGAGGGTAAAGGAAATTAGTAGACTAAACTTTATTTCAAGGCTGCTATAAGTTGTTGTGAAGTTAAATATTTCTACAGATCAGTTCAGGTTGGAGGTTTTAAATTTGTGAAATACTTTTTGACATCATAAGCCCCTTTCTGACACACTCTAAGTGGTGGAGATATGAGAGCATCACAACCGTGCCCTCCCAGAGAGTAAAGTTCAGTTAGTTGCAGTATCGCAGGATCTAAGGATGTCAATGACTCATTGGAGGATATATTCAGCGCCTGCAGACTACTCAGTGTGTACACAACAGGCGGTAAACTGGTGAAATTATTTGATGATATGTCCAGTCTTCTTAACTTCTGTAGATTCTGCAAACTATAAAAAGTAATCCATCTTCAAGAAAATTAATGTAAATTTTATAAGCCCATGTTGGCATACAATATACACAGAATTAGAACTAGCAGTTCCCCCTTGAAAGTTATATTCACTTGCATATAATAACTTGTCCTTTACTTGTTGGAAGAAATAAATAAAGAAATAGTAGAGAAGTTACATGCAGCTTCTGTATCAGTCTATTTATTAATGAGAAAAACTGGCGAATATCAACAAGTGTCTATTTTCTACACACTATGTGGATAGAACACGCATCCTCATTACAATATTCTATCACAATTTAGCAATAGGTTTTGAAACTATTTAAAAGTAACCAAAATATCCCAACCAAGCAACTTAAGGATTCAAAAACTAGTAATGTCAACAAATGTAAATTAGAAAAAAATAAGTGAATTACTTACATAATTACAACTTGAATTTTATTATGACTTTATAATTGATTATTGATTTGAACCTACAATTTTTAAGCTGGCTACTAGTTCCATTATACTACTCCTGTTTCTATAGCAACAGTGACACAAAATTGTTTGGGTAGCTGTGATTGGTTAGCAAGACAACAGTAATAATGGTTGACCATCACAAAGTGAGCTGCGATTGACAAATTCGTTCATAACTTTTTACATCATATATTTCTGACGGTTCACACTACAAACTAGATTTACTAACACAAATAAACCAACTCCACCGACATAATTTAGTAAAATTTACCAGCAACATAATGTCCAATGCTAAATCAAATTATAGCTCACTCTATACTGTAATCTCAACTGGCCATAATAACCTCTCTGTATGCACAAACATGTTGCTCCAATGAAGACACCAGCCCTAATAAAAGCACGGCTACCATATTGTATATATTGCGTCTAGCTAAATTAAACGGCAACTACATATAGGTCAGACAACTCCATAATACAATACACACCTGTCTGGTAGAGTAACCAGTTCACAACACTCCATCTCTAACTCTCTCAGTGATACTAAGGATGTGAATATATCATCAGGTAGACCTTCAGATAGGTTGTTCCACGCTATCCTCAGCATCTCAAGACTTTTCAGTGAAGATATGCTGTAACATAGCACACAGGTATGAGATACGGTGACACTGATGACTGTGATGTCACAAGTTCCCTAACATGGCAGCAGGAAATTAAAGATATTAAAGGATTGTAAGCTCATAAAAAATATTGTAGATTTACATGAAGAAATGTTTGTAAACATATGAAAACGAGTCAATATGTAAGTTACATGCTGATTGGCTAGTGAAGCTACATGTTGATTGGCTTGTGAAGTTTCATGCTGATTGGCTAGTGAAACTACGTGCTGGTTGGCCAGTGAAGTTACATGCTGAAGATCCGTTACAGAACATTTCTCAGGTCTGATTAAATACCCAAAACTTCACAAGCAAAACTATTAGATTACTTTATTACTTAAATGTTGGTAATGTTACCATCTGAATATGTGGAATAGTCCTATAAGCATCTCAAATTTGGGGGGGGGGGTGAAGGACGCTTTTCGTTTAGGGGTCTCAAGTTTGGAGTTGCAAACCTAACTTTAAATTTGAGAACCCAAAACTAAAATCGTCCTTCACCCCCAACTCAGAGCTGCTTATAGAACCATTTGAATATGAGACTCACGACCAGTTCATTTTCATGATAGATAGTTTCGATGGCCATACTGGTGAACTGTATTGTATTTCCTTTTAGTAAGAAGGAGACGTCAAGTGTATAATTTATATAACATAAACTATTGCAGAGTTATACCATTGTATATTTATCACAATATCATGCTACTATACACACCTGTTTGGTACAGCCTTCAAGCTACACATTCCCATATCCAACTCTCTCAATGACTGTAAGGGTGTAAACAGATCGCCATGGAAACCTTCAGACAGATTATTCTCAGATATATCCAATACCTCAAGGTCCTTCAGTAGAGAGATGCTGTAACATATCACACAAGTATACAATGTAGCAAAAGTAAAGCTTAAGAAATGCCCAGTCCAACACCTTAAAAGGCATATTACCTGAAAATACTTCACTCAACAAAGAGAAGAGAACTTTATAATATCGAACACGCACCTGCTTGGTAGAGCTACAAGTTTACAGTCACACAACTTCAACTCTTTCAATAACAGTAAGGAGGTGAATATATCTTCAGGTAGACCATCAGATAGGTTATTGAATGATACATTCAGCACTTTGAGATTCGTTAGTGAAGAAATGCTGTAAAATACATACATGGGTAACAAAGAACAGTACTGAGCGAGTGCAGTAGTCAGTGAACTGCCATACTCGACACAGACTGCAGGTAGAAACAGGTGGCAGACCTAACTCTGAGTCATATGGAGATGCTTCCGTAAAAATCTGTCATCACAAAAACAAACACAATTCAGGAGATCCATTCCATTTCGAGCTTAACCTCCTTCAGTAAGATACCCACCTAAACAGTACATACAATACCATAGTGCCGTTTACCTGCTACATGGTATAGCCAATTGAGTCAAGACAATTCTACGACAGGTTCTACACACCTGTTGGGTAGAGTTGGCAATTGACAGTAGTTCATATCCAACTCCCTCAATAATATTAAAGGTGTGAATATGTCGTCAGGTAGACCTTCAGGTAGGTTATTGTCTGATATATTCAATACTTCAAGACTCTTCAGTAAAGATATGCTGTAACATAACACAAGTGTGTAAAATCATGGATTAGGTGCAATAAATGATCCTAAACAGCCAATCTAGCATGTTTTTGAGTAGATACAGAGACTAGAAACAACACACTCATGTTGCTGTGCCAAAGAATGGGGATTGAGCTGCTCAAAAATACATAAATACACCAGTTTGAATGGTCAGAAGATAATGTATGAACTCGACAGTCATTTGATATCATATGGTGAAATATAGATAAAATATAGTACGCATACACAAGAGAACATAACACACACATGCACACACGCACACACATATATATATATATAAATGTTGAAATGCATATAGTGTGCAGTCTGTAAGGATAAGAGAATAAAACATTGATGTCATATGGTGGAATCATCGGATTATGATATATCTAGCCAAATATCCTTTACAGAAAGTATAATTAGTAGTATTGCATGTTATACACAATAGACACCTGTTTGGTAGAACCGATAGTTTACATGTCCTCACGCTCAAATCTCTCAATGAAAATAAGGATGTGAATATATCGTCAGCTAGACCTTCAGATAGGTTATTATTTGTTAAATTCAAAACTTCAAGATTCTTCAGTGCAGATATGCTGTAATATACATACAGGTTGTAGCCATGAGAAATGAAACCATCAGTGAAATGGTGGAATCATTAAATTGGATTATTTCTACATGGAAAAACATTAACTCTAGCCAACTATGGAAACACAGGTAGAGATAACTCTGAGACACGGATAACACACCTGTGTGGTACAGTTACCAGGTCACAGTCTTCCATGTCCAATTCTCTCAATGATAATAAAGATGTGAAAATATCGTCAGGTATACCTCCAGAAAAGTCATTTTCTAAAATTTTCAATACTTCAAGATTCTTCAGTAAAGATATGCTGTAACACAACACATAGCTATGAAATCCTGTATATCGTAATTGAACAGTAAGCAAAAGGTTCTATGAACTAATACAGTTCCGTGTAATGCAAAATATACATATACTATGCCACATACCCAGTTGGTAGAATTTTCAGTTTACATTCTTGCATGAATAACTCTCTCAAAGATACTAAGGATGTAAATATGTCGTCAGGTAGTCCTCCTGAGAAGTCATTTTCTGATATATCCAATACTTCAAGATTTCTTAGCAAAGATATGCTGTAATCATAGAGACACATAAATTTCGGTAATTACAGTGAAA
Source organism: Bugula neritina (assembly GCA_964035545.1). Classification (NCBI taxonomy): domain Eukaryota; kingdom Metazoa; phylum Bryozoa; class Gymnolaemata; order Cheilostomatida; family Bugulidae; genus Bugula; species Bugula neritina. The sequence continues at coordinate 8,038,402 of OZ037771.1, forward strand.
AGAGCTTCACTAAAACTAGTTAGTGAGCTACGAAATATGACAATTGTATAGTTAGTAGTACCACTTATTACTCTGTATAATAATGTCCTGTACTCATCAGTAAATACACTGCATTGGCACTGAGTAGCTACTAGCTACAGCACACCTGCTACTCAATGTCACACAGCACATCTGCTACTCAATGTTACACAGCACATTTGCTACTCAGTGTCACACAGCACACCTGCGACTCAGTGTCACACAGCACACTTGCTACTCAGTGTCACACAGCACACCTGTTACTCAGTGTCACACAGCACATTTGCTATTCAATGTCACACAGCACACTCGCTACTCAGTGTCACACAACACACTTGCTACTCAGTGTCACACAGTACACTAGCTACTCAGTGTCACACAGCACACTTGCTACTCAGTGTCACACAGCACACCTGCTACACATGGTCACTGCAGTGCATTTACTAATAAGAGCTACAAGAAAAACCCATGTATTCAGTAGTAGAGAGTATGTATGATACTGAGGCTCGGACAATAAGAAATACTGAACAATTACGCGGACACTTCCACTTAAAAGTTGTGTCAGTTATATTCAAGGAGTGCAACAGGTAATGTCATTATATATATGTATTGGTATGCCACCCAGATGTATTGGCAGGCAGCCAATCATTAAAGCTTTCAAGCTTCAAAGCTTTCACCAAAGCTACTATTAGCTGGGAGAGCTAGTGCATTCACTGTACTGCATGAGTCAGTGTATCATGATCAAACCGCCATATTTACACTCTTCGTAAGAATAAACTATCGGTTTCGGTATTGTGATGGCTAAGAATTTTACCTACGCATCAATATTGTAAGTTTATTAGAATTATAATAGTTCATGTCAATTTGTTTAGTTCTGTAATGTTCATGGTGTTCCTCTGAATTTTGATTTATATTGTGACTACTTACTTATACAATTTCTAATGTTTCCCATTTTTCTAGGGTACGATTTGAGAGTTAATAAACTTGAAAACCTGTTGCCAAGTTGGCTAGTAGTTAAAGCATATCTTGCAACCAGACACAAACACAAACCGATACAATATATAATACACACCTGCTAGGTAAAGTTGACAATTTGCATTCCCTCATGTCTAACTTCCTTAATGGTAGCAGAGATGTGAAGAAGTTTTCAGGTAGAATTTCAGGTAAATCGTTATAAGACAAACTCAATTCCTCAAGACTCTTTGTGGGGGATATACTGTAGAATAACATAACACGCATGTTTAGCAGTAGTTGTAGTGCTTTATCACTACATAGAATATATAAGTATAATTATGACCCAATTATAGATTCACATATGTATTTACAAATATTTATATTATGTAGTTTTGTACTCTCACGCAAGTTTATAGTCACCATTCCTGTCGGAACCTCTGGTGGAAGGGGTTTGTAAAATTGGGCTAAGGACTTGTTCACAAGTGGCATAAAAGCAATTAAGACTGGATGCTCTTCCTAACATCACCAATGGCTTTTACTGGGGTCCAAACCAACGAATTTGTGTTTACCAAGCCAACACTCTAACCTCTAGACCTAGACTGCTCCCTATACTATATAACTTTATACATATACTCCAAAGTTACTTTTAATGAAAACGTTGTATTATACCTGTTGAAGTTAGTATCAGAATCTGCAAAGTTTACTCTCAGATGTGTGATATTAGGAAACATTGTGTTGATATCTAAAGAGTTATCTCCTCTCAGTATAACATGTGTGACAGTTTGATGTTTGCTTTTTTCCTTGATCTCTTCTATAGTGTAGGCTGTAGTGTTGTTCTCCATCCACTTGTCACCGTCTTCAACTATACAGGATGTGTTGAACCACACCCAGTATTTCTCTACAGGTAACACAAAATTTACTCTCTATTAACACTAGGCTGCTGATTGAACAAAATGCTGCCACTATGCAGACCAGTCAGCAGTACTTTATATGCTAAGCAGTGTCAGTAACATTGACAAGTATACTACCCTCAAGTTTCATTTTTAATAAAAAACTCTGTAATGTTAGAGAGTGGAAGGACACCAGCATATCATCAGGATATGCAAGTAGAACCATGTGGTCAGTCTTAGAGACAACATATACTAACTAAAAATGTCCATTAATAATTCTACTACTTTCATTCACTAGTAAATAAACACCTCAATAAAATTTGTGGAGTCTGTTTCAGATTTAATTTCATTAATTCTGTAGTTACCTGAAATGTCTGCTTCTATATAACTTACTAACCAGTCACAGACTGAGTTGAAGGCAGAGCTACAGACTGAGTTGGAGGCGGAGCAACAGACTGAGTTGAAGGCGGAGCCATGAACTGGGTTGGAGGCGGAGTCACAGATTTAGTTGGAGGCGGAGCTACAGACTGAGTTGGAGGTGGAGTCACATTCTGAGTTAGAGGCGGAGTCACAGGCTGAGGCGAAAGTTGAGAAGCTGAATCACTCATACTGTGGTCACCGGTCACAGCTGTAGATGTCTTTAGTCTTATCTGTAACAACAAATTAGTAAGGAACTCACCACACAGATGACACATAAATGTGGTCCTACTAAAAAGAAATAATTAATTTCAGTTTAAATACATTTGAAAGTTAGTAGGCAGCTTTAGGATGTGTACTAGCATCATATAACAATTCATGTCACTTGTACTACTGCAACCATCCTTGTGAAGTTATAACAGATAATAGTCATTCATCAGCTTGAAAGACACAAGTCACACATGATTTGTGTGTTTCCATAAAATAACTGCTGCTCTCAAATATAACCACACATTCTGCTTTTCCAGCTTATAAATTTTTCACTCCCCTATTGGCTATTCAACTAGAATGATTTCACATTTGACAGAAAAAATTGAATAAGATATCAAGTAAACTTAAGACTGGTTTACTAGTTACCATTACTAAGATTTTATAATCATAGTTGTGAGGAGAAACTTTATCATAAAATTGTCACCTCAAATCAAGTATTAAGTTTAATATTACTAAATCACTTCATAGGTTTACTCATGAAGCAAACACAAACATAGTAATAATTGGTTACAAAGCATAGCACTTAGTAAAGGTATGCTCTAATAAAACTGGCTACCATACATATACACAGAAACTCTTCAACGCTCTTAAGGCCTGGCCTCACGATCGTGAGAATCACACGAAATCGTATGACGATTTTCGTGAGTTATCCTCTTGTTTTGACCAGCCACACACTAGTCGGACGAAACACATAATAAATACTCCGTGAATGAGTCTTGCACGAGGTACAAACAGCAGAAAATTGTCAAATAGAGAAACGTGATAGAAATGAAATAATTACTGTTGCTAAAATTCTATTGACCAATCAAATGGTACTTATCGTCGATTGTGATTTTTCGTCCATCGTCATTGTTGTGTACACCCAACGATGACGATTTCGTTTGAATTCCCTCAAATTTTCTTGTAGGAATAATTTTTTGTGTCAAATAGACGATTTCGTGTGATTCTCACGATCGTGTAGCCAGGCCTTTAAGGTCTCTCCACATCTGGGAACTTTGAAACTGTTGAAACTAGCCACTGAAAAATACAAACTGCCAAGACAGACATATTTTTTAACAAAGTGTTAAAGGGACCAGGTGTGACTGAATGTGCAGTAAGTGTTGTGTTCAAAGACTAACAATCTACTGAAAACCATTGTGACCAAAAACGGTTGTGGCCATCACAAAACCTCCAATTTTGGAGGCCCATAAGAGATGAGAGTTCTGCATATTCTATATTGGTGTCAGAAATGAGTAAAATATGTATATATTTGGTAGAATATTCTTATTTAGATAAAATAAAAATTGTGGTTATTTTTTAAAATAATTTGCATTAAAATTACATATTTCTAATTATTGTCATACTGAATATTCAAGTGAGAGCAGTGATAATTATAAGTAATAATAGTAAAATATGTATTAGCAGTAGTGACTGTAACTATCTAGATATTGATAAATCCAGGACTAGAAAACTATAGTCTTCTAATAATAGTAGGATTCTGAAATTAATATCATAATGACATAAATCATCATTAGCTGTCTACAGGACCAGATCACTGTTGACAGAACTAGGTGAATGTTGACAGAACTAGGTGAATGATGACAGAACTAGGTGAATGTTGACAGAACTAGGTGAATGATGACAGAACTAGGTGAATGATGACAGAACTAGGTGAATGATGACAGAACTAGGTCACTGCTGACAGAACTAGGTAAATGATGACAAAACTAGGTCACTACTGATGGAACTAGGTCACTGCTGATAGAACTAGGTCACTGTGGTTCCACTCTCACAGAAGTCAGTTAAAAGTTTAAACTTTTCAAGTCAGCGCAGTGATCAAACCGTGTGCTGCAGCAGCTAAGAATAACATGTAGTGAATATTTACAAAGAGTTTATAAAAAACAGCAATGATTAGTATTAGTTTTATAACACTATGAACTTCAGAGCCAAACACCATCAGTATGAGCACATAATTTCTTATAAAACAAAATTGTTTGAGCATAAGATCCTGAAACAGTCTGCAGATTATAGATGAGGTATATATGGATGCTTTATTACTGCATAACTAAGTTGTGTCGAGATTCTTTAATATATAATATTTATAAAAATAAAATGTTGCAGCTATAAGATTGAATCATTGAAATATTTTAAATTTACCAGTTCATGAGTCTAGCTAAAAGACTTAGTTTAAATTTATAGAACTTTCAAAACACATTTGCAGAAAATTAACTAGCCAATTGTGTGTAATACCAGAGAGCAGCCGTGGTCTAGGGGTTAGAGTGTTTGCCTAGTAAGCATGAAGTCATGGGTCCAAGCCCTGACAAAAGCTATTGGTGATGTTAGGAAGAGCATCCAGTCATAATTGCTCCTGTGGCCCATCTGAATAAGTTCTTAGCAGCTTTAACAAAAAACCCTTCCTTCAGGGGTTTCTCACAGGGATGCTGACTATAAACTTGCAGGAGTTAGTGTGTAATACCGGTTCACGGCATTGACTCCTCTCATACATGTTGCTAGTGGAGGAGATGTGAGAGCATTACAACTATATACAAACAGTGACTGGAGTTGAGTTAGATTTTGTATCGCAGGATCTAAGGATGTCAATGACTCATTGGAGGATATATCCAGCGCTTTCAGACTACTCAGTGTGTACACAGCAGGCGGTAGTTTTGTTATGTTGTTGCTTGGTATCATGAGTCGTTGCAACTTCTGTAGACTTTGTATACTATAAATACGAAATAAATTCACATGACAAATATATATGCAAAGTCTCGGCATGCAAATTACCTGCTAAAGTGCAGCAGTAAACTCATAGATATATAGTATATAACTGTCAGTAATGGGGCATGAAGAGACGATTCTGGATTGTGCAAGAAGTAGAGATTTGACGCTGGTTACTACTTTCTACGCCAAAAGTGATGAGAAGACCTATACATACAAGATTGACCTAAACCAAGGAGTGATTGATTGCATCATAATACCATGAGAACATTTTGGTAATGTGAAAGGTTTTAAACTGATCCTAGGTGAACCAATAGCACCACAATGTATGCTCTTAGTGATGGGTTGAAAGGTCAAAAAAGAGAAATTAGTAAGAAAGAGTACACTGGTAAACGTCAAAGAGAAAGGAAGTGAGCTGGTTTGCAAGGTTGCAGACATGTTAGCACATCAAAGCAAAGTGAGTGATTTGACATACAATAAGACATACCCAAAAATAATTAAAGCAGCAAATGAGTCACTTGGAGTAAGCAAAGGTGAATAAGGAATGAATCATGGTGATGGAATGAGGAAGTCCAAGAGGGAGTGAAGAAAAAGCAAGCCGCCTTCAAAGACAGGAAAAGAATCAAATCAGTCGAAGACAAAAGATACTGAAGACTGAATAAGATCAGCAAAGAAAAGTGTGCAACAGCAAATGGCAGTTGTGAAGACTTGTGTAAAGATCTAGAAGAAAATGGCCCAAAATATATAAGTTATAAAGGACAAGCCAAAGCAAATAGAAGAACATATATATGATAGCATTCATTGAAGATGAGCAGAGTAAAATCAGGAGTGAACATAAGGTCATCAAAGAAAGATGGAAAGAGTACTTCAACAGACGACTAAAAACCAAAAACATAAAACAAGAAAAAACAGCAATGGAGAAAGTACAGGAGCCAGTTGAGGATATCACAGGAGAGAAAGTTCAAAAATCAGATAGAAATGATGAAATCGAATAAAGCAAAAGGTCTTGATGAGCTCCCTATAGTGATGATTAATAAATGTTATCTCAGATGACAATGGGGGAGATACACTGTGGAATATGCTGTGTACAGATGACCAGGTATTTTTCTGATGAGAGTAGAGGCAATATGGAAGAAAGATTAAAAGACTCGAAAGGAAGATGATCAAATGTCAGCAGATCTGAAGCTGAAAACCTACTCAAAAAGAAAGCAACACAACATCAAGTGAAAGGTATATATGATAGCTCTAAACATGCCATTTTGCTCTAAAAAAACTGCATTCAAATGCCTGGGGATTCAATCACCGGAATGGAGGATGCAAGGCAGAGGTGAGAGAGTGAGAGGGAGAGAGGGAGAGAGGGAGAGAGAGAGAGGGAGGGAGAGAGAGGGAGGGAGAGAGAGGGAGAGAGGGAGAGAGAGAGAGAGGGAGGGAGAGAGAGGGAGGGAGAGAGAGGGAGAGAGGGAGAGAGAGGGAGAGAGAGGGAGAGAGAGGGAGAGAGAGGGAGAGAGAGGGAGAGAGAGGGAGAGAGGGAGAGAGGGAGAGAGGGAGAGAGAGGGAGAGAGGGAGAGAGGGAGAGAGGGAGAGAGGGAGAGAGGGAGAGAGGGAGAGAGGGAGAGAGGGAGAGAGGGAGAGAGGGAGAGAGGGAGAGAGGGAGAGAGGGAGGGAGGGAGGGAGGGAGAGAGGGAGAGAGGGAGAGAGGGAGGGAGGGAGAGAGGGAGGGAGGGAGAGTGATGATGACATCAGAAGAGTACATGAGATGATAGTAAAAAGGAACAAAAAACTGATGGCAATGAGTACAACCGTCACAACCGTAGACGATCAGCAAGACGACAGCAGACAGTCAAACACTAAGACTTGTTGGTAAACGGTAAGCTAGCCTAGTCGTAGGTGTTGGCTTTAACTTGCTATATTATGTATCTAGAACATCGTTTAGTTACAACAACTTGCTGTACTTTACTTTGTATTTAAAGTTTTCTTCTAAACATTTTAAACTTGTAGTGTATTCAATGCTTTTTCCTGACTATTTATTATTATTGTTGCGATAGCATACATGGCTATTCTCTAGAAAGTTGTATATAAGCAAGGCAAAGCTTAGTTAATGTTCAGTAGTATGGAGTAATAATTTGTAGTAGCTTTCAGAGCAGTTAGAAGTTGTTCATTCAGTTAGTGTGTTCAGGAAAAAACTACAAAGTAACACAATGAGTCAAGGATTTTCAACTTACGGAATCAACCCCGCAGTACACCAGAAACTGCCCAACATCAAAATCATCAGCTGACTACAGGTTCTACTCTACATGTCCAACATGATGGTTGGAATAATTGCTCTGAAGACCAGAAGAAAACTTATACTACTCAAAACCTCTAAGAGTAGCTGTTATTGGCTAACCAAAGTTATGTAATAATAATCTTTTGACATTGCAGCCCCCTGAGTTTGCCCACTATACCCATGACCTAAACTAATATATGTTCTATTACATATATTGTTATATATTAAATACTAAACACAACTCATTAAGGTAAAAAGCAAACCTGTCTGGTAGAGTTATCAGTTCACAATACTCCATTTCTAAATCTGTCAATGATACTAAGGATGTGAATATATCGTCAGGTAGACCTTCAGATAGGTTGTTCCATGATATAATCAATTTCTCAAGATTCTTCAGTGAAGATATGCTGTAACGCAACACACATGTATAAGCTACAGTGTAATAGAACACACAGACACATAAGTTAACTATTATCATCATTACTATGGTTTTAGTGTTAGAGATGATATTAGTGCTGGCAGTGGTATTGGCAGTAGCAGTGGTGGTAGTTGCAGTGGCAGTAGCAATAACAGTAGTGGCAGTGATGGTAGTTGTAGTAGTAGTAATAGTAGCAGTGGCAGTAGTAGTTGTAGTAGTACTAATAGTAGCAGTGGCAGCAGTAGTTGCAGAACAATTAAAACAGTAATAACTAATATTCAAGTAGTTATACACAGCAGTTGCACAATACAGTGTTTCTAGGATGTAACAATATATACCATAAACAATATAGCTGTACATATTAATTCCAGCATCGTTCTACATCGTATTACAACACTCACCTGCTCGGTAAAGTTACTAAGTTGCACATCTCCATGTTCAACTCTCTCAATGATTGCAAGGATGTGAATATATTGTCAGGTAGACCTTCAGGTAGCTTATTCCATGATATATCCAATACCTCAAGATGTTTTAGTAGAGATATGCTGTGACAAGGGAAACAGTATACACTTAAGTTTTAATATGGAAGCATTTCACAAGAACAGGTGAGCGATTTTACATAATGTAAGTCTATGACAGTTGTATATCAAGTAGTACCACTTATTACTGTATAACAGTGTTACACAGTTAGAGTTGTCTGCTACTTCCACTGACGTGGGCATGTGATTCATTATATTCTTAACCAAAGTACATATGTCAGATAAACTCAGTAGACATTGACCTACGTTTGCCATCACATGGTATGAGAATTACGCAGTGAGTGCCCATTCAGCAAATACCCAGTCACTGTTATACCCACAACAAACAGAGTCTAGTTGACAAGTATTGTACATTAGAGAGTTGTCTTCCCTATGTAATTGAAATTACATAGTGGAGATAACTCTCTAATGTAAATACTCACCTGTTTGGTAGGGCTATGAGTTCACAGCTACACATGTTCAACTCCTTTAATGATGGAAAGGATGTGAATATATCATCAGGTAGACCTTCAGATAGCTTATTGTCCTGTAAAGTCAACACCTCAAGATTCTTCAGTGAAGATATGCTGTAACATAACATAATTGAGTAAAAAGAGTATATAATGGAATGAGATAAAGAACAACAGTGGTGAGTGAGCTGTTATAATTGACATAGACTGCAGGTAAAAGCAAACAGAAGAGAAGGAAGAAGTAAGAGTTGTATAACTTGACATAAGCTTGCAGGTAGAACTTCAATAAACATGGCAGGTGCTTGTATAATAAATATGCAACTGAAATTAATAAATGTTATAGTTGTCAATTCTTATACAAGAAAAAACTATTAAATGCTGTAAATGACATCATGTTGTAAATCGGCGTTAGCGAATAAAGACTAGCTGATAAATCAAGGGGTGTACAAAAAAATAAATGGCTTACTAAAGAGGAGCTGAATGAGATGGAGAAAAGAAGTGATGATGAAAATACTAATGAAGAGGGAGATAACCACAAAAATGGTAAGACACTGCCTAGAAATTGCAACCAAGAATAAAACAGAAGGAAATATACTAGAGAGAATGCCAAGAGAATTGACTTCAAAGAAAAACAACTGAGAGAAAGAGAAAGCTTTACAGAGTTTTTGAGTCAAAATTGGAAACTTTGTCAAAAACTGTCAGAATCTTCACAAGAGCTACACCTAAATAATTTGGAGTGCGAAAGTGATCCACGTGGGTCATGAGAAGAGAGAAGGAAAATAGGACAGAAGAATCATTACAACAAGGAAGCTTATCACTATGAATCGTGCACTCTACCCAAGAGCAGATGTGGACAGACTGTATGTTAGAAGGAGAGAAGGCAGCAGAGGAATGATGTCAGCTGAATAATGCGTAAGGATTGAAGAATGCAGCTTGTCAGATGGGACACACAATGTGGAGTAACTTCTAAAGGACAAAATCCCTGAAGCACGGAACATAAATGAAGTGATTGAAAAAACTAAGAGATGAAAAGAAAGGCACTACATGATTAGTACATTAGAGGAGTGAAGAAATGGACTGGTTAGTTGAAGATGTCACCAAATAAGTAGTATAATTATACCTTTTTGGTAGAGTTACCAGCTCACAGGACCGCATGTGTAGCTTTCTCAGTGATACTAAGGCTGTGAATATGTTGTCAGGTATACCTTCAGATAGGTCGTTTTCTGTTACATCCAATACCTCAAGATTCTTCAGTAAAGATATGCTGTAACACACATACAGGTTGCAGCCATGAGAAATGAAAACAGCAGCAAAATGGTGGAATCATTAAATTGGAATATTCCTCCTTGGTTATACATTGAGTCTAGCCAACTCCGGAGGTACAGGTAAAGGTAACTCCAAGATACCTAGTACACACCTGTTTGGTAGAGTCAACAGTTTACATTTCTCCATGTCCAATTCTTTCAATGATAGTAAGGATATGAATATATCGTCAGGTAAACCTTCAGCTAGGTTATTATCAAACATTTTCAATACCTCAAGATTCTTCAGTGATGATATGCTGTAACATAATATATGAGTGTGAGATCATGTGTATTATAATGGAACAATGAGCAAACAGGTTCTCTGAAATAATACAATATATGATTTAAACAAGATACTACATTCTATAATATAATTAATAAATATTACATTACGCACACGCACGCACAGATATAATACATACCTGCCAGGTAAAGTTGCAAGCTTGCATTCATTCATGTCCAGCACTCTCAATGATAGTAAGGATGAGAACATAACGTCAGGTAGATCTTTAGATACGTAATTTCCTGATATATCCAATACTTCAAGATTTCTTAGTAAAGATATGCTGTAAAAGGCAAGGATGTATAAATGTTGGTTATCACATGGAAACTTCACTATAGCTAGTTTGTGAGTTACAGTAGGTCTATGACAGTTGTATAGTTAGTAATAGTACTTATTATTCTGTGTAATAATGTTACAGTCAAAGTCGTGTACTCATCGGTAAATACACTGCATTGACACTGAGTAGCTACTAGCTACAGCACACCTGCTACTCAGTGTCACACAGCACACCTGCTACTCAATGTCACACAGCATACTTGCTACTCAGTGTCACACAGCACACCTGCTACTCAATGTCACACAGCATACTTGCTACTCAGCGTCACACAGCACACCTGCTACTCAATGTCACACAGTACACTAGCTACTCAGTGTCAGACAGCATACTTGCTACTCAGTGTCACACAACACACCTGCTACTGAGTGTCACACAGCTATCATTAGTAAATGCACTGTACTGAAATCTCCACCCAGCCAGTTGAATAAGTTATAAATAAGAATTCAAACAAATGTTATTATATATAATACATGCCTGCTAGGTAAAGCTGACAATTTACATTCCTTCAATTCCAGCTTCCTTAATGATAGCAGAGATGTGAATGCATCGTCAGGTAGAAATGTAGATAAATCATCATAAGAAAAACATAATACCTCTAGACTCTTTATTGAAGCTATACTGTAGAATAAAATATATATCTGTAATTGTTACATGAGTATATTGCTGTACAATCAATATATAAAATTTAAAATGCTTATGTGCTTTTTCGTTTTAGTGTAGGCCTACTTTCCTCTGCATATTTTGTTATGTGCGTATGCATGTGCGTGTGAGTTCTATCTTTGATTAATGAAGTCTTGCCTTACATATATGAAAAACGTGTTTCTACATTGAATAAGCATAAGGCAGTTGAATAGAATAAGTCAGTAAACATAGACACCAAACAGACATGCAGATATTTTATGTGAGTCAAGTGAAAAGAAAATAATAGGGCAGCTACAAAGATATAGGGCTGGATTCGAGAAAGTGATGGATAAGTTAATTATGTTGCATTTTGTGATTCCAAATTATAATCTTACACTATACCTGCTAAAGTCAGTGTCACTGTTCACATCATAAATGGATAGGTGTGTGAGATGAGGAAACAGTGTAGCAATATTTGGAGAAATGTTCTCTCCCAGTATCATATGAGTAACTGTATGACGTGGACTTATATCTCGGATCTCTTCTATAGTGTAGCAGGAAGTAAAACTCCCTATCCACTCGCCATCTTCTTCTTCTATACTGGATGTGTTGAACCACACTCGGTGCCTATCTGCAAGTTATACGATATGTGATAGTTTATACATCACACCGTCAATGAGTAGATATTTACAGATTTCATCACATCAGTATCCTAACCTTATACAGCACGATGCTCTGCCAAAACTGCGCCTCACACAATATTCAGTATAACTACTGCTATTTGATAGGTCTGCTACAGATCTAAGTTGATACAGTCCTTAACCACCGGTCAAAAGGTTTGAGTTATATAATTTACTAACTTGGTACTAGCTGAGTTGGAAGTTTAGTTTGAGGTAGAGTTGAATGTGAGGGTTGAGTTGGAGGCTGGGATACAGACTCATCCATTCTGCAATCACTGAATAAAGTTGCCAGTCTCACTTAGTAACGTTCATTCTCATCTGTTACATCAGCATCATTAATTTCAGTCAATGCACTTCAAACTAGTTCTACAGCTTACATGATGATGTAAACTTTTATTAAAAATAAAAAAACTGTGACAGACAATTCTAGAACACACTAGTTATTCTTCTGCTAAAAAATCAACTAAAAATTCTCACTATCCTTTAAATAGCGGCAGCTTTCAAATAAGATGCATAACATTGATTCAAAATTATGTTTAACTAAACAATATTGCACTCTGCTACAAGAAACCTGCTTTAAAACTAAATCAAAATCTGCATAGCAAAATGATAGACTTTAGCACAAAATTCTTCTTGTTGACTTTAAGCCTCAAATTACATACCCAGCCTCACAGTCACTGACTTACTAGCACAAATACAAAACGTAATCTTAGTCTAAATGACAAAAGAAATTTTCAAATTTCAACATGAAAAGCTTCAAATTGACATACCTGCCATCACAATAATCACCTACATAGAGAAAGTACCAGTACCAGAGAAGTAGAAGTAGAAGTAGAACTAGAAGTAGAGCCTTAGAATTAGACTGTTTTAGAGATCAACATAATTATTACTAGTAGCACTAACAGTAGTACTGCTGTTGTTACAAATAATAGTACTTTAACATTAACCCTGAGTGCGAGTAATGACTATCACAGCATAAGTAACACTATTAGAATTACTACATATAAAAGTACAAGCATCAGCATGATTTTATATAAATGATATTATATTAAGTTGAGTAACTATTCTTATTATCATTTTGATTTTCATTATGAGAAGTTAGTTTTATGTATGAAATAACCATCATGAATGAGGAATTTGAAGAAATATTTAATTTCATTTTTATAATAAAGTAAAATATTAAAGCGGAACTACAACTTAAGCATAAGAATTAAACTTAATTAATATAATTACAAATAACATAAATATATTACTAAAATAATTAGAATGTAGTTTAAGTTTTAGTTCTATCTAATTCTATTAATTTCAAAAATTTTATGCATACAGTAATTTTTCTGTCATTACTAATAACTAATACTAATAGTAATAAGCAACAATAGTAATACTAAGAGACATAGCTATCCTGATCCTGACAATAATAATACAATAGTAGCCTACTCATCACTTATGGTAAATGTAATGCTAATAATACTAGCATTGCTAGAACCTAGAATTTTGTAGACACATCATTGACAAACTATTTAGACTGTACCCCTAACAGTAACACCAAACTGAAACTTGAAACCTTCAAAGCACTGGAATCAGTAACTCCAAACTTTGTGCTGCATCAGGTTATTTTCAATCTTTTTATGATGATAATTACAAAGATAAATTTAACAACATTCACATTGAATAATTGATAAAATTGAATCAATGATATTAATAATAATATTAATATTTATTCATAATTGAATTTGATAATGATATTGATTGTATCGAGTTGGTTAAAGATTCTTTACTATAAAACATAATATAGTTACGTTTAACAGATGATGCCAGTCACTTAAGTAAAATGAAGCATTTTAGTAATGCCAATCGAATTATATAAAAGTATATTTCAATGGATGGTGCAATCTATTGAAATTATACTATATAATAACTATATTATTTCAGTAACACCATCACAGTCACTGAAGTACAGAGAAATGCATATTATTTGACCTTTAACCCTTAGACTAAAATACGAATAAAGCAAAATGTGTACTTCGAGCGGAATAATTTTAGTCCGATAATTTAAAACGTTCTATAAACAAAGGCAATTTATTTTCGCCGTTCACAATTATTTGAGTTACATTTTTTCTATTACAAGAGCGGTATATATCAGGAGTGGCGACTTTAGCATGAGAAGTCAGCATGCCGCTATTATTACCGCGAGGTTATTTAATATATAAAGAAACATTTTGCCACTTGCGTTATTTTATTATTTTCTTATATCATGTGTACATTTTTAGCTTTGTTTACTAGTTAAATTTTTAAACATATTTCTCATGCATATAAAATTAAAAGAAATTTAAAACTCACACACACGCACATATTATATATACACGTATTTATATATATATATATATATATATATATATATATATATATATATATATATATATATATATATATATATATATATATATATATATATATATATATATATATATATTAATGCTCAGCAATGACATTAAATGATTGAGCACTCTCACCATGGTCACAAACTCAAGCTGCTAGCATTTTGCAATGCTCGTGACTCCTAGGTGACCCCTAGAGTCACTTGAGCACTCTGGCTTGAGTTTACACACCTTTTAAATATGCTTTAGTAAAACTATAAGTTTTACTATTGCGAAGGTGTGGGCCATGGTACTCTGTTCTGTGCTGATGAGGGGACAAATCCCGAAACAGCTGCTGTCCACAGATTGATATATATATATATATATATATATATATATATATATATATATATATATATATATATATATATATATATATATATATATATATATATATATATATATATATATATATATATATATATATATATATATGATCTGACACTTTCATAGAAAAACGGTCGATCTGAGCACATTTCTCAGATCGATCTCAGCGAGATCGATCTGAGATTGATCCATGAAAGCCTGTGAATGTCTCATGAATATATATTTTTCACTCTGTTTATATTATCCAAGTGGTAAACATGTTTTACACACATCAAAACATAATGGTAATCAGATTCTAGAGTATTCTAAGCAAACAAATGCAATCTTATTAATTATAGCTTCAGCTTTGTTAAGAAAAGAATGGAGCTGCATGGGTGGTAGATAAACATACAGAATTCGTACTAGCATAGCTTCTATTATAGCTCCACCTCAATTATTATAATTAAGGCAGAGCTATAATATTTAGCTACAGGGTGCTAAATATAACGATGGCTCTGCAAGTGACAGTAAACAAAGCGCTTCTGTACTTTTGGATTACAGGGTGACACCACATGCCAAAATGAAGTCTTGGTGGACAATTGTGGTAAATATAATTTATTCCATTTTATAAAGATATTTTTAGTAAATATGGGAAAATTTTGGTGATTTTTTAAAGATATTATTTAAACAAGCTTTGAGAGTGGTGGAAAAATTTTAATTTAATTCTAAAAATAGCAATAGCCACTTAATTTTAGTAAGTATTTATATTGATATTGTTTGTATATCATTGTTTTAGATGTTGGTGACTTTCTCCAGCTGGGCTGCATCTTCCCATAATTTCCCAGTGAGGTATGTGTAGTTCTTATTATTACCACATATAATGAATCAAATAATTGTTGCCTATTTTCTCAGTTTTTTATTTGTTGTTATTATTACTTATCCTAATCTGTTTCTAATAGAAAAAGTTTTAAAATTGGGCTACAGGCTTGGTTTCTGCAGCCAGACATAAAGCCAAGTATGGCTGGTCCGTCTTCTTTACCTTTTCACTGGCAATTGAACTGATCACTCTAACCGTAGACTACACAGCTGCCTAATAATATTATTAGATATTTTTCACAATAATCAGGCTAAAAATTGAAAAGAATTAAAAGCTTCATAAAAAAAATTTCTATTATAGATGTGTTCTCTCTCAGTTATTTTCTAAATAATTATTGCCCCTCATTCACCCTTACTGTACCATAGGCCGTAACATAAACATCAGCCATTTTTAATGTGCCCGGGCTGAAGTTTTCAAAGTTTGCTATTAGGTATGATCTATGACACTTCATTGGCCAATTATATCCAATGAGTTAATGCAAAAGTCTTTCTGTCCAATAAGAGTCCACCAAAAAGTTTTTTTAATCAAGCAATGCTAATTGATCCTAACATACAGCAACTCAGTACAGGAAGCTTAGGCATTTGTAAAATTGGCTGATATTTGCTGTTACGACATATGTAAGTGTGAATGAAGGGTGACTGGTGATACCTAGGCTATATAATTCATGTGACAAAATTAACAAGAAAACACATGCAGCTTTTCTCTGGAAAGCCTCTGAAAATAATTGTCTCTACCTTGTGCCATAGCCGTTGGAGTTCTCGGTGCTTTTAAACTTACTAACATGATATAGCTGTTTCAGCTGTTGCTGCCAAATATTTTGTAAAATTTTAATGAACCATGACTTATTTGTGTGCTTTTTCAGTCATATTTTCTTGGTGTTAACATACTTCTTGACTGCTATAAGATGTTATTATAAACTTTCTCAATATAATATGTTCCCTTCAATTTCTCCTGATGGCCATGCTTTTATGTTAAATTAATCAATTACTTCTTACTAACTACTTACTTATTTATAGTTCAATCAATTGTTCTTTTTTACTGCTGCCTCAGTGAAATATTTGTTTCACTACTTTAGTTGGTTGTATGATTTGGTGTAGAAATGAATATTTTAGTATATACAGCTTTAGTTCTAATTAATTAAAACTGCTTTTGTATTTTAGATAATTTATTTTTATGACTTTCTTTATGGCAGAGAAAACATTATAAATTTTGTTCCAGTAATAACCATGTAGCATATAAATGGAAACTAAAATTGAATGCATAGTAAGCTATATAAAGTATATATATCATATCATATAACGTAATAGTAGTCTTATTTTGTTAAAATTGCTGCAAATGAAACAAAAAGCTACACTGTGTTTGTTCTTATATAGTAATTACCACTGCATAAAAATTAAGATAGTAACATAGGAAATGTGTTCAAAATATTTCTTTTTTTCTCAGCTATCCCTTTAGTAAATACTTCTAAATATGGTGTGTAGTTTAATAAGAGAGAATTAAGCTTGTATGGTGTAATGAACATTACTAAGATTTGTATTAACTACTCAATTGTAGCATCATGTCATTCCACACAAGACCTCTTGTCAGCTCTCTTTCTCCTGTGAGACATATGGAAGTTGATAATTTTAAAAAAGATGGTAAAAGCATATTGTTTAGTAGTGACCAGGGTGTGTTTACTGCAAAAAGCAATGAAACCTTTTCCCTTGTATCTGACATACCAGTGGAAAGTTTCACCCAAATCAGTTCACATCAAATAGTGTTTGTTCATCGGGTACAACACTGTCTCAAGATCTTCAACAGAATTACCAACCGCACAAAGCCTTTTGCTGGAACCTGTGGCACCAAAGGAAATAAAGATGGAAGAATTGGTGAGGGGCTCTTCAACTACCCTTATGGAGTTGCCGTAAACGTTGGGAACCCAGGTTTCTTGCTCATAACTGATGTAGGCAACCAGGCTCTGAGAAGTGTAGATATTCAAACAGGAATGTTGTCTACTGTAATTAAGAAAGGTCTGAATGACCCAAGAGATATAGTTTGGGATGGTGACGACCTGCTAGTAATACACAAGTACTATCATATCTCACGAATAAGTTGGTCAGAGAAAGGGGACACAACTCTTCACACTGTCCTCGGTGACCCAAATCAACCCGGTGACCTACTTGGTGAATTTAGTGCAGTCAGACTCGGGCTACAGTTTAATGCTGTAAGACTTCAAGACAAGATTTACATTGTCACAGATTTCAGTAACCAGAAGTTGAAGATTGTAGACATGAAAAAGAAGGAAGTTGGTTTAGCATGTTTCTCAAAAGATGTCATGTCTGGAAGTTGCAAAAGTCCAGTAAAACCAGTTTCCTTACTGCTTGTCGGAGATGTGCTCTACCTGGGATCAACGACAGCAATCTTTGAAATTGATGGTAAACTGATAATACTTAATATAAAATCCAATATTTGCTGTTCATAAATTTTTAATATAACTGATATGTATATTGCTTCCAGCATAAGGATGATATGTTATATGTGAAGCAGTGTGCATTCAATTTAAGTCACATCAACTATGTATGCTTTTAAATTTTGCTAGTTATTAGACATTTTATTGGTAACATCTACGGTTTATGCTTCATTAACTTTGACAGAGAAATGCACATACTAACACGATGATTACACATCAGCATTGTTCAAAGGTTGAAAGCATGCAAGGTGTGTCCGAATATTGGAAATGAAAACAGCAATTATATGTGGTAACCTCTAATTTTACTTTCTGCAGTTGTTGGAAACATTACTTCAGCTCAGAGCTTAGTTTTGGAACAATGTGACAGGATTAATGTTACCCTTCCACTAAAAGTTGATCAGATCAGAGTTGAAGCTGAGCTGCCAAGTATGGACGATTCACACATTCCAGAAGTTTTTTACAAAATTACAAAAACCATCAAATCTGGAATATGCGACTACAATGTAACTGTACAGGGTGAGTAACTCCCGATATGTAACTTAACAGAGGAAGTTATAGCTCACAATATGTGACTGTAAAGAGTAATTAACTCTTGATATGTGACTACAATGTAACTGTACAAGGTAAGTAAGTAATTTCCAATGCAGGACTGCATGTATTTAGGATCGGACATTATATCATATCTGTGTGAATTTAAATAGATATTCTTTAAAATATAAACTGGTCTAGTTTGGTTGTAGTGAACCATACTGCAACTAAAAGAATAAATCTCCAGAAATGCCCAAAAATCATTTCGATTTCACAAAAACGGGGTCAAAAAACAGTCAAAGTCAGAAAGCCAAATGGAGAAGTAATTGAAGCTTCCCATGAACACTTTTCATTTACACAAAGAAACAGTTCACAGAAATGTTCCTACTTTGTAACTATGAAAGGTGAGCCATTACCTGTTACATTTATTACAGGTCTGTAAAGATGTGGGCGTGTCAACATATCTCATCACATGACTATAGTAAATTCAACAGTTTAAATATACTGTATATATGCAGCACAGCAAGCATATAGCTTAAGATCCATTATTCTTGATGCTGTAGCTAAGGTTCAAAATAATGCCCCTACTTCTGATGAATGTAAAGTTAATATCAATGCTTCACTGGCTGATGGTCAGAAGAGATTAAAGTTGAGACTGCCCAATGGACAAGAGTCAGAGTTTCCAGAAGGTGTTTTTATGATGAAAAAGAGCTATAATGACTATGAAACATGTAGCTATCACATACATGTGAGAGGCAAGTCGTTATTTATTATGTTTTATGGGCATCCCTTAACCATGTGCTTTTTGTTTTATTGAATGAATCTAAGCAAGATAACATGCCTCTATTACAAAGTTAGGTTTTTAAAGCAAGGAATTTAAACAACATACCTATATATAATTTATGGTATATATTATGCGTGCTGAAGGAAACGTAACTTATCTCACAAATATAAAGGCCTACTAATTATGAAGCAGAAAAATTAGACACAGATTTATCAACTTATGTGTTTAAATCATCAATTCTGCTACACATGAGGTAGTTTTGAGAATTCTGCACTACTTCTTTTTATGTTTTCATGCATATATATTTTGCGCATTTTATTTACATGAATGAACTATGATATCTAATGTCATTCTTTAAGTACTTTATTTCTGATTCAGGCATTGAACCACCTGATCAGTGCCCAATAAGAAACGTCACGGCATTTTTGTTGCCCGGTGAAAACGCAACTAACGTTGTTTTGCCAAATGGGCAGTCAGAAAAGTTAGGAGAAGGAATTCACAGATTGACAAAGAAGTACAGCTCCAAGTTCTGCTACTATGACTACATCGTAAAAAGTTAGTACGATTGTCAATTCAAAATTTGACGTTTTAGATATGTAAATAAACTGCTATTATTGCAACATAACATTAGACAATTTATGCTAGAGTTGCATGCAGAGTGAACTGAACTTTCTCAAAAATATCTAAATGACACAACATAGACTACTTTATATAGCTTACTATGCATTCATTTTTAGTTTCCATTTATATGATACATGGTTATTACTGGAACAAAATGTACAATGTTTTCTGCACCATAAAGAAAGTCATAAAAAGAAATTATCTAAAACACAAAAGCGGTTATAATCAATTAGAACTAAAGATGTATATACTAAAGCATCCATTCCTACACCAAATCATACAACCAACTAAAGTAGTGAAACAAATATTTCACTGAGGCAGCAGTAAAAAAGAGCAATTGATCAAACTGCAGGTAAGTATGTAGTTAGTAAGAAGTAATTAATTAATTTAACATAAAAGCATGACCACCAGGAGAAATTGAAGGAAACATATTATATTGAGAAAGTTTATAATAACATCTTATAGCAATAATTGTTTAATATTACTATACATATATATAACAATACTGGGGCTTCTTTGGTGCATTACTGAACATCAAACATAAAATTTAAGTAGAAACTGCATGGGAAATTTCTCAATTTTGTTAACAAGACTTGCATTGTTGAATTGCAGAGTAATCTTCCACACATTATATGATATAATGTATATATATATATATATATATCAGCACCTATGATTTTATCTGCTGTTTGCTTTGCATACATATAGTATACATATGCATATATTTAAATATAATATCTTTACAAGCTAGCAATTTAATTGTGAATAAGTATATTGAGAAACATTTTGGTTTCATTGCTTTAGTGATATGTAACATACAATGTAATGATTTATTATTATGCATTGCTATGTTATTGTATCAATGTATGTATGAAATTTTATTTGCTCTCCCTTTACTTGTTTGTTTATGTAATAAAATATATTTTTATGTGAGAAGAACAAATGTTTACTTTTGTGTTTGTTTGTAGAATCTCCGATATTCAGGAGACTGTGCTTTATGTCGGAATATCCTTTGTCCTGTGAAGTGATGAACAGAACCAACTTTTTAGGCATGCTGGAGCGAGCACTGATGCAAAGAATGAAAAGTATACAGCAAACCTGTGGAAATGGTAAATGATTACTGCTCTAGCTAGGTTACATGAGCTCTACTGCACTTAATATATTATAGATAAAGGAATTTCTTTGTTTTCTTTCTCTAGACTGTACTATGGCTTCATCAAGATACCTAGTCTATGAATGCAAAAACGATTTACTGACAATTTATTGGCCAACCAACTACTTGTACGCGGCGAACATTAAAGAGCCATCGGCAGCAAGGATAAACGAGGTCAAGGAAAAGCTCGACGACTCTTATTTTATAAAGAATCTAGGCTTGTTCATCCCCTTTCACTACCCACCGTAAGTTTGCATACACAGCATATACAACGTCCAACTTAGCGTGATAATGAAATCTAGAATATTGCTTCTATTTGCTTAGCTTTAGAAGAAAACTCATTCAATTTTCTGTTTGAATTAAACATACAGAAGAAAATTTGCACTAATAAATGTTATATAAATGTATAGTACATGGCAATGAGAGTTCATGTCATTGTGTCAACGTTTTGGATAAATAATTTTTTAAACTAACAGCATATCTTATAACCATATTTTTACTTGCTTAAAACTCATAAATTAAAATACTGGAAGCACTTTTAAATAAATTATTAAAAACTTGTATTTCTGAGTCTCATACTAAAAATAATTGAAAAATACAATTTTAATTAAGTTTCCTAAATATTTTTAGCTATCTTCTTAAAAGCTAGAAAAGATAAAACTGGAAAACTCTTGTTTATATTATTAAAGTAATCATGAACTCATCAAATGGATATCTAACCACTTGCCAAAAATAATTTCTAGAAGAAGCTAAATAACTGTATTTCAATATTCTGCTGAATTGGTGTTTGAATATTAAAATGCTGAGATAAAAATAGGGGCATTTCTATAATTATGAAGTTTTTCTGTTGAAGTAGAAAAATCTCCCATGGGGTAAAGTGCATAACTGTGATGAATGATAGGAAAACAAGGTGCATACTGTATATGCACTTGGTATTTGCGTAGATATAATTATATGTAAAATTCCTACATGCAAGCAAATATTCCAAATTAAAATGTTTTGACAAGCTGTAAGCAATATTTTCGAATTGATTAATTTTTAAAATTTTATTCAAGTTCATGTATAATAAAAAGAAACATTTTTTAACGAAAAAGAAATATTTGGTGTAAGTATATTAATATTAGTGTTCATAGTGTTCATTATTACTGCTAATTTTTAACAGCTAGGTAACTGTGTATTATATATTCAACATGTTTTTATCAAAATTTAACTTGTTTAAAAATAATAGAAAATTTTGTGTGCAATATTTTGGCATTGTTAATTAGTATAATGTTGTTAAAATAATACGTAGAGCATAGATGATACAGCTCTATGCTCTTTGTAACCAATCTCTGTCAATGAATGCTCATATAATTATACACATATATTAAGCGTAGGGCCACACGATGCAATTTACCCGCGTGTGATGTGCGAGCAAATCCCTTCAACCCAACAATGGGAAGTTGTGTGCATACTTTCATATGCAGATCGCATGTTGATGTAGAAGTGCAGCAAATTTATGCGAGTTTTATTTAATTGGCTTATTATCATTTAGCGAGCACACTTTTATTTTAATTTATGTTTTTACTTTTAGCGAACTGAATTAAAAAAAATTCATATAGTTTGCATTTCCACTTTTAAAATATTTGAAGTCACTTTGCCAGTGACGTAGCGTTAAAAACAAATATTTGTAGGCAAGCAGTAAAGTTAAACTCCAAGATCATTAGCTAATAAATTTCCGCAATCGCAACATGTACACTCATTGTGAGTAGCAGGTTGCTCCCGGGACAGGTGTTCTCACAATTTAGAACCGCACGGGAATCCCGCGTCATGTGGCCCTACGCTAAATAAGAATTAAACTGCATCAATGCAAAACTTGAGTTGAATATTTCAACAGGGTGATTACTGCTAAACTAAACTCAAGAGGTGATTACGTGCGAGTCATTCTAAAGTCCAGCTGTGCTGACAAAACTGAGAGATATGATGCTGCCACTGACACCTGCTCCTAGCTGTCGGCAGGAGAAAAAGAGACATGCCGTATAATATTGATATATAATAACTATGTCACAAACTAATATTATTAATGTATAATAATATGTGACTAATTTCTCGGCACACTGGCTATATATTATAATATTATTGAAAATGTGTATTTTTAGTAAAGACTGCTTATGCATGATTTTGAACAATAAATACTACACAAATGCTGCTTTTATTTAATCAGAGTAAGGTAAAATTGTAATATATATATATATATATATATATATATATATATATATATATATATATATATATATATATATATATATATATATATATATATATATATATATATATATATATATATATATATATATATATATATATATATATATATATATATATATATATATATATATATATATATATATATATATATATATATATATATATATATATATATATATATATATATATATATATATATATAAAGTTGAGAATTTAAAGAGGATTATGTGAAACTGCGTGTACAGAGTATATGTCAATCTAGCTTCATAGACATGGACAAAATAGCTTCTGATTTGTTGTAAAATCTACTGTAAAAGGGGATCAGTCTTTAAAAGTAGATTGTGAAACATCCTCAGCAAGTCACGCTTCTAAGTGGTGTTTGTTCATATAAGAAACAAAATTTGTTCTTTGAGTAGCCTTGTAATCGCATAGTTTACAGTGGGATGGTTTCACTCTGATGTGCATTCTCATGTGTTTGACAAGATTACTTTTTCAGCAAATTCGCGTGACCACAAACTTCACAAGCAATTGATTTTTCTCCAGTGTGTATATTCTCCTGTGTCGGGTAAGACTGCACTTAAAATCTGGTCTTTTATTCAC
This sequence comes from Bugula neritina, assembly GCA_964035545.1. Lineage (NCBI taxonomy): Eukaryota > Metazoa > Bryozoa > Gymnolaemata > Cheilostomatida > Bugulidae > Bugula > Bugula neritina. The sequence continues at coordinate 8,062,527 of OZ037771.1, forward strand.
ACACACACACTGCACTCAAATAACTTCTCTACACTAGCTGTGCGTTCTCATGTGTCTTGTGAGAGCGCATTGCGGTGCTGACTTGTAATCACATTGCTAAGGTTTCTCTCCATGCAGTATGTATCTGTATGCGTTTGGTAAGATTACCTTGCACAGTAAAGGCGTGACCACAAACTTCACAAATAAATGGTTTCCCTCCAGTGTGTGTTTTTATGTGGTTCTTGAGAATACTTTATTGTACTGACTTGCAATCGCATTGAGTGCACTGAATACGTTTTCCCCCAGAATGTCTTCTCATGTGTACGGTGAGATGAACTTTTTTGAGTGGAGGCATGACCACAGACTTTACAGACAAACGGCTTTTCTCCTGTGTGTTTTCTCATATGCTAGGTAAGATTGCATTTCTACTTAGTTTTGTACTTACGTAGAAGTCATTGATAATCTTTCTTCTTGGTCTGTCATTTTCTATGTTTAGCAAGTTTTAAATTGTATTAACAAATGTAATAAACAAGTTTCTTCCTGCTGCCAGTTGTTTTTGTTTGACTCACAGCATTTTCTTTCTGATCAAATACATTTCCATGCAAGCATTGTAGTTGTTACAAACTGATTCATGCCATTGTAATTTTCTGTAATCCTGTTGGAGTTGTGTTTATGTCTTCTTTTCAGAATTCAGTCACAACATTGTCAGAAGTGCTTCTTCTATCTAATTCTGCTTGAATTCTTTCTGGTTTCTGTAAAACATGAAAAAATTATATCATTTAGATTTTAGACCTTACTAATTGGTTTTCTTTTTTACTCTAGGTTATTCATATAACTGTGTTGCAGCAGTTAAAAATAACATGCGATGAAAATTATCAACAATTACTATTAGTTTTATAATACTTCAGCCTCTAGATTCAAAGGGAGAAATAATATGCAAGCAGTGTTGTCTAAACTTACCATTTTTATTTACCATGCTTGTAATTCAGCAGGAAACTTTTTAGGCCGAGACAACAATGATTGCACATTCATGAGACAGCTACTATAGCTTGACTGTTCTGCTCAATCCAACGTTTTGCCTACTTTGTTACAATTCACACAAGGTTTGAACTCTGTTTTTGTTGCTCAAGAATTTTGTTGACTACCTCTGATGAATACAGGTCAATAGCTAGGTTAAAATACACTGCAGTGCAATACAGATAGAATTATGTGGAATATAGAATAATGTTTTCTTCAATGTATGTGTGTGCGCGCGTGTGTGTGCGCGTGTGTGTGTGTGTGTGTGTGTGTGTGTGTGTGTGTGTGCGTGTGTGCGTGTGTGCGTGTGTGTGTGTGTGTAGCGTTTCTGAATATCGATGCCACCAGTATAAAATAATTTTGGCCTCACTGGGATTCAAACCTGAGAACGCCGGTTTGCAAGTAGGTGCGCACTAACCACTACACCACAGGGGGGGGGGGAGAGGAGAGGGGAGGCACTGGGAAAGCTCTATCAACACTACAGCTGCCAAAATCACACAAATGAAATAGAAAAACAAATTGTACACTTCCATCTTCCCTGGTTCGAAACTGTTTTTGAATAAATGTCAACTTTCTAGCTGATTTGAATGTGATTGGTCAGTTTATTTTTTTTCGAATAATCTGGCATCCAACATGAATGCAGCAGATCAAAGAGGAAATAGATAGCATGCAATATAAACTGAACTAAAGCTTCTTATGACTGTGGACAAAAATAAAGATGAAAAAGCGTAACAAGGACAAAAACATTTCATTAAACCGCCTCAAAAAAATATCCCAGACATTATAAAAACAGCATAATTATCACATGTGATAATATTTATATTGAATTATTTGCTGCTTTCAAACTTTAAATCCAATAATAATATTTGATAAATATTATACACGAATACCTGAGAAATAAAAAATAAATGATTCAAAAATGTCCATATATGGCAATATATACAACAATGGTTTAAGCTGCAAACTCAACAATGGACATCATAACCTCGTGACATAAAGTCACAAACTTCACAGCAGACAAATAAGTTGGATGTGATATTTTGCTACTCAAGATACTATTTCTGCTTGAAAAGCTAGTCATGTATGGTATTTGCGATTTCTCCATGTTTAGTAAAGGTGATGTCATGTGGGCAAAGAGAGTGATTCATAATAAATCAGCAGTAAGTAAAATGTTACGCATTACGCTATGACTTGTGATTTCAAATTTAGTAGAAAAGTTTAATGCAGAAAAAATAGAATATATTTTATTTACGAACATTTCTATTATGTAAACAGGAAATGTATTGAGTGCAAATAGAATAGATTCAATAATCAGTAATATTTCACTTACAGAAGGAACAGCTGGAAATTCTCCAGGAGTTGGAAGCTGTCTACAACATGTTTTGCCAGAAACAAATAACAAAACTACAACTCAGAAAACTACAAACAGTTATTTTAACTCAGGTAACTAAATTTTGAAACAATAATTTTCTTGAAAATCAATTAAGTAGCATGGCTTTAGTGTACATTCATGGGTTTTATCATTGGTTATCTTATAGTTATTAATTTTAATGGTGTGGGTTATTTCAATGTACTAAACTCTAAAGTGTTTGCATTTAATTTTCTAAAAGTAAAAAATATATTTTTATTTCAGACAGTAAAAAACTGCCCCCAAATCAACACAAAAGCTCCATTAACAATATCAGATAAGATTCAAAAACTTGAAACTAAAATGTCCAGCTCCTACACAGTCAACAAGGTAATTCCTATATCCTTATATAAAATTTTACTGTATAGTTTTATGATTATATGTTATACAGATACATAACTGATTGTTACAGAAATTGAAGCAGAGAATAACATACTATTTTGTCATTAGCAAGAGTTGGTGTATTACTATCTCTGAGTATTACAGGGTTTTCCACTTTCTATACCTCACTGCAGTGTTTATATATTTACTTAATACTAATATATATTATATGTTATGTTTTAGAAACCCTCATTGATTGGAGGAAATGTGACAGCTAAGATATGTAGATATGAGAAGATGAAATGACTGTGAATCTATAAAGTGAACATAGCTGAACAACTGAGTTGAAGTGTTGAATTAGAGTTGTCCTCTCTTGTTGAATATAAAGTACTGCTTATAGTAGCATGTAGTAGAGTGAAAATATTAAGTTTTGGATGACATCATAGAGATCAATGATCATACAGACAGTGTAGAAACTCTGTTGTGACATGTCAGGGCAGGTTGTACATGGAGATAGTATATATACAACATCACCTACATAGTAACTACACTATACAATGTTATATATGTGTCAATTGTGTTATTTATACTCTGGGTTTGATCTTTTTTCTTTGTGAATACTTGATGTATCTTAGCCCCTTTTATTGATATACTAGGGGAAAATAGTTGTTTTTTAATAAGTAGTTTGTTGATGTTTTCCTCTTATCTTTGTCAAATAAAATTTGAACGCACTATTTACTTATAACAAATTATTCTTATTCTACAAAGCATTACAATGATGAGAGTATATGGAATAACTAGCTATATATTATATTAACTTTTTAAATTACCAGTTTCTGGAGCAGATATATTCCACCTTATTTTAACGTAAGATAGAAAATACTGCAGATGTCCTGGCTCCTCATACATATAACATGTTAAGTTCAGTAATACCTATAGTTGAGTATCTTATAAACTTTAAAAGTATGACAGCTTCACACAGTCTCATCAGGCCTCCATCTTTCTCAGAATAGAGTGTGTCTGCCAATTATTCTCATAAAATTCATTAGACTCAAATACCTGTGATAATACTTTATACAAACAATTCATCTGGTTGTGTATATAAACTGTTTTTGACGCCATGTTAATCAAATAGATCCACAGTTTGTAACTTAAATAGTGCTGCCTCTTCAATAAAACAATTTTAGAGGCAAAATCACATATCTTGACATCACATAGCTTCTTATCTAAATATTACTCATTACACTACAAGGGTGGGCCACTCGACTATTTTTAGAAATTGAGAGTTTTAGGGGTGCTCATTAATCTGTGAAAACTCTAGACTGTTCTGTGCACCTGCAGTTGGCTACAAAAACTCTTCAAACTATTTAAAACCTCAGAGGTTGTCTTCCATAATTTCTGTCTGAGTTAGTTAAATATCTTGAAATGGTTAAAGTTGGCTTATTTCTATTTTTCATGCAAGGTATTACAAGGGCTTTCTGTGGATTGTCTTATAGGGACCAGTTTTAAGAGTGTGGAGAGATCAAGACAAGCTATGATATGTGGTTGTGGAACAGCTGTTTATGGTTTAACTCAAACATTTCCTTTCAACCTCAGTAATTTCATGGCAGCTAGCAAGAAGAAAAAAGCTATAGAGGCACATATTGTCATAGTTGTTGCATTTAAGGAAAACTGCATTTAGCTGTAACTTTCAAAATATGGCAAAGCTCATATGAGAACCAAAGTTCAATATATTACTGTATTACTAACTGTTGATTATATTATTATATTACTAAATATTGAATATATTACTATATTACTAACTGTTGAATATATTACTATATTACTAACTCTTGAATATATCACTATATTACTAACTGTTGATTATATTATTATATTACTAACTGTTGAATATGTAGTATTAATGTATTACTAGCTGTTGAATATATTTCTATATGATTATGTTCTTGAATCTCAACTATTGGTATTTGTTAAGAAACTGGTAACTGCATTTCTTCAAACTGAAAATATATTTAGCTGTTTACTGATAATATGTTTACACAATAGCGTCTGACTATTTAGGAGGACTGTCACTTATGTGTCCCAAATTTTCATCTACTTGTGCATATGTATGTTTAAAGCATAGATGTGGAATATTGCAGTGTCTAGTAAATATTTGGCTTTGATATTAAAAAGATATACATATGTGTTTAAATCAATTCAAGTAAACTGTTTATATCATTATAATACTGATGTTGGTAAAATGTAGGAGTGGTTTATATATTATTTAATGGGATGCATGAATGCAATACTTGACAGGTTCAGCTATTTTAGGCAGGAGGTGAGAGGGTTCATTATTGTTCATACAGATTGACGTCAGATAGGAGTATCAACTGATAAGCTAGTTAATACTGTTAACAGTCTATCAAACTCATCAGCTTTTTTAAAAGCTATGAAGACCCTCTGTAAGTGAAGGGTCTCTAGCATATGCACCATATTTACTATACTGAACATATTCACAGCACTGCTTCCTATGTCTTGTTAGTCACAGCTTTCTGTCATGTTGGTTAGTCACAACATTACGTCATGATAATGCTATAATTTATAAAAAAAATTGTCAACTGCTTTGTACCAGATATATAAAGTTCTTTAAAAGCAAGCAGTGTTCTGGCACCCTAGTTCTATCCCACTTTACTATTGGCTAGAGGTGGTACCCAGTGATTATTATCGTGGTATCATAGCAACCATATTAACCAATAGAAACTCTGCTCTTCTAAGTATACGCCCACATCACAAAGTGAACTATACAAGCCCTGTATCTATTCATTCTCTGAGAGCAGTTTACTCAGTTACTCTAGAGGTCAAAGATTGAAGGTGAGTGTTATGTATTAATGCAATGTAAGATACATGAAAACATTTGAGTTAGGTATTTATTTATTTAATTTATTTCTAGGTAATAAGAATTCAAGTGTTCTTATGTTTTACAGATGGCATATAGAAGGATGTCTTCACAAAATAGGGTAAGTTTTACTGAGTCTAACATACACAGCACTGAAGTTCTTCATTATTGAGGTAAAAGATGTTTACACCATTGTTTTATTGTGAGTTGTTTGATTTGCAAACATTTGATATAACTTAGTAACAAAATTTTACAATATGTGTATAAAAAAGTAATAATACTGCTGTGTAAATAGTCATGCAATATTATGACTTTGCATAGACGATCTAGTATCATGCCTCACAGCTTAAACAGTTTTTGTAACCGCCTTAGCAAATCTTTGCTTGGTTCCAAGTTCCACCAAACTTTTCAAAAATCCTCTATCTTCTATGTTTGTACCAATTAGCCATTTATTGTCTACCTTTACGGTGTCTCACCATCTTTGTAATTAGTGATTTTTTACCTCAAGCTTTTTCTTTTATTTTGTCATCATCTTACTCCACCCACCTCTTTCTCATGAAGTCCTTTATTAACATCACCTTAGTCTCTGCTGTTATTTCTTCACATCACTAGGGGTCTTCCTGGTTTATTCCTAAGCAGTGTCTCAACATTCGCATTGCGGGATATTAAACCAATTGGTTAGCTAGGTGTCCGGTGATTGGCCATGGCACAATCCCACACAACACAGGAGGTTTTCTTTCTGGCAATACTTTTAGGATGCTATAGATCTTATCACATACCGCTCCAACTAGTCTCCTCATCTGTTCCCAGCTTTTTGTATTTTACTTTTTCTCTTGTCACCACAACTTCTATGTTGCTGGATTGTTGTTCCTTCGTATAAGATTAAATTTATAATTTTAGGCAGGCGATTCGAGTTCCGACTCTCACATCTCTTTATCTTGATCTCTCCTTAATTTCCAACTACTGTCAAAAAATCTGGTTTTCTTACAATTTATCTTTCTCTAAATTTTGAGTTTTCTTTATTTCTTTCTTTTCTTTTTAGTCTCTTTCTATCACCATCACAATGTACAAGGTCCTCAGCAAATAACCTTGCCCATAGGCTGTCCTTAATGTTAATGAGCTCTATGTGATCACATTCACAGTTATGATAAAAACTAACAAACTAAATTCTTTCCCTCAGTGTAGGTCAGCTCCTACCCATCCAGATTTGTACTGATGCCAATAGTACAGTCTTTACTTTCGATAATGTTAATGTACCGTTCTTAGTAGTGTTGTAGTTACAGTTCAGCTATAATGTTAAATTCCTCTATCTTTCAGATGTACCAGGAGAGTTTGGAACAGAATGAACGTGGAGAAACTTCAGTTGGAGAAGAGTTGTTGAGTAGTTTTATACTAGAGACTCCAACACCAGTGGAGGAAGAGGGGTCTGATAGTGTGAGTACTGTATAGGTACACTTGGTAGTCTAGTATTACATAAGTACACTTGGCAGTCTAACATTACATAAGTACACTTGGTAGTCTATTATTGCATAGTAACATGAGATAGTATGCATTTAACCGTAGAAATGCTCCTTTTCTTGATACATGCATCCCTTTTCACAGCAAACATTGCAAAAAGTATAATTATTCGCTTATATATAGACTCAATAATACATATATTATACTCATGTAATACATATTTACTTATATTACCCATATAACACACACACACATATATATATATATATATATATATATATATATATATATATATATATATATATATATATATATATATATATATATTATAAATAGGTATACGAGAAACATTGTTATTTATTACTTTATTAGGTAAAGTAATTACACTGATATTTCGGGTACCACTGTACCCATCTTCAGAGTAGCAATGAATGAAATTCAAAATTTAGTATGTTACGTTAGACGTTATGCATGACACAAAGAATAGAGAGTGGCAGTTACTGTAAATTATTGAAACTATATAGGGAGATAATCTTATTTTATATATTACGCAAGTCAAAAATTATACTGATTTTTTGCATAAAAAATAAATTAGAGTTGAAAAAAAAGAAAAATAGATATCCAAATATAAAAACAGCAAGAATTAGTGAAACTATGTGAGAGTTGAGTAGTGTGGAGCTATTGATATAGTTTTAGTGGTATGGAGTAATTTTGTTTATTGAGTTGCGGTTTTATTTGTTTAATGTAGAGAGCTTCGGCTACTTTTCGATGGTGGATTCCTTTAAATGAATGATTTAAAACTGTTACATTGTCTATTGATATGTTTCCATGATTAGTGGTAGAGATGTGTTGATAGATTTTGGAATTGATGTCATTGCAGTGTTCATGTATCCTGTGTGATAGGCGACGTCCGGTTTCGCCTACATATGTTTGTTGACAGGTAGCTTCAGGGCAGGTTATTTTGTAGACTAGGTTGTGAATGTGTTCTTTATTGGTTTTATCTTTGAGATTAAAATGTGAACTTAAGGGGGTTCCTTTAAATAAAATACGGGCATTGAGTTCATTTGAAAAAGAGTCTGTAATTAATTTATTGAGGGAGCGGATTAGTTTTTCTCCTGTTACTCCTTTATAAGGCAGCTGAAGTAAAATGTGTTTCCTGTTGTCTTTTTCACTGAGTAGTCCGTCACCAATGTTGTTAATAGTTTTCTCTATTACATATTTAGGGTAACCATTTTTATGTTCAAAAACATTTCGAATATAATTTAGTTCTTGGGTCTTAAGTGCTGGAGTAGAACAGATTTTATTAGCCCTTAATACTAGTGACTTGAGTGTGCTTAGCTTCCACGTTTTTAGTGAGAAAGAGTTCCAATGTAAGTATGTATCGTTATGTGTTGGTTTGCGGAATACTGTGGTTTCCACTGAGCTATTGTGTCGCAAAACAGTAACATCCAGAAAAGAAAGTGATTTATTGGTTTCTAGTTCGTGAGTAAATTTTATGTTAGGATGAAAATTATTAAGTGTGTTGAGTGTTGTGTTAATATACTCAGGGTCTATTGTTGCAAATGTGTCATCTATGTATCTCACCCAAGGTGACATTGAATTCAATTTTGGTATTACTTTCTGTTCTAGTTTTGTCATGAATATATTCGCAATTATTGGTCCTAGAGGAGATCCCATAGCAACACCATCCGTCTGTGTATAAATGATGTCGTTGAAAGTAAAGTGAACTTGTTTTGTACAAAGGTTGAGTAAGTTTATCATTTTCTTCTTTGGTATAGTTGTTTGAATTCGTTGTTTCTCATAAATATCATTTATGATCGCTGAAATCGTGTAGTCAAGTGGTACAGAAGTAAAGAGGGAAACAACATCAAATGATATCAGTTGATGGTTTGCTGGAATATGAAGTTGCCGTATATATGTAAGAAATCTATCGGTTGATTCGATATTACTTTCAGATTCACTAAGTGGTTTTAGCATTTTGGCCAGGTATTTCGCAAGTTGGTATGATGCAGTGCCTATGTTAGAAATTATTGGTCGCATTTGTAGCTTCTCTATACCATCTCCTTGTTTGAGTTTGTGTATTTTGGCCATCCCGTAAAATTTCCCAGGTGCTGAACCTGTTGGATATATCCTTTTATAGTCAGTGTCAGAAAAATGTTTTTTGATACTACGCAATTCTAATTGTATTCGATTTTCAATAGTTTTTGTTGGATCTGTGGAACATATTGAAAATTTTGGTGTATTTAGTATTTCTAAACATTTGTTGATGTAGTCTTTCTTATTCATGACAACAGTACCTTTTCCTTTGTCTTGTTTAATTAATGAGATATCCTTATTATTTTTCAATTTCTTTAGAGCATCATCAAAATATTTTGGCATCTTAATCTTTATAAATTTGGAGTACGTGTCTAAGAGTTTACCTTTAATTACTTCAAGCTTATCTTCAGATACTTGATGTTGATTTGAGGAAATTTGTTGGTAGAAAGATTCGAGTTGTGATTTAATATGAATATTGTTGGTTTTTGTAGGAATGTGTACATCTAATCCTCTGGCAATAGCTTGTTGTTGTTGAGTTGTAAGTTGAACTGAAGAGAAATTGTGTAGGCTTTTCATAGTGTCTAATTCTTGAGCTTTAGGGTCTTGAATGCAGTTTCGAAGTTGTTTAATTTTTCGGTCATGTTTGCAATGAATAAATTTGCGTTCCTTTGAAATACATTTTACTTCAGCTGCCTTATAAAGGAGTAACAGGAGAAAAACTAATCCGCTCCCTCAATAAATTAATTACAGACTCTTTTTCAAATGAACTCAATGCCCGTATTTTATTTAAAGGAACCCCCTTAAGTTCACATTTTAATCTCAAAGATAAAACCAATAAAGAACACATTCACAACCTAGTCTACAAAATAACCTGCCCTGAAGCTACCTGTCAACAAACATATGTAGGCGAAACCGGACGTCGCCTATCACACAGGATACATGAACACTGCAATGACATCAATTCCAAAATATATATATATATATATATATATATATATATATATATATATATATATATATATATATATATATATATATATATATATATATATATACAGGGATGTAGTGGTACCCATACGGTCCCATACGCCGTATGGCCTAGAAGAAATTAGACTGTTCTAGGCCATACGCCCGTATGGGCATAATATTTTTGAAAGATGATTAGTGCACAGGATAGTTTGGGCATCCTCACTGAGAATATCATAAATGTCGCTCACAATCTAATTTAAGTTCTTGTTATGTTAATGCTATGTGGGTGGCATGCGTGTTGCCTACTTGTGATTGTTTAGCCTGAGATTACACTATGAATAATATGCAGCTATCAACATTCCATCTTCTCATCCCTACGTGTTCATTGAAGCGCGAAGTGCTGTACATCGGTTATTGCTAAGGAAACAATATTTTATTTTCAGTGTATAAATCACTAATTTGTAGAAAGTCTATGAAGGCTATTGAAAAGATCAATAAATTTGCCATGCATAAATTTCTCAGGTTTCCGACAGTGTTTGTTCTATTCGAATATCATGCTTTCCTGCTGAGATATTTGGCAGGGATTGAAAAATAAAATTTCCAGGTAAAATTGGCCAAAAATGGGTAGATTTTTGTCTAATTTTGAAAAAAAATATTGAAAACTCAAAAAAGCAGATGCTCTGAGGAACAGGCAGATCTAAAACATGGTTTTTAAATTTTAATTCTAGCACAATTAAGTGAGGTTTTATTTTGCGGGACTGAATTCTTATAATATACCAATAATGTGGCCTCAACAAGGCTGTGACAGCTAGAAGGCTGCCCTTATCTATCTTGTGTAGATTTGCATTTTGTCAATAAGCAATGGAATTTGGAAAAATCCAACATGAAATCCAGAAATAAAATCAAAATGTCTTCAAGAAACAGTACCAGGTGTGTAGGAGAGGCTAAGGAAAATTTATCACCGAGGTCTACAGGTACTATATCCACATTTTGGTCAAAAACCTAGCGTTATTGCATGTTAATAATTAATGCAATAAGGTTTTGCAAACTGTACACCACCATAAGTAACCTTTTATGTTTAATCATCTATTCTAGGTTAACACATATTAAACCTGTCAAATTTGTTCTTTTGGGGTATATTTCCTTGATGTATTTAGCGGAAGCTCAGGGGTTTTATTTTAAAACCAAGTTAACATACTCTTCTTGCATGGGTGTGCTTTATTGTGTGTAAGGAGGTGTGGCGGTATCACCTTATGAATTAGACTAGCACTCTAATAAACTCCAAATAGGTTTTCAACCAATTTCTGCTTGCCAATGAGTTATCAATTCAGATTTGCTCTTTATAAAAAACCTACACACATTTTCTGATTAGCAATCTTCCTCTGTTCTGATCTATTATTCTTTTTCTGTGCACGGCAGTGTATTAGTTATTTAAAGTAATCAGGTTGCATTTGGAGAGCACTTGTTACCTGCCTCTATCCTTCCATCTTTTTGAGATATTCAGCAGTTTTTCTGTACAGGTTGGACTTCGTGTTAGAACAAACCTAACTGCAGTTGAGTAAGACTACATTACATTACATTACAGTCAACAGGTATGGGACAAGACTGAATATTTATATAGTTTGCAGCAATGCCCAGTCGTCATGTAGCTGGTATGGTATGAAAATAATAGCGAGGTGCACATTTCAACACAGATTTTTTCAGAAGAATTATAATTCACAATGGCTTTAAATTGCATAAATTTGCATCAGAAGCGCTCTGAGGGCTTCAGCGGCCGGGGCGCTGCCCCCGACCCCGCCGGGGGCCTGGGCGGCCCCCTGAACCCCCGGCCTGAGAGTATGGCCTAGAATATTTTTGCCACTACATCCCTGTATATATATATATATATATATATATATATATATATATATATGTATGTATGTATGTATGTATGTATGTATGTATGTATGTGTGTATGTATGTATATACATACATATATACCCGAAATATCAGTGTAATTACTTTACCTAATAAAGTAATAAATCAACAATGTTTCTCGTATACCTATTTATATATATATATATATATATATATATATATATATATATATATATATATATATATATATATATATATATATATATATATATATATATATATATATATATATATATATATATATATATATATATATATATATATATATACATATGTATATATATATATATATATATATATATATATATATATATATATATATATATACATATGTATATATATATATATATATATATATATATATATATATATATATATATATATATATATATATAATCATATATATGTATGTATGTATGTATGTACAGTGCTGTGAAAAAGTTTGAGGACGCTTGCAGAAATTTCTATGTATTTTGTTTAATAGACTTTTCTTGGAAGTTCTTAGTATTTTCCTGCAAGTTCTACATATCAAAAATGACCCTTAGAATGTGCACTACAATTTCCATTTCATAAATTCTTACTGCTGTGATGTTTTCTACTAATTTTCGGGCTAACTACACAAGCAGCTAGAAAAGCGCAACTTCTGTGTTTTTATGTTTACAAAGTTTATGGCTTCTGATAACTACAAAAGGCTAAACAGTGAAATTTGACTGTGTGCATGGCATCATGATATCATCAAGTATGACTTTCTTCCATAATTTGAAATTAGTCATTTAGTTGTAAGATTTTACATGGTGTCCACTTAGGTGTTGCGCATAGACAAAATGAGACCTGTAAATCTTACTTCAAAAGCAAGGTTTGTAATAATTTTTTTGCATAACGAAGGCTATTCAATTAGAATAATATCTGAAAAGGTTGGCAAAGCAAAGACAACTGTACATCAAATTATCAAAAAGTTTATGGAGACTGGCAGTGTAGCAGATTGACTTGGAAGTGGACGACCAAGAATAAGCACACTCAGAGATGACAAGGTTCTTATTAGGATCAGAGAGAAGGGTCGTCATAAAACAAGTCCTAAGTTGGCAAAGAATGGTTAGAATCACCAGGAACAACAACTTCGACATCCCTGATAAAGCGAAGATTGCTGAGCCATGGTCTATGTGACTGCAAAGCAAGAAGGAAGCCTCTACTAACCGAGAAGTAGCAAAAAAACCCGCTACGGTGGGCCAAGGAGCATGGTAGTTAGACAGTGAATAATTAGAAAAAAGTAATTATTTCACATGAATCAACATTTAATGTGAATAATCATGCTAGAAACTGTTTTGTTAGAAGATACTAGTATGAGGAATATAACCACTAACGTATTCTTCGAACAATTAGGCACCCTATTGGTGTTA
>OZ037771.1:8080907-8105907 GCA_964035545.1 Bugula neritina
TATTTGTGAAAGTTCACCATAACTTCTGTGAAATCCTAATCATTATTGATTTCCAATATTGCTGTTTTAGAATGGTGAGGATGGAAACTGGGAGTTTTCTAAAACAAGAACTATGGGGTTTCCGTGGGGGAAGAGTGAAGATGCAATAACTAAAGGAATATCTGTGTGGAACAAACCTTTCATAATTAAACCAAGAAAGGGTAAACAGGTCAGACACTCTGGGTGTGTTTTTTAAAAACACTCATATGTTATAGGTTTTCTACTACCAACTAATTTCTTTATGGTTTGTAGCAATTGATTCAAATTCCATTTCTAGGTTGTCATGCTGCTCCTACTGCTATTCTGCTACTACTACTACTACCACTACCACTGCCACTACCACTGCCACTACCACTACCACAGCCACTGTCACTACCCCTACCACTACCACTACCACTACCACTACCACTACCACTACCACTACCACTACCATTACCACTACCACTACCACTACCACTACTACTACTGTGGCTACTGCTGCCACCTGCTACTACTACTGCTATATACTTCTGCTACTACTGTTCTACTACTGCTACTTCTTCTATGCTACTGCTGCTGCTGCTGCTGCTGCTGCTGCTGCTGCTGCTGCTGCTACTATAACTATATCTAGCTGAATCCGTTTTTGTGATCTCTCATAAAAATGCATCATTTGCACCTCAACTACAGGTTTTTGTGTAGTCAAATGAACCAGAATAAATCATGCGTTAATTTATGTCTTTATTCATTGATTCTATGTGATAAGTGAGGTGCCCTGCCCGACGCAGATTTATCAATAAATTTGATACTAATTAAAATCTACTAATTTATCACAAGTTTTGTAGTTTTTTATGTGCATAGGTTTTTGAAATTTGAACTCTAAATACATTTTATATGGAGAGGACAGTATGATATTTTTACCTATGTGTTATAATTTTGCAATTATAATAAGAGTGGGAGTTATCCACGTTGCATGTTGAAGTACTAGACGAAGAGTTGCGATAGTAGATATATTTGATACACTGATAAAATACAAATAACACTAGTCGAGAATATACATATAAAACATAAGACTTCTGATTACATACAGCATCACGCTCCGACTGAGCACACTAATAATATATAAACTAGAGCTTAGTTATAATGCCGGGAACAGATCACGTGTCGTACGTGATTGGCTAGTGAACGCATGGCCCTACGCTTCACTGCCCACTACACCACCCCATCCAGCAGGGAGCCCACTTCCTGCAAAAAAAATATAAAAGGGAGGGAAGCGTAGAATAAAATGACACACACAAAAAAATGTAAGTACATATGTACAAAAAAACAGAAGTAATCCAATTACATAAAAAAAATACGTGCATAAAAATAATACTGAGATACTGATTAATTAGTAAGTCTTATATACAGAATACATTCCACCATAGCACCGGTGTAACGCCAGAGAGAGACAGAGATGGGTAGAGGAGAGATTGTCCAGGTCCGGAAGATCAGGATAAGGAAAGGGGGTTTGAGAGGTATGAGGACCCATGTTAGTCTTTAGCTGCTCGCCTCAATTGATGAATGGATTCCTGTAATGATCGGAGTTCACTAGAGGCTGCCTTGATGCGGGGAGCTAACCTGTGCACTTCTTGCTCGAGCTCGTTTGCTCGGGTCTTGACCTCCCGCAAATTGCGGGCCGGAGGGGAAGAACGGGAAGGGGACCGTTGTGACCTGTGTCTCTTCCATTCAGCTGGAGGAAGAGGGGAGGGAGTGTATATGCCTCTTTGTAGCACAACACGGGGAAGTGTCCGTGGCCGACGTATGGAGTCGGAGGGTGGAGAGATAGAGAACCCAGGGGGTTTGACGACTGGTCCTGGTGTGGTGGGTCTTGGTGGAGGGAAGCCTTGCTCCAGGCGAGATAGCCGAGCCGTGTCTGTGATAAAGGGTCTAATGAGGTTCAGGAACGTGAGGTAAGAAGGTTCATCCCCTGTCGTAGATGTGCTCCTGGAATCAGTGCATCGTTCGTTGGTGTCGTAACACGTAATCCCTGTTATAGCTATACTCTCCGCAGGGGCAGAATGTTGTTACGAAGTGTTGCGGCAGGTGTACTCTCAGCCGCCTGTGCGTCCTGAAGCGTTGTTGGCACAGACGGCATTCTCAGTTGTCATCGTCACCCCGGTACTTCTTTATCTCTGCCTCTGTGGCGGGGGTAGTCCAGCATGGTCTGGTTTCCAGCTGGTGTGGTAGGTGCTTAGTGGTGGAAGGTGGAGAAGTAGGTTGCGGGTCCCATGCCATCTCTAACGAGGGCATCCCTGGAGAAACGGGAGCGAGTGTGTTTTCTGTAAAAGTAGAATTATTGTCAGATCGCGGTAGATCTTTACAGCATAATTCTAGTGACGGTCGACCATTGCTAGTCTGAGAGTCACAACTTTTAAAAGGCACTCGAGAGACCCGTTGATCACGTGTAGACTGACCAAGAAGGACGGTGTCTAGCTCCAGATCTAACAGATCGTCGGCCATTACTGTGTACTCATTGTCATTCACGTGAAACGTGGTCTCCAGTAATTCTGATTCAATCCGACTGATTAGTTCAGAATTTACTGGCATCGAGCCTGTTTCCATGGATAGGAATACAAGACTTATACTGGCTTGCCTGTGAACTTGGTATTAGCTTCCATACTCAACGTTCAATGGTAATAGTTTGAGGTAGTTGCGAGATACGTCTGTCCTTGGCGATGTCAGCGTAGGAAAAGGCTGGGCAGCGTTTCTGTGGCACGAAGTTGGAACTATTTGCTTCGCGCGCATTAATTCCTCCCACTATTCCGCCCTCACAAAAGTTGATATTTGCGTGGGGCTCGCAATTCCTACATTCTTCTGATAGTTTCCCCGTACGGTTTTCCCCTAGACTTTCATACGTGCCGCTTTGGACGCAGTCACATACGAAATCTTTTAAATAAGGTGGAGGCTGTCTCGTACGTTGTCCACGCTCTAAGTGAGGTGACGCACTCACCGGTGAATTAGTGGGAGCCTCTACTGGCGTTTCTAATTCACTGGTGGTGGTTATTTCTTCTCGTCCTCCGGATGGAGCCCTTCCCTCCGTGGGGGTTTGCACTTCCAGAACCGGCTCGGTTTCCGGAAGTGACAGAACCAGACTTGGCAGAGGAGGCGACGGACGCACTTCTGTAGGCAAAAGCGGTCGCTCATCTCTTACCAAGTTTTCTTCCCACGGAATGACCACTTCATATTCAGGTCCATGCCGCCGTCGCCCGCGCATTGTTGTCTGCCTCCTGGGCTCCAACAAGGGGGGGGCTTCTCCCACTGCGTCTGGGCTAGCCCAATACGGCTTCAAGCGAGCCTCATTTTGGATAGACACCTGTCCTGAGAGCTCAGTCTTGTAGGTATGGTTGGGCATAGCCTCGACTATCACGTAGGGTCCCACGAACTTAGGCTGTAGTTTAGTTGCCTTTCCGCGGCGCCTACGGTAATTGACCATCTACACCCAATCTCTCTGTCTGATAGAGGGGTGGTTCCTCGGAATCCTCGCGCCGCACCTGCCACTGCTTTTCTCGCAGCATTTCGTGTGTGACCCTCATCCGTTCCACTAGTTCGCTGGCATACTCGTGGACCGAGCTGTCTTGCTCTGGAACGTGGTAGGTAAGATGGTCAGGGACTCGAGCCTCTCTCCCGAGCATTAGGAGGTTTGGGGTTTCACCAGTACTGGTGTGTGGGGTGCTACGGTATGCGCGCATGACTTGCGGCATTACCATGTCCCATTCCTCCTGACTGCGTCCGAAGAGTAGACTCCGGAGCGCATCACCTAGCATCCGGTTATTGCACTCCACCACTTCGTTACCTTGAGGATGGTAAAGGGTGGTCCTGCTTTGATTTACTCCCCAAAGGCGGCAGAGGTCACTCATCAGTTGAGACTGGAACTGAGCGCCCTGATCAGAGTGTATTTATTCGGGAAGCCCGAAGTAACAGAATACATGTTGGTCTAGTACCCTGGCCACTGTCGGGGCTGACGCGTCTGGGATAGCCAGGGCGTCCGCCCACCTCGTAAAGTGGTCGGTCAATACTAAGATCCAACTCTTGCCTCTGGGGGTTAGGGGCATGGGTCCGACCAGGTCGACAGCCACTACTTGCCACGGCCTTCCAGCATATAGCCTTTGCCGTCCCGCTTCACCAGAGAGACGGCCATGCTTGCTGGCCTGGCAGATTTCGCACTGTTTTACTCTGAGTCAGACGTCACGCTCCATCTGGGGCCAATATCACCGGAGTCGTAACATGGAGACCACTCTCTTGACCCCTGCGTGGGCCTGCTTGTGAGTGTCCCAAATTAACTCACGACGTATGGCACTGGGGCAGACTACCCTCTTCCTCTCCGGGTGTCTGCTGTTGGCGGCTAAAGAAATGGTCAACAGACCATCCTGCCCGATCCTCAGCAAGTTCCAACGCTGGCAGTATAGCCGGACATCGGCGCATCCCTGCCGTAGTTGTTCCTCACTGGGTCGTGGCTCTTCCTTTTTGGCCCGATATATATCTGCCACTACCCCAGGCAGCTCCTTCTGCAGCTTCTTCAGCTCCCGGACATTATCGGCCAAAACAGGGTTGGCGCGGAGGTTTTGCACAACCTCCGGGGACTTGTCAACTTCCTGTGTGAGTTGACCCTGGTCCCAGTCAAACTGTGTTCCGTGGTGAGCCAGCGTTTCTAGTTCACATCGCGGGGGACCTCCGTCCTTCCTCTCGATGTTGAGACACTGTTTGCAACCTCCATCAGGTCGGCGGCTCAAACCATCCGCATTGCTGTGTCTCCTGCCCGGTCGATGTTCGATCCGGTAGTAGAACTCAGCTAGGATTTCGAGTTGTTTGGAGTTATTGGATTGGGCCTTCAGTTAATGGTACTGTTGAGAGCTCATTCCTAGTGCTTTCGGCATTCAAAAGAGCCTTGAAAAAGTTCCTCCACTTTTTTTCAATTTATTTTCATCCTTCAGAAAATATTCATTTTCATCTTTCACAAAGGCGAGTTTGTCTATGTCCTTGGACCTTCGCTGTTTCGGTGAATACATACACCCACGCACGCACAAACGCACACACGCACGCACTCACGCACGTACGCACGCACGCACGCACACACACACACACACACATATATATATATATATATAAATATATATATATATATATATAAATATATATATATATATATATATATATATATATAGGCTATATATATATATATATATATATATATATATATATATATATATATATATATATATATATATATATATATATATATATATATATAGGGGTAACATAAAAAGTCATAGGTTCAACCCTCGACAAAAGCCATTGGTGATGTTAGAAAGAGCATCCAGTCATAATTGCTCTTGTGCCTCATTTGAACATGTCCTTAGCCCGATTTAACAAAAACCCTTCCAATTGAGGTTTCTCACAGGGATGGCGACTATAAACTTGAATTAGTTCTTTTTTACTTTAGTAGTAGTGAAATTTTGATACATTTTTAATTAATTATTAAGGTGGCTGTTTTGTTGATGGACTGTGAGGGAGAGGACCACTTGAGTGAAGACCCGGATGTAGACAACCTCTTAGCCTTTATTTCTTTGCAAATTGCATCTGTGCAACTCATTAACGTAGACAAACAAATTCATAGATCGGATCTTACACGACTCAACGTAAGTTTCATTGCCAAACAAACGAATATGCATTGTGTAAAAAATATTGTTACATTCACTCAGAAAAGATGTTTAGCAGAGAAACAAGTTATATATTGAATCAGTTAGACTATTTTAGTGTAAAACTGTAGAAACAGACTTATGACCAAAATCAAATTTAAATCATCAAATTTTTGTAGCTGTGTCTAAAGAATGCTGAAATCTTTCAAGATGATGAAAGTTTAGCTGAAGAAAGTCTGTTCAGGTCTTTAATGTTTTTAGCTAAAAACTACAATCTAGGAGGACCTTGTGGCGAAGATAACAGAGTTTTTGATAAATTGGTAGGTTACAGCTAAAACGAAATTTTCTTATTAGTGAGTAATATTATTTTGTCAAATTCTTATATTATAGTGGATTTTATGTATCCACTGTTGTCTCTTCAAGCAGCCTGTGTTCTAGTGGTGCTACTTGATATACCTCGTTAACTATTGTCATCCTGTCATCATCATCATGCCAATCTTTTGCAAAAAATGCCTAACATCAGGTCACATACACAACTCTTCTGATTGGCCACCTACTCAGATGGTGTAATCACATAACACTATCGCGTTGTATAATGGCAGTAAGGACTATAATTAAGAAGGCAAATCACATAATGATACATAAAAGTGTTGTTTTGTCAAGTACTGATATGTTGTGGAATTTTTTCAGCTCAAAAATCCTCAGCAAAAATTAGCAAATCTTATTAAAGGCATAAAGAATTCCTTCAAACCAATTGCACAGTTCAAGTTTTCACACCCGGGGAGTACCATAGATGATGCCACAGAAGCCACCTACGACTGGAATCTAAGGGGTATGAAACTGTAACATAAAGATATGAGAACATGTGTTTCATTTTAACAGGCGCACTATAGAAGCATATATATATATATATATGAAACTCCTCTAGATAAGTATCTGTCGTGCATGGTAAAAATGCTTGACTCCTAAAAACTTTAACAATTATTCAATGTATTCAAACTGTGTAATTAAGAACCCAAATTTTTAATCAATGCTATTGATGTTACCAAAATTTCCTAAAAATTCTGCTCATATCCTCAAGTTATTAAAAATCTATTTTTTAATAACATAGCATTTATTAGCAATTTGGACACTATTAGAAAGGTTTAACTGAAAACAAAATATTAGCAAAGTTAAAAACGTTGATGTTGAAGTTTACCACAGTTTTATTATTAAGGAAGTTCAAGCCATAAAAAATTGTTTTTGATAATCGAAATTTGTTGAATCTGTTTAAAAGACTGTTTTCATTTAAATCCAGGTAAATCATTATAACATTTATGCATTGGCTTGAAAAAACTATTAACATTTACAGCTGCTGAGCGTAATATTTACTTTTGTTCTGAGAATAGTTATATAGTTAGAATAGTTTTTAACAAAATCTTATTTGAAAAACATGTGGAAAGTTCTACCTTATGCAAGACCAATATCTATTGAAAAAAATATGTGTTAAATTGTATAGCTGTGTAACTATGGTATGCATTTAGATTGATTCATCTCAACCACAGCCCAATCTCTACACAACAATTTTTACCAAGGTTATTCACACCATTCACACTGTGAAACTACAATTTTTTATAACAAGAAGAACTAAAGTATGATAGAATAAGAGCAAATTCAACACAGAAAAGTACATACAATAATTTGATAAATTGATTGTTTTATAATTATCAAAATATTCAACATAATAGTATAGATTAGCAAAGTTATATATAAAAACATACCTCTTTCACTCTTTCTAGGAAAGAGTTAGTAGTATAAGGAAAGAAATATTTTATACCATGAGCTTTGTGAAAATAGCTAATATCATATGAGAGTAAATGTAAATATAACCTTGTCGCCTGAGTGTCCTGGCTAATTGTGTATACATATTATCTGTTTTTATCGGTATGTACAAATTTAATGCACTTATTTTCTTAGTCATGATTTTGAATGCAGTCAGCGCAGAATAAAACACTTTACTCTCTCACATACCAAAAATGGTCATGGTCATGAAGGTGAAAATAACATTGACAAAATAAGTGCTAAAAATACAATAAAGATGGTTGATTCATTGCTGTTGGAATATGTGACAACAGAAAGGCAGTGTGGCAATGTCAGTAAATGCTAAATTGCTAAATGAGATATTATAACAGCCATGAACAAATTGGCAGCAAAGTGTCAGTAAGCAAACTAATAAAACTAAATTTATTAAATTTTACTATTTATTATAAAGGACACTACAGGTATTGTAGTCATTAAACATTTTTAGATATTAGCAAGACATTTCTGGATCCAGCAAAGAGTCTTTTCAGGCGAATTTCCTTCATGGATGATCAGCATAAAAGTCAACACTGTTGGGAGACTGCTGCTGATGCCGTGCATGTCTTTGAGGTGAGACTATGTAAAGTATATTTGAGGTGAGACTATGTATAGTATATTTGAGGTGAGACTATGTATATTATATTTGAGGTGAGACTATGTATATTATATTTGAGGTGAGACTATGTAAAGTATATTTGAGGTGAGACTATGTATAGTATATTTGAGGTGAGACTATGTATAGTATATTTGAGGTGAGACTATGTAAAGTATATTTGAGGTGAGACTATGTATAGTATATTTGAGGTGAGACTATGTATAGTATATTTGAGGTGATACTATGTTTAGTATATTTGAGGTGAGACTATGTATAGTATATTTGAGGTGAGACTATGTATAGTATATTTGAGGTGAGACTATGTATAGTATATTTAAGGTGAGACTATGTTTAGTATATTTGAGGTGAGACTATGTATAGTATATTTGAGGTATGTGTTATTGCTCATTATATTTGCTGTAATAAAGATTTATTGATGATAATAAAACACAATCTACACCTGAAACAAAAACTCAATCTGGTAATACAATGAATCAATATATCATTAACAGCAAATCAACTCGTGGTTGTAACAACAGCATACTGACAAAACAATGATTGTCGACATATTTTTCCTTACCTCACTTTCATCAATAGAAAACCTAAGTTACAGCTCTTGTCTATTTATACAAGTTTATGTTAAAAAACTAGGATTTTTCAAATTAAGCTATGCTATTGTCATCTCTAAGTTCTTATATTACTGTTTTGTAGACCATACAAGATAGATTTAAGAATAAAGATCTTCCAGAAACTTTGACACACACAGCTTATTTTGAAGACAGTATATGCCGTAAAATTTACATGGAAACTTTAAAGATTTGTGAAGTCGCAATGCTAAGTGTAAGCATAATATTCTATAAATCCTGTATTAGTGTTCTACTGGTATTTTACATATATTCTACCAGTTTTTTTCAAGCGGTCTATCGGCATTCTAAAGATATTATTTAGGTCTTCTACATGTAATCTGTGCAAAGTATGATTAAACATAAAATAACGCTGTGAATTATTGTAGTTAGTTATGTCTTCTAGATGTTGTAGACAAACAGCTTCTTTATCAGTTTTCAGAAAAAGAAATACTTGAGAAATTTTTAGACTCGGAAGACTTGGAAAAAACTTTAGAGAGAGAAGCAGAAGTTTATAAAAACAAATTTTTGTTTGAGATTCGAGCTCATGGCATACCAAATCCAGATATGTGGAGGTTTGCGCTTAAATTTACATAGATTTTATCGTGTTACAGGCCATGAAGTTTTGTTGCGAAAAATTTGTTTTTGATGTCACAAAATTTAGCTTCTCATTTAGCATTCTTTTATTACAGTACAATTTTATTTATTTTTAACAAAATGTAATAAATTTTTTAGGAAATATGAGTCGCAGCTTAAACAAACGATTGGTAATCTCCACCTAATGGTAGTTGTGAAACAGAAGAAAATGAGACTTGCAAGACTTCAGGAGGAGCTACAAGCCGCCAATGAAGGATCATTAGAGCAGCTTCTTAGAAGGCAAGAGGTTACTATTAAAGAATGGATTACAAATTCAGAAACACCTTTCAAGGACGCAGTTTTAAAAGATCGTAAATCAATAGAAGATCTAGAAAGAAAGCTGGCAGAAGCACCAGACTGGCGCATTGAAAAGCGAATTAGGAAGCAATTGGATGCAGCATCAGAAAGGCTTGGGAAGAGAAAGGTTCACCATGACTGTGATGTTACAAGGCTAAGAAATTACATAGAGGCTGTAAAAACCAGGAGACAGATGTTTAGAAAAGATGCTATAATTTATACCAAAGATTTGAAAAAAGAAATTGAGCGCTTAACACCTGAAATTGAAAAAGAGGTTGAAGACACCAAAAGTCAACTAAAATCAGAATCTGATTATAAAGTGGAGCAAATTTTGACATTTGCAGCCATAGCCGTAGGTTTCCTTCCTGGTCCACGCAATGTTAAATTTGCTGCTGCTGCTGCTGCATATGGCCTTCATTGGCTAGCCATTTGGAGAAGACATTAATGTCTATAGATTTTGAACTGTGATTGTACACCTATCATGTGTCTTTTAGAAATGAAGAGATACATGTACCTGAAAAATCACCTTTTGTATGTGATTCAAGTTTGTATCCATACTTTTAATTTGTATTCGTACTTGTAATCTACATTCATACTTAGAATTTGTATTCATATTTGTAATCTATATCCTTCACTGTACTGGGTTTGCTAAATTTGCATTATATCATTTTCTATGTGCTTTAAAACCTATAATAAAATTGTATATATCAGGGCATAGACTTTGAGTAATCTAATAATGCATTTTTAAAATATTTGGTTATATGTCTCTCATGACATTATGTGACTGCCATAGTCACACATGACACATGTGTCAAAGTCAGTGTGTCACATGTCACTGTGTCACATATGTTAGAGTCAGTGTGCCACATGTCACTGTGTCACATATGCCATAGTAAGTGTGTCACATGTCACTGTGTCACATATGCTATAGTAAGTGTGTCACATGTCACTGTGTCACATATGTCATAGTCGCTGTGTCACATGGCACAGTGACATGTGACACACATGGTACACATGTCACTGTGTCACATATGCCATAGTCAGTGTGTCACATGTCACTGTGACACATGGCACACATGGTACAAATGTCTCACGTGTCACAAATGTCATAGTCAGTGTGTCACATGTCACTGTTTCACGTGTCACTGTGTCACATGTCACTGAGTCACATGTCACTGTGACACACGGTACACATGTCTCACGTGTCACATATGTCATAGTCAGTGTGTGACTGCCATCTGAGAGGATAAAATATCAATATGTAGCAGTTTTAGGAAACTTGGCATTCTTTCTCTTTTGAAGTTTAAAGACAAATAAATATCTAATAATTTCCCTGATTAAAATAAACCTTAGAATGTTAAATAATAGTGTAGCTCATTCAACTGCTAATGGATGTCTCTGATATAATGTTTGTTAAAATCATTTGCAATTCAACATATATGATTATTTTCTGGGCAACGCATCATGTTTTCACTGCTACATTATAATATTATGACCACATTCAAAATATTTACTCCTGGCACAGATGTAGTCTGTATATTTATTTTTCAAATTTTCAGCTCCTACAATATCACTGCAGAACTGAATATCAATGCATAAACTCCCCTACAACACAGCTGCCAACTGTAACAAGTCATGAATGTCTTGGACTGCACTATTTAATTTCAAGTCATACTTGACAATATCTAGGCAAGTCATAGCCTGTTCTCTCATCTTTCTAACTCAAGTGTTATATCATAATAGCTTAGATAACTATACAGAGAATTTTTTAAAGCTCATGCTAGTTGCTACATACATTGATGGAATAACATCTGATGTTAGTCATAACTAACTAAACCACAGGTACTAGGCCAGATTCACACTTTGACGTAACGTGATCTCAAATGTCAGCTATTTTTTACATATCTGGGCCAAAGTCTTCAAAGTCCGCTATTGGGTAAGATATATGACACCCCATTGGATATTTATATCCAATGAGTTGCTGCGAACATCTCCTTGTCCAATAGGAAGCCGACGTTATTTTGGAATCAAGCAGTGTTTGATCCTCGAAGTACAGTAACGTAGTAAGGTCAGCTTGGACATCTTTAAAAATGGCTGACATTTGACGGAACGTGTGAATGAAGGGCATCACTAATTGTTATTGTACCTCTAAATATAAATGACAATATCACCAGGTCAGGAGTAGTGTAGTATATAGTATCATATAATACTTGGTGCATGGTATGTATATAATATCATATATAGTGTATACAAATATATTTCATAGTATACAGTAGGTATATTATATTTTTGTTATGTAATATTTCTTTTCCACATCACATAATAATACTGTAGTAATAGATCTGTGCTATAAAGAAAAGGTATTTTGCTTTAAATTAATAAGAAGACAATGAAATAATATTACAGTATATAATATAACATCAAATAAAAGACTGAGTAAAGCAATTATTGCCACATGACCAAGCTTATAATAAGTTACATGAGCAACAGCTTTTTCTTCATATAATCAATGCCCAATCATACACCCGAACATCATAACACTGCAGAGGACACTTCAACTTTGCTTTCTGCGTAAACACAACACTGAAAGCAGCAAATACCGGTTATAAGCTCAAATTGGCGTAGAGCAAAGCGCCAGAGGTTGCTCCTGAGTGTGGGAAAGTCCCCAGATTTCACTGAACAGCTACTCCTTACCATAAGCTGCCAGTTAGGTGCTGGCCCACCACATTCTGCTTTCTTCATTGGGTGCATGGGAATAGGAGACAACTGAACAGCAGACTACAATCTTTGCACCAGACAACAAAACAGTAGAACTAAAAGACCAGCTCTTAAAGCGGGATGTTGGAACGTCTGGAACTGTCCACTAACCTTCCAAACATCAGTGAAGCTGAAACACAGCCATCATAAATGATAAACTCAAGAAATTAAGTGTCGATATTGCTACTTTTTCAAGAAACTCCATTAGCTGACTGTGGCATCTGTTGTATACTCTAATTACCTGTTGTACACTCTAACCACCTGTTGTACACTCTAATCACCTGTTGTATACTCTAACCACCTGTTGTTTACTCTAATTACCTCTTGTATACTCTAATTACCTCTTGTACACTCTAACCACCTGTTGTACACTCTAATCACCTGTTGTATACTCTAACCACCTGTTGTTTACTCTAATTACCTCTTGTATACTCTAGCTACCTGTTGTATACTCTAATCACCTGATGTATACTCTAATCACCTGTTGTATACTCTAATCACCTGTTGTATACTCTAATTACTTGTTGCATACTCTCTCAGGTGGCTAAGGAGCCATATCGAGGTCAGTTTGAAAGTTCTACACAAAATGCTGTATTTACTTAAAAATTAAACCCAAAGTTGATAGAAATAAAAATATTATAGTCAAAAAATGGCAAATCATAAATATTACAAGTTTATATGACCTTTGACTGCAACATTTCGCCATTCTCCCAGAGAGCATTTGGAGTTACTGTCATAGGAAAAGCATGGCATGTTTATAGCTATTTGCAGCACACTGACAGGTATAGAACAAATATATGCCAATTACATGATAAGTATATCACAAGTTTATGGCATATTATTTGAACAGAGCTGTAACTTCTACCTTAGTTTATTGATAACAGGCTGCATTGTTGAAGTTTTGCTGATGTTTCTTAAAACCAACGTGAAACTACAATAATACTATTTGATAATAAAGACATTATTGAAAAGAAAAATGAAATATAAAAAAATTACAAAATTGTTACATAACAATGTTCATGATACCTCTATTACCCTTCCTGTGGAGAGTTAAAATTAAATATATAAGGTTGTAATAGTGAAAGGTTAAATATTTCCATGTATCATGTACAGAATGCTATTACTCAATAAAAAAAAAATGAGTAGTGAGAACTATAACACAGTCAGTGGAGAAAATGCATCAGACTGGAATGAAAGCATAAAACAACTCAGCTGCTATAATTTCTGGCTATAAGCTATAAAAATCTGAACGCTATTGTAGTCACAAAAATCATTGGTAATTATAATAGTGAATACAAAGCTATCTGTAGTTTAAAAAGCTGTAGCTAAATGAGTAGCTAAGTGAGTAGCTAAGTGAGTAGCTAAATGAATAGCTAAATGAGTATATGAGTGAATAATGATGAATTGTCCTGTGCCACTGCAGGCGATGATTTGATAGATTGAGCAAAAGTTAAAACACTGTAGTAGTGTGTAATATGTATGAGTGATCAAAATACTACAAAAGCATTTAAATAACATACGAGTTTCTATTTTATGAACGTTATTGGTTTATTTCAAACTCCAAACTCTCTCTCTCTCTCTCTCTCTCTCTCTCTCTCTCTCTCTCTCTCTCTCTCTCTCTCTCTCTCTCTCTCTCTCTCTCTCTCTCTCTCTCTCTCTCTCTCTCTCTCTCTCTCTCTCTCTCTCTCTCTCTCTCTCTCTCTCTCTCTCTCTCTCTCTCTCTCTCTCTCTTGCAGTCAATCATGATTTACATTGATTGCAACTCTCCACTTAAGTCTGTTGTTATAAGGTCTTTGCCAGAAACTCAACTTGATCCAATTCCATTACATTTTTATTTTAGCAATATGTGTAAACCTGAGTCTATCTACTTCTTTGTATTCCAACTAGGAGTGAAGAGTTGCTTTTGTAGCGGGTCATTTTTCATTCTATGCATATGACTTGACCATCTCAGGTTCTTTTGCCTAAGAATGTCAGTCATGTTTGGTAACTTGGCACATCTTAGTATTCTGTCATTCCTGATTTACCGCAATTACGTTTTTCAATTGCTTCATCATGAAAGCATTAAGTATCTTCACTTGTGTCCTGTATATTGTCCATGTTTCCTCTTCAATTAGAGGACACTTGATATGACCTTTGCTCTAAATACTTCACATTAAATCTCTACAGAGATTTATCTGTTGCTTCACAGTCTTCGCTGAAGTCTTCGGTAAGCTGCCTTGAAACAGTTTGCACCAAGACAGCAGCTTACCGAGCTGCTGCCTTGGTGCAAGCTGCTGCTGCCGCATTGCAGTAAGCTTTGCCTCATCTGTTTGCAAGCTTCTTATCTATATTTGCAGGGCAGGAAACAACATGTTTCCTTGGTAAGTGAAGTCTGATATAAGCACAAGTTTTTATCATGAAAATTTTAAGCTCAGGTGGAGGGCGAATAAGTTTGATTGGCTGATACATATGTTTTAGCTCTCAATGTAAACTTTTAAGCTGAAATGAGATGCCGATTTCGCAAATTTGTAAGTATATTGTAAGTAAGTAAAGTGTTTGTTAAAAATTTATTTGGCAACATAAAACAAAAAAGCTTCAGCAAACTACAACAACAAGTAACTTGTTTCTTCTCAATCTATTAGTGAAAAGAACTAAGATAAGTTTTTATGAAAAAACACATCAAACCCAGAGAATAAATACCACAATAGATACATATATAATATTGTATAGTTTAGTTACTCATGAGCAGATACTATCTCCATGTACAACCTGCTCTGGCATGTCATAACAGAGTTTCTACAGTATCTGTATGATTATTGATCTCTATGATGTCATGCAACACTTCATATTCTCACTCTACTACATGCTATTGTAAGCAGTACTTTATATTCAACAAGAGAGGACAACTCTAATTCAACACTTCAGCTCAGTTGTTCAGCTATATTCACTTTATAGATTCACAGTCATTTCATCTTCTCATATCTACAGATCTTAGCTGTCACATTTCCTCCAATCAATGAGGGTTTCTAAAACATAATATATACTATTATTAAGTAAATGTATAAACACTGCAGTGAGGTATAGAAAGTGGAAAACCCTGTAATACTCAGAGATAGTAATACACCAACTCTTGCTAATGACAAAATAGCATTTTATTTTCTGCTTCTATTTTAATAACATTAATCAGTTATGTATCTGTAGAACATGTCATCATAAAACTATACAGTATAATTTTATATAAGGATATAGGAATTACCTTGTTGACTGTAGAGGAGCTGGACATTTTAGTTTCAAGTTTTTGAACATTATCTGATATTGTTGATGGAGCTTTTGTGTTGATTTGGGGGCAGTTTTTTACTGTCTGAAATAAAAATTTATTTCCTCTTTTTAGAAAACTAAACGCAAACTATATAACACAACTAACAATGAAACCTATGAATGCACATTAATGCTTATACGTTGTTCACTGATTTTCACAAATTCTTCATCACCTTAGCAATGAATTTTAGTTACCTGAGTTAAAATAACTGTTTGTAGTTTCCTGAGTTGGAGTTTTGTTATTTGTTTCTTACAAAACATTTTGTAGACAGCTTCCAACTCCTGGAGAATTTCCAGCTGCTCCTTCTGCAAGTCAAATATTACTGATTATTGAATCTATTCTATTTGCACTCAATACACTTCCTGTATACATAATAGAAATATTCATACATAACATATGTTTTAATTCTTCTACATAAAAGTTCTTTACTAAATTTGAAATCACAAGTCATAGTGCATTGCATAACATTTTACTTACTGATGATTTATTACGAATCACTCTCTTTGCCCACATGACATCACCTTTACTAAACATGGAGACATCACAAATACCATACATGACCAAGTTTTGAAGTAGAAATAGTATCTTGAGTAGCAAAATATCACATCCAACTTGTTCGTCTGTTGTGAAGTTTGTGACCTTATGTCACGAGGTTATGATGTCCATTGTTGAGTTTACAGTTTAAACCATTGTTATATATATTGCCATATATAGACATTGTTGAGTCATTGATTTTTTATTTCTTATAGGTGTTTGCGTAAAATATTTATCAAATATTATTATTGGATTTAGATTTTAGAAAGCAGCATACAATTATATACAGCATACATATATATATATATATATATATATATATATATATATATATATATATATATATATATATATATATATATATATATATATATATATATATATATATATATATATATATATATATATATATATATATAATGTAGTGTGTTCAGATTGTTAATGATACATATATATTTTTTTATTTAAAAAATCTCACATGACTATATATTTTCGTACAGTAAACTGCACTCGTCAGGTGTTAGACTAAAAATAAATAAAATCTATGAAGCATACCGATTATTCAAATTTTTACATAAAGAAAACTATCATGCTAAACACAACGTAAAACGAAATGCAAACATAGTAGTGGATTTGGTGTTATCTATTAATTAATTAAATTGCTCTTTTTCTAAAGGATTAGACTATAAAAGCTAGATGTTTGATGGAAAAGGTAATTTATAATAGGTAGTACTATGGTTGAGAATTGTTAGTATTGTTATGTGATGTTGCCCAGGTAGTGCTTACGTGCATGTCTGCATGTGGATAGAATCTCATTTCTGTTATTAAGGGAAGATTTGCTGGGCTGGTATATTATGAAATATTTTTCCCATAGGCAGAGGTTGCACCTTTTAGTGACTTTGTTGTATGAGTTGGTCTTTTTCATAATTTTCCATGTTATGTCAAAATGGGTGTTCTTGTCTTTTAGTTTCCAGATATATAATATGCTCAATTCAGTATGGTTCTTTTTTGTTTTGTTGTTAAAAGTTGATTTGTGGTTATACAATCTGGTTTTGAATTCTGTTTCTGATGTTCCCACGTAAGTCTGGGGTTGGCTGCCATCTTTGGTTGTAACTGTAGCTTGGTATATGATGCACTTTGTGAGGCATTTTCCATCTAGTCGGCACACTGTGCTGTTTCTGCAGTTACATTCTCGAGGAGGTTGGTTTGCTGGGTTGAGTAATCTTTTATTGTGGCTGTTGATTATGTTGTTTAAATTTCTGCAGCAGCTGTAACTGAGTTTTATGTTGTTTTTGTTGAAAATTTTGTAAAGTTTGTGATCTTTGGGTATTTCTTCCTCCAGGATTTTAAAAAATTATTTTCCCAGGTTGCTTGTTACACTTTTGGAGAATGGGGGGTTATACCATGTGATGTTTCGTCGTCTTTCTCTTTTTGGTCTGCTAGTGGTGTGTGTTGGCTGGAATGTTAGGTTATGTGTGTATCCACTTTTACTTAGAGCTTCTTGGTGTATTTTTGTTGTTTGACTGAAGACTTCTTCGTTAGATGAGAGATTGGAGAGCCTGTTGTTTATGGCATGTGGAATGTTTCTTGTGATATGGGGTGGATGGTTGGATTTGGAGTTTACATATAGGATTTCGCTGTTAGGTTTTACATGGGGTTTGTGTGTTCTTTTGCTAATGTCAAAATTTATATCTAGATAGTTGACGACATTTTTGTTTACTTCAATGGTGATATTTAGATTATGTTTTTGGAAAATTTTGCAGATTGATTTTTTAATTCTATCTATATTTTTTGCAGTGTCGTTGATTACTCCTATAGGCCGTCATCACGGTATAGACCGAAGGTATTTCTAAACTTCTGGTTGATTTTATATAGTAAAAATGTGCCGACCAGGGTGCAACATTCTGCACCGTCATAGCTGCCCATCGTAATGTCAAATAATAAGCCACATTTTTTACTCCAGGGTTGGCCGGAATGGTATAACAACATTTTTCTGGCATGGAAAATCACGGTGCGGTCTGTGTCTGTTATGGTGGTATGCTCTGCTGCGAAATCAATTGCAGTGTGGAGTAATTTATTAGTTATTGATGGATAAAAGTCGACAATGTCAAATACAATAAAAGATAAGCATTTGTTGTTATCTAAATTTGTGAACCATTTAATTACCTCGGAAGTATTTGTCCAAATATTCAAAGCTAGTTTTGGAGTTATGGCCTTATTTATCCTGTCTAGTATTGTTTTGCTGATGATGCCTATTTCAGTTTTGCTTGGGTTTATTAGTCTGCACTTAGGGTTATTCATAAAATTAGGCTTGTGGTCCTTTAGTGTTATGTATGCCTCAGTTGTGTTGGTGGTCGTGATTCTGTCTTCGATTTGTAGAGATTTGGCAATATGTTTAGCTTCTAGGTTTATTTCTTGGGGCGCGTGCTTTGATCAATTTTTTTGTAATCCTTAGTGATGTTGTTGTGCAATAGTTTTCTGTAGTTGGTAATTGCCATGTTGTAAAAATTATTTGTTTTGTCAGCAGGTATAATAAGACTATTGGTGCCAATTTTTTGGGCTAGGTCTTGTTTTATTGTTTTCTGGAATTGGCAGTGTACTCTTCTAAATTTGATGTTTTTAATCATGGATCTAATTTTTATTTCGAACCTGGCAAGCTCTTTGATGGTAGGAGGTGCTTTTGTGGTGTTGAATCCATATATATATAGGGGTAACGGGGGGGGCACAACGGTCATAGGGGTACAAAAAGCCGGCCAAATTGTGAGAGAACTTATTGACTTAGAGTTGTGATTTTTCTTTCATAAAAGGTATTGACATAAATATTCAGCCATTGTAGTTTGAAAACTTGCAGAACATACGTGTTGAAAAAGCGAGTAAAAAACTGTTTTTACCTACTTTTTGTAAAATTTTTAAAATGTCGTTAAAGCTTTATAACTTTTGCACTCAAAGACAACAAGCCTAGATTTTACTGATATTGTTGCCATTGCTTGTCTCTACATTGCTTAATTAGTATAACAGCAAACTCTAAAATAAATTTTCTTTGAGGCACATTTATGTTCAATTTGGCCATCCGGGGCACAATGGGCTACCTGATTATTGTGCCCTGATCACTGTTATTAGTTTGTTTGCCCAAAAGGTTGGTTGAAATGTTACTAAAATCTATAGGTATAGCCATTTCTGACATTTTTGTAACATATCAAAGACATCAAGGTAAGACTACAAAACTACAAGGTTAAGCTCCCCTAATATTTACATCTGGTGAGGTCAAGGTTATGCTATTTTATACATAATACAAAACACTCTGCTGTTGCTACTAGTAGATAGTCATGATATTCATAATACATTATATCATTGAGGGAATATACATGTATTTGACTAAAACAAATTGTGATTTGCTCAGTCGCTCCCCCCCCTCTCCCTTCCGCACTCCAGCCACAAACCGAAGCCATGCACCTTAGCTACAGTTCATAGAAAAAAGTCTCCTCAAAATTTTGTAGCACATGTTACTAAAGTTTTTTTTGATAAAAGTTCCACTGAAGTGTAAATAAAAAACGTTTTTAGTTCTAAACAGTAATGATAATGGCACCATAGAACCGAGAGATGTGCGTTTGATTTTGCCTTCCTCTGCTATCCGTGGTGGCACAAACTTTACAGCTAAAACATGAATTTTGCTTTAGATCTGAAAGAATATTTTTATTTATTTGTAATATTAAATAAATAAAGATCAGATGCAACAAAATTTGCAAAGTTTCAATATATTTGTTGTGTCCCACCTAGTGGCCCATTGTACCCCGGTACCGGGGCACAATGGACCAACTTTTTCGTCATGAAAATTTCATTATTCTGAAAGTTGTGAGAGACATAGAAACAATAAACTGATACCTGTAATAGACAAAAGATGCAGCATTAAGACTAGAGATTATTGAACTAGTAACTTGAAAAACAGACGAATGAGAGTAAAAAATGCAAAATTCGGCCCGTTGTGCCCCCCCCCCCCCCCGTTACCCCTATATATATAACAAATTCTGTTTAGAAGGTCAAGATTTTTCTAGGAGCTCTTGATAGTAGTGACTAGTGACCTTTTAATAATTGGGCTAAGGACTTGCTTTCTATTGAGGAAAAACAGCAATGACTGAATGCCTTTCAGCTTTATAGCCTGCACTGGAGTTGGAACCAATGGCTTTGTGTTTACTATAGGCCATTGTTCCAACCACCATATCATGCCTGCTCTCTAAGAATGGCAACAAGCTAGTTATTCTCATTAATAAACTCTGATATAGTCAATTGCCAGAGGAAATAAAAATACTGCATTTCCAATAATCTTATAAACTAACACATCACAACTTATTATACAATGACACTGGAGTTTTAAAAGCCAGCAAGTCTTGAAAATTTAGCAAATAAAGACTCCTATATATTGATATATTCATATAGCATTGTGCTGGAGGAGAAATAAATTTGTGCAGCTTAAGCCTAGTTTACTATTACCTGCTGTACATTTAAAGTTATTCATATGCAGGTGAACACACAATGAACCTAAATATATTGCTTAGCTGTAATCAGTGTTTTGTATTATGCTGCAATTCAATACATCAATGTGTTGTTCCTACATTTCATTAACTTTATTCTAGCTAACAAATCCGGGACTCCCCCTTTTAGCTTAAACACCATACATATAAAGATTTTGTTTTTACTCGTTTCAAGTTTGTGCATAGAGTCAAAAACAATTTAAGATAGTGTTTAATGAGACTCAGTCTACAATAATATTCCATATTCTTTGCTTACATAATTGTTGTCAATTATAGGTATAGGCTACATACTAGTGATGAAACATATTCTTCATTGGACCAGTTGATACCACACAGTGTACCTGCCAGATTATAACCACTGAACAGGTAATTGATATTAAGTAACACTCTACTAATATCTAGAGTACAAAGCTCTCTGGTATTACTTCCGGTTTTTGTAAACTGCGTAAACGGAAAAGCGGAAAATTCTGCAGAAACGGCGGAAAAGTACTCAACCGAGCAATCTTTTTGGCATTCGCTGCGTAATACTTTTGTGTATGCACGAGGCATAGGTTTTAGTTGAAAAATGACACAACTCTATTATTAAAATAATCTTGCAGTAAGAAAACCTTGGCAACGTGTTGAGTACTTAGTCTATTTCACCCCTCTCAACCAACGCGATATCTTTAACTCTACAAGTGCAACCCTTCAACTGTACAGCTCTAAGACTTACATCTTTTTTGCTTGAACCCAAAATTTTCACTTCGACTTTCCAATATAACAATTTAAGCTAGAGATGGGTAAGCTCAATCTGCTTACAAATTATTAGTAACACCTGAATTAAATAATTGTCGATTAAAATAATAATCAAATTAATATTATTTAACTGATAATTATTATTAATGAATTTAACAATAATAATAATTATTAATATTAATAATACTAATGGTAATACTCATACTGTAATACTTATACTAATACTAATAGTAATACTAAAAGTATTACTTTTACTAATAGTAATACTAACAGCGTTTAATTAATAATATTAAATTTAATAATAATTAATATACTTATAGTTATACTTATTAATAGTTATACTTATACATTAACAATAACTTATACTTATGCTTATAGAGTACGATATAATTTTGACTTTAAGTTTAGGTATTGAATTACATTTATTATAATAATTATTTTACTAATAGTGGTAGTAATGGTAATACTAATAGTAATACTAATAGTAAATGTAATACTATCAGCATTACTATTAGTATTAGACTTAGTGCTACTAGTACTATTACTATTGTCTATTAGTATTAGTATTACTATTACTATAAATATTATTATTGGTATTAAGTTAATTAATAATATTTTAGTATTAAATTAATTATTAATAATGATAATAATATAATCATAATGATAATTATCATCATTATATAAATTGTAATATTATTATTAATATTTTAATATAATT
This sequence comes from Bugula neritina, assembly GCA_964035545.1. Taxonomy (NCBI): domain Eukaryota; kingdom Metazoa; phylum Bryozoa; class Gymnolaemata; order Cheilostomatida; family Bugulidae; genus Bugula; species Bugula neritina. The sequence continues at coordinate 8,103,162 of OZ037771.1, forward strand.
TAGTATTATAATTATTAATCATAATGATTCATAATAGTATTGGTTTTCTTATTATGATACTGCAGTAGTAATTCACATCTGCTTATCTTATTTTTATTTTAATTTCGTTTAATTTTAATTGTAATTCATTAATCAGTAATTGTTAATTAGTATTGTAATATTAATATAAGTTTATAACTATACTTATAGTATATTGATTAATAATTATTAAGTCTAAGACAAGATGGATAGTAACACTTATACTACTAATGTGTTTTATTCAAATTGCTGGGAAAAAGTGCATCAAACTTTCATATTGATGCAGTTAAACTTAAACATATATGTATTTTATGACTTGGCCGTAACATTTATTCAAATGTTATCTTGAAACCAGTTTTTACCCTGTTGAGACTCATTTTGACCTTGGGGTGCAGATATAGTGTATTTTAAATGTTTCTTGTGAGAGTAGCAGTCTTTCATATAAAATAGGCAAACAGTTTGGTTTTTTTAGCCAAATTATTTTTCTGATTATATGATTTGAATTAAAAAATTATTCATTGTTTAGCATTTATTGCAATGGTCATGTTGTTTTGATAATTTTTACAGATTACATATGTATAACTAATTTTGGAAATACATGCTTTTTAAATGCATGTATTCAAACTATACGCTGCACGTCATTGCTCCAAGTAAATTTTGAGTATGTAAATTTTAATTTATATTTTGCTCAGGAAATTATTATGACTTGAAGCTTTGAATGTAATTTCTTCTATCTATATAAGTAGTAAACAGTCATGTTGTTGTTTCAGACTGTAATCAAATAGTAGATCACTGTTTTGGTCTTTTGGTCTCATTTTAGTTTTTTTTGTTATATATGCTTCATTTGTTACTGTGCCAGTAGCAATTCCACAGATCAAGGGCTGAATTTCATGGCTAACAATAAATTTCAAATCCCTTATCAAAAACCAAATGTATAATTGACATTTTAATCAAGAATAGCCACCAATTAAGGCTTTCTTTACATATATATTTTATTTTTAGAGGTTTTACCTGATTTTATGAATAATGAGCAGCATGATGTTGCAGAGGTATTAATGGAAGTTTATAACATGCGATGCAATAGGTTGGGTAACATTAACATTGCTTGAACACATTTGTTGCTTATGTATAGTTTATAATTCCTAAAGTGACAGTTAGTAGGTACACTAAACACTTATGCTCTTTTCTTCAACAGGACAAAATTGTTCTGGTCAAAAGTTGAATAGTTGACTAAATGTCATTTCTAAAATGCTGAAACAGCATTTGCTCAGTCAATGAATTTATTACCGGTTCCTCTATTAGAGGTGAGTTGGCAACAAATAGAACATTTATTTTATTGGCACTATAGCATCATGTTTTTGTAATAGCTATTTTGTTTTATTTGTTACAGAGTGAGGTCACACTGCAGGGCACCCTGCGGCATCAATTCAGTTCCAAGAAACTAGATGGATATGTTTTCGAAAGGTACTTTGTGCATTTTATGTTTACATATTTTGGACCATATTCTTGAGAATTTCTGACTACTGAATAAATACTCATGTTACTATTTTCCAGCTCTAGTAGTCTAGATATAACTGTACAACTGTCTCAGTTTACAAAGCTTCCAAAAGTTTTAGCTATCACTTTGAAAAGATTTGATGAATCAGGAGTCAAGTTAACTAAAAACTTGGAAGTACTGGATTTGCTTTATATAACAGATAAAAGTGGGGTGAGAAGTATTTAACAAATACTTGTATACAAAGAGGCACAATAGTGAGATTTAAATAAAAGAGCATTTTATTGCTGTTGCAGGAACAAATATTTAATTAGCTCCAAGAACAAATGCAATAGGTATTACTGACATTCTGGTTCTAATAACTGTGATAAAGGTACAGCTGTATAATCAGCTATATTGTTTATCTTTTGCTGTGTGTTTTGTCATTAGCTTTGCACTTGTGAAGAAAATTGTAATTTGTTGATTGTTTGTTTGGGCAGCTTTGTTTGCGTTCAAGAAGAGAATCCTTGAAATATTTCCCTGGCTACTCACTGTTACAAATTCATAGGACTTGCTTGCTAGCATGTGCAAGTCCTTTGAAGTTGACTGCTGAGTTGACAGAACAGTAAACCACCAGCTCCGTCGCAAGACTCCAATGTAATCAAGTTGCTTTTTACAAATTGGTTTGGTTTCAATGTAGCTGTTACACCACTGTGATTGCGATTGTCACTTTCAAAGTAAAGAGTGACAGCTGATTGTTCCATTATTATTTACATATTTCCTCTAGAGTCTAGATCGTATTGTAGCATCAAAGAAGACCTACTAAAAATATATTGATTTAGTTAGCCGTATTTTAACCGTTAGCAAAACTTTGCAAAATGTATACATTCATATTAGGTGTTTAGGGCATTAAAACTTTGATAAGCCTGTGCATATTTGCAATTATATGTAAGGGGTTATAAGCCATGACGAAGTTTCGGTTGTTCAGCATTTTGGTGACATTTCGTCAGCAGATATGTTTTTGTAATTTTTATTTGCTGTGCCTTTATACAAAACTAAAAAATTGATTTGTTTTTTTTTCCCACTTTTACTCATATCATTGCATCATATTTTATGTTTTATTGTATAAATATCAAATAGTTCTTCAAGTTATTGTGTTCTTTGATTACATCATGCTGTACAGTAATACATACAAGTTACTAGTCTGTACATTTTCACTCACACCTTTACAATATTATTTTAAAGAACAAAAAT